>CM055837.1:15326868-15469368 GCA_029582265.1 Zoroaster sp. YZ-2022
TAAATATTTTAAAACAAATAATTTTTTCGTGACAGAATATACAGCTGTGATCGTCTAGTGGTTAGGACATTGCGTTGTGGTCACCAAGCAACGGGTTCGAATCCTGGTCATGGCATGATTTTGTTTAATATTCATTTATTATACTTCTTGTTATGATTTAATGTATCATTGATACAAAGAAATAAGTTTTCCTGGAATTGTATCCCGCCTTGATCGTCTAGTTGTTATGACATTTGCGTTGTAGTCCTGCAATAACCCAGTTTCGAATCCTGTTTTGTATGAATGGTCTTGGTATGCGTTTCGTTTAATATTCATTTATTATACTTTGTTATGATTTAATTATATTGATACAAGAAATAAGTTTTCCTGGAATTTGTATCCTGCCTTGATCGTCTAGTTGTTATGACATTTGCGTTGTAGTCGCACAAACCCAGTTTCGAAACCTGGTCTTGGCATGATTTCGTTTAATATTCATTTATTATACTTTGTTATGATTTAAATATATTCATAAAAGAAATAAGCTTTTCATGGCAGAGTATCATGCTGTGATCGTCTAGTGGTTGGGAGCAGTGCGTTGTGTTCGTAATAACACAGGTTCTAATCTCGTCATGGCATGATTTGTTTTAATATTCATTTATTATACTTTGTTATGATAGTTAAATTATGTTTGTTCATAAAAGAAATAAGTTTTCTTGAGAGAGTAACCTGCTGTGATCGTCTAGTGGGTAGGACAGATTGCGTTGTGGTGGCAATAATCCAGGTTCGAATGCTGGGTCATGGCACATCTCATTTGTTACATTGTTATAATTTAATTATATTCATTAAAAAATCATGACTTGGTATCCATTCTCGATCGTCTAGTGGTTAGGACATTTGCGTTGTGGTCTGCAAGCTAACCCAGGTTCGAATCATGGTCATGGCATGACCGTATTTAATATTCATTTATTATAATTTGTTATGATTTTAAATATATTTATAAAGAAGAAAAAATTCGCGACAGAATATCCCAGCTGTGATCGTCTAGTGGTTGGGGACATTGCGTTGTCAGGTCGCAATAACCCACTTTCAGATCTTGGTCATGCGTATGATTTTTGTTTAATATTCATTTATTATACTTTGTGATGATTTAATTATATTTATACAAAAATAAGTTTTTCCTAGAATTGTATCCACTTGCCTTGATCGTCTACTTGTTTATGGACATTTGCGTTGTGGTCGCAATAACCCAGTTTCGAATCCTATCTTGGCATGATTTCGTTTGTCATTCCATTTATTATTCTTTGTTATGATTGAATAATATTTATACAAAAAATGTTTTCACAACAGAGTATAGTCTTCAGTGGTTAGGACACATGTATTGTAATATGGCCGAAATATAACTTGGTTCGAATCCTTGTCATTTCATGAAATTGTTTTAATATACATTACATTTGCATTTGCGGGCACGGTCGCGCCCTCGATCGTCTAGTGGTTAGCTTTGTTGCGTTGTGGTCGCAATAACCCAGCTTCGAATACTAGTCATGACATGATTTCGTTTAATATTCATTGGTTATTCTTTGTATATGATTTAAGTTATATTTATAAAAAAGCGCAAGTTTTCATGGCAGAGTATCATCCTGTGATCGTCTAGTAGTTAGGACATTGTGTTGTGTCGCAATCGCAAACCTTAGAGTTCAGTCCTGGTCATTGCCTGATTTGTTTTAATATTCAGTTATTATACTTTGTTAAGTGATTTAAATATATTTATAAAAGAAATAAGTTTTCATGGCGAGAGTATCATCCTGTGATCGTCTGAGTGGTTACGGACATTGCGTTTGTGGTCGTAATAAACACAGGTTTTAATCCTCGTCATGAGTTACATGATTTGTTTTAATATTCATTTTATTATACTTTGTTATGATTTAACTCATGTTCATTAAAGAAATACTTTTGAATGATAAAGTAACCTGTTGTGACTCGTCTAGGTGGTTAGGACATTATGCCAGTTGTGGCAATAACTCCATGTTCGAATCCTGGTCTTGGCATGATTTCTCGTTTAATATTCATTTATTATTCTTTTGTTATGATTTAATTATATATTTATACAAAGAAATAAGTTTTCATACCAGAGTATCCCGCTGTGATCGTCTAGTGGTTAGGAAATACCGTTGTGGTCGCAATAATCCAGGTTCGAATCCTGGTCATTTTATGATTTGTTTTAATATTCATTTATTATACTTTGTTATGATTTAAATATATTTATAAAAGAAATAATTTTTCATTACAGACTATCCTGCTGTGATCGTCTAGTGGTTAGGACATTACGTTGTGGTCGCAATAACCCAGGTTCGAATCCTGGTCTTGGCATGATTTCGTTTAATATTCATTTATTATTCTTTGTTATGATTTAATTATGTTCATAAATGAAATAATTTTTCATAAAAGAGTAACGTGCTGTGATCGTCTAGTGGTTAGGACATTGCGTTGTAGTTGCAATAACCCATGTTCGAATCCTGGTGTTGGCATGATTTCGTTTAATATTCATTTATTATTCTTTGTTATGATTTAATTATATTTATCTAAGAAAATAAGCTTTTCATACTTCAGAGTATTCCTGCTGTGATCGTCTAGTGGATTTAGGAAATAGCGTTGTGGCTTCGCAATAATCCAGGTTCGAATCCCTGATCATGGCATGCATTTGTTTTAATATTCATTTATTATAATTTTGTTATGATTTAAAAAATATTTATAACAGGAAATAAGTTTTCATGGTTGAGTATACTTGCTGTGATCGTCTAGTGGTTATGGCACATTTGCGTTGTGGTCGCATAACCCAGGTCCGAATCCTGGTCATGGCATGATTCATTTGTTATACATTGTTATAATTTAATTATATTCACATAAAAAAATTCCATGGCTTTGGTATCCCGCCTTTGATCCTCTCGTGGTTAGAACATTGCGTTGTGGTCGCACAACAACCCGTGCTCGAATCCTGGTCATGGCATGATTTGTTTTAATATTCATTTATTATACTTTGTTATGATTTAAATATATTTCTAGTAAAAGGAAATAAGTTTTCATGGCTGAGTATCCTGCTGTAGGATCGTCTAGTGGTTAAGCACATTATTCCGTTGTGGTCGCACAACCAGGTTCGAATCCTGGTCAACATGCCGTGATTTGTTTTAATATTCATTTATTAGTACTTTTGTTATGATTTTAAATATATTTATAAACGAAATAAGTTTTCATGATATAGTATCCTGCTGTGATCGCTCTTTAGTGGTTACGACATTGCGTTGTGGTTGCAATAACCCAGAGTTCGAATCCTGGTCATGGCGTGATTTGTTTAAATATTCAATTATTATTCTTTATTATATTTATACAAGAAATATGTTTCTCATACCACCAGCATCCTGGGTTGTGATCGTCTAGTGGTTGGAAATAAAGCGTTGTGGATCGCAATAATCCAGGTTCGAATCCTGGTCATGGCCTGATTTGTTTTAAATATTCATTTATTATACTTTGTTATGATTTAAATATATTTATAAAGAGTCAATTAATTTTTCAAGTGACAGCAATATCCAGCTGTGATCAAGTTCAGTGTTGTTAAAGACATTGCGTTGTGGTCGCAATAACCCAGGTTCTGGTCATGGCATGCTTTTGTTTAATATTCATTTATTATACCTTTGTTATGATTTAATTATATTTATACAATGAAATAACTTTTTCCTGTAGAATTGTGCCCTGCCTTGATCGTCCTAGTTGTTATGATATTGCGTTGTGGTCGCAATAACCCAGTTTCGAACTTCTGGTCTTGGCATCATTTCGTTTAATATTCATTTATTATTACCTTTGTTATGATTTAATTATATTTATACAAGATATAAGTTTCTACATAACAGAGTATAGTCTAGTGGTTAGAGACATTATGTTATGGTCGAAATAACTTCCAGGTTCGAATCCTCGGTCATGGCATGATTTGTTTTAATATTCATTTATTATACTTTCTGTTATGATTTACATATATTTAAAAAAGAATAATTTTCATTGAAGAGAGTATCCTGCTGTGATCGTCTAGTGGTTAAGGACATTACGTTGTGGTCGCAATAACCCAGTGTCTCAAATCCTGGTCTTGGCAGGCACTTTCGTTTAATATTCATTTTAATATTATTCTTTGTTATGATTTAATTATATTTTATACAAGAAATAAGTTTTAATGTAACATAGTATCCTGCTGTGATCGTCTAGCGGTTAGGGACATTTGCGTTGTGGTCGCAATAACCCAGGTTCGAATCCCTGGTCATGGCATGGATTTGTTTTAATATTCATTTATTATTCTTTTGTTATGATTTAAGCCATATTTTTATAAAAGAAATATGTTTTCATGATGGAGTATCCAGCTGTGATCGTCTAGTGGTTAGGGACATTGTGTTGTGGTCGCACAAACCCAGGTGCGGGTCATGGCATAATTATTATTTGTTATACTCTTGTTATACTTTAATTATATTTATAAAAGAAATAATTTTTCATGAAATTGCATCCTGCCTTGATCGTCTAGTTGTTATGACAATGCGTTGTGGTCGCAATAACCCAGGTTCGAATCCTGGTCATGGCATGATTCGTTTTAATATTCATTTATTATACTTTGTTATGATTTAAATACTATTTATAACAGAAATAAAAGTTTTCATGGCTGAGTATACGATCGTTCAGTGGTTAGCACATTGCGTTGTGTGGTCGCTTATCCCCAGGTCCGAATCCTGGTCACCGCGGCATGATTTTGTTTAATGTTCATTTATTACCATTTGTTATGATTTAAATATATTTATAAATGACATAAGTTTTCATGCAGGGTTCGTGTAACACTTTTTCACTTAGATAATTCCATGACTTTCCGCAATGACCTTTACAACAATGCGGTATTCCATGACTCTTTCCATGACTTTTCGATTCGCGCGAAGATCAGCGCTCAATGAGTAACAACGCGAATCTGGCAGATTCGCGTAACACCAGTGTCATTCCCGCCAGTGCATGCCTGGATATACGCTATATAAAAAATACCGATACGCTATAAATCGGCCGATACGCTATCGATACGCTATAATTTATTCCATGGTTGAAAAAAGCACCCCAAAAATTTCCTTTGTTCCAGTTCGGAGAACCAATTGTGAACAACAAATAATTTGTTGCCACCTGAGGATTTATTTTCATCTTGAAGGAAGTTTATTGATACATTTTAATTTGGCACGGCAACTTTGTTTGCTTTTCAATCGAATGAAACTTTTTGATGCACCGCATTTGTAACTTATGCGGCCTGTCATGATCTATTTATAAGCATTCAATGTTAAATTTGACACTGGTTCCGCGACCACACTGCTTAGGGGCAAAACTACAGATGAGCGGGGTACCTGCACAGGCAGAGTGTGTTCTGTTGAAAAATAGTGAAGCTTGTAAAC
The DNA here is from genome assembly GCA_029582265.1 of Zoroaster sp. YZ-2022. Lineage (NCBI taxonomy): Eukaryota > Metazoa > Echinodermata > Asteroidea > Forcipulatida > Zoroasteridae > Zoroaster > Zoroaster sp. YZ-2022. The sequence continues at coordinate 15,332,304 of CM055837.1, forward strand.
CAGCCAAGAACCAGGTCCCAGAGGTTATTTATTGTCTCTTGTGGTCTCTTGAGTGAGGTAAAACCACAACCTGTCAGTCATTGTCAAGTGAACAATATCCCCAACTCTTTGTCTTGCCTTCTAATCCCAAATTGGATATATTCAATATTCCAAAGTCGGCAGACATTTCTTTGATGTGAACTTGTGACCCAGAAATTGTGCTCTTTTTGGCTGCCGGTTGTACTTGTTTCTTTTTCTTTTTAAAACCAGTTTGCGTCGCGAGATAAAATAGTTTTCTGGGCCCCTGTGCGGGTTTCTTTTTCACACACAAACACGTTTTTTTGCGTGATTTTTGTTTTGTTACATGTCAATGAAACTAAGACGAGACACCCCCATTTAGCTATTATTAGCAGATAAATTGGCGAGTTTTCCGTGGGGAATTACATAGCCAGGAGGGCGTGTTTGGTGTTGCGTCTTTAGAAGTCCACTGAGCCCTCGAAAGAATTCTTCGTCGGTATTCACGCGTCAACCGAGCATGGAGGAAGGATTCCTTCCCCATTATCCAAGTGGCTTGGTACCGAGTAACAATGGGACAATGGTGCACGGTAATTGGTCTATAGAAATCTTAGTATACCCATGGAGGCCATGGTATACCGCAGCTTTACAGATTTCAATGGAGACAAAGATAAAGGTGTGGAACAGGTTTACGAGTGCCCACGCACAACCACCCATGAAGCTGAGCGTGTTTATATCGGCCCCGCTTCTTGTGCCGAACAAGTGTTGCAGCCAATAACACGTCAACCGAAGCACGAGCACTGCCAAATGGCGCGTTTTCACGTGCACCCGAAAGGGACAATGGAAGCTTCCAACAGCGTGTGGTCACGTCTTTCGTGCACGTCACTTTACGCATCGTGGCTCGTTATCACGTCAACCGCGACCGAGCATGCATACAACATATTCCCGAGTTTCCTCTGGCGTGTGTTTAGACGCTCTCCGATCCGCGGTGTGAAAATAAATTGCGATGCACACGGCCTCAGACGCGAACTGGTTTTAACAAGTCTTGAAAATTCCATGACTTTCCATGGACTTTTTAAAGACGTTTACTCCCTTTTCCCCATGACTTTCAAGGCCTGGAAAATGCAAAAAGCAAAATTCCCTCACTTTCCAGGTTTCTTCTGGCGACTCGTATGAACCCTGTCATGACAGAGTATCCTGCGCTGTGATCGTCTAGTGGTTAGGACAAAGTGCGTTGTGCCCACAACACAGGTTCTAATCCTCGTCATGACGTGATTTGTTTTAATATTCATTTTTTATACTTTGTTATGATTTAATTATGTTCATAAAAGAAATAATTTTTCATAAGAAAGTAACCTGCTGTGATCGTCTAGTGGTTAGGACATTGCGTTGTGGTCGCAATAACCCAGGTTCGAATCCTGGTCATGGCATGATTAATGTGTTATACATTGTTATAATTTAATTATATTCATCAAAAAAAATTCATGTCTTGGTATCCCGCCTTGATCGTCTAGTGGTTAGAACATTGCGTTGTAGTTGCAATAACCCATGTTCGAATCCTGGTCTTGGCATGATTTCGTTTAATATTCATTTATTATTCTTTGTTATGATTTAATTATATTTATACAAGAAATATGTTTTCATACCAGAGTATCCTGCTGTGATCGTCTAGTGGTTAGGAAATAGCGTTGTGGGGTCGCAATAATCCAGGTTCGAATCCTGGTCATGGCATGATTTGTTTTAATATTCATTTATTATACTTTGTTATGATTTAAATATATTTATAAAAGAAATAATTTTTCATGATAGAATATCCAGCTGTGATCGTCTAGTGGTTAGGACATTACGTTGTGGTCGCAATACAACCCAGGTTCGAATCCTGGTCATGGCATGATTTTGTTTAATATTCATTTATTATACTTTGTTATGATTTAATTATATTTATACAAGAAATAAGTTTTCCTGGAATTGTATCCCGCCTTGATCGTCTAGTTGTTATGACATTGCGTTGTGGTCGCAATAACCCAGTTTCGAATCTTGGTCTTGGCATCATTTCGTTTAATATTCATTTATTATTCTTTGTTATGATTTAATTATATTTATACAAGAATTAAGTTTTCATAACAGAGTATAGTCTAGTGGTTAGAACATTATGTTATGGTCGAAATAACCCAGGTTCGAATCCTGGTCATTTTATGATTTGTTTTAATATTCATTTATTATACTTTGTTATATTATATTTAAATATATTTATAAACGAAATAATTTTTCATTACATTACATCCTGCTGTGATCGTCTAGTGGTTAGGACATTACGTTGATTGAATCCTGTTCTTGGCATGATTTCGTTTAATATTCATTTATTATTCTTTGTATGATTTAATTATGTTCATAAAAGAAATAATTTTTCATACAAATGTAACCTGCTGTGATCGTCTAGTGGTTAGGACATTGCGTTGTGGTCGCAATAACCCAGGTTCGAATCCTGGTCATGGCATGATTAATTTGTTATACATTGTTATAATTTAATTATATTTATATAAAAAAATTCATGTCTTGGTATCCCGCCTTGATCGTCTAGTGGTTAGAACATTGCGTTGTAGTTGCAATAACCCATGTTCGAATCCTGGTCTTGGCATGATTTCGTTTAATATTCATTTATTATTCTTTGTTATGATTTAATTATATTTATACAAGAAATAAGTTTTCATACCAGAGTATCCTGCTGTGATCGTCTAGTGGTTAGGAAATAGCGTTGTGGTCGCAATAATCCAGGTTCGAATCCTGGTCATGGCCTGATTTGTTTTAATATTCATTTATTATACTTTGTTATGATTTAAATATATTTATAAAAGAAATAATTTTTCATGACAGAATATCCAGCTGTGATCGTCTAGTGGTTAGGACATTGCGTTGTGGTCGCCATAACCCAGGTTCGAGTCCTGGTCATGGCATGCTTTTGTTTAATATTCATTTATTATACTTTGTTATGATTTAATTATATTTATACAAGAAATAAGTTTTTCCTGGAATTGTATCCCGCCTTGATCGTCTAGTTGTTATGACATTGCTTTGTGGTCATATAACCCAGTTTCGAATCCTGGTCTTGGCATCATTTCGTTTAATATTCATTTATTATTCTTTTTGTTATGATTGAATTATATTTATACAAGAAATAAGTTTTCATAACAGAGTATAGTCTAGTGGTTGAGACATTATGTTATGGTCCGAAATAACCCAGGTTCGAATCCTGGTCATTTTTATGATTTGTTTTAATATTCATTTATTATACTTTGTTATGATTTAAATATTTTATAAAAGAAGCAATTTTTTTCATTACAGAGTATCCTGCTGTGATCGTCTAGTGGTTAGAGATTACGTTGTGGTCGTAATAACTTTCCTGGTTCGAGATACCTGGTCTTGCATGATTTCGTTTAATATTCATTTATTATTCTTTGTTATGATTTAATTATATTTATACAAGAAATATGTTTTCATACCAGAGTATCCTGCTGTGATCGTCTAGTGGTTAGAAATAGTTGTTGTTGCAATAATCCAGGTTCGAACTTCCTGGTCATGGCATGATTTGTTTTATATTCATTTATTATACTTTGTTATGATTTAAATATATTTATAAAAGAAATAATTTTTCATAAGAGAATATCCAGTTGTGATCGTCTAGTGGTTAGGACATTGGTGTTGTGGTCGCAATAACTCCAGGTTCGAATCCTGGTCATGGCATGCTTTTGTTTAATATTCATTTATTATACTTTGTTATGATTTAATTATATTTATACAAGAAATAAGTTTTTCCTGGAATTGTATCCACGCCTTGATCGTCTAGTTGTTATGACATTGCGTTGTGGTCGCAACAACCCAGTTTCTGAATCCTGGTCTTGGCATCATTTCGTTTAATTCATTCATTATTATTCTTTGTTATGATTTAATTATATTTGTACAAGAATTAAGTTTTCATAACAGAGTATAGTCTAATGGTTAGAACATTATGTTATGGTCGAAATAACCCAGGTTCGAATCCTGGTCATTTTATGATTTGTTTTAATATTCATTTATTATACATTGTTATGATTTAAATATATTTATAAACGAAATAATTGTTCATTACAGACTATCCTGCTGTGATCGTCTAGTGGTTAGGACATTACGTTGTGATCGCAATAACCCAGGTTCGAATCCTGGTCTTGGCATGATTTCGTTTAATATTCATTTATTATTCTTTGTTATGATTTAATTATATTTATACAAGAAATAAGTTTTCATACCATAGTATCCTGCTGTGATCGTCTAGTGGTTAGGAAATAGCGTTGTGGTCGCAATAACCCAGGTTCGGGTCATGGCATAATTATTTTGTTATACTTTGTTATAATTTAATTATATTTATAAAAGAAATAATTTTTCATGAAATTGTATCCTGCCTTGATCGTCTAGTTGTTATGACAATGCGTTGTGGTCGCAATAACCCAGGTTCGAAACCTGGTCATGGCATGATTCGTTTTAATATTCATTTATTATACTTTGTTATGATTTAAATATATTTATAAAAGAAATAAGTTTTCATGGCTGAGTATCCTGCTGTGATCGTCTAGTGGTTAGCACATTGCGTTGTAGTCGTAATAACCCAGGTTCGAATCCTGGTCATGGCATGATTTTGTTTAATGTTCATTTATTATACTGTTATGATTTAATTATATTTGTAAAAGAAATAAGTTTTCATGTAATTGTATCCCGCATTGATCGTCTAGTTGTTATGACATTGCGTTGTTGTCGCAATAACCCAGGTTCGAATCCTGGTCATGGCATGATTTGTTTTAATATTCATTTATTATACTTTTGTTATGATTTAAATATATTTATAAAAGAATTAAGATTTCATGACAGCATATCCTGCTGTGATCGTCTCGTGGTGAGGACATTGCGTTGTGGTCGCAGTAACCCACGTTAGTCTAATGGCATGATTTGTTTTAATATTCATTTCTTATACTTTGTTATGATTTAAATATATTTATAAATGAAATAAGTTTTCATGACAGAGTATCCCGCTGTGATCGTCTAGTGGTTAGGACAGTGCGTTGTGCCCGTAATAACACAGGTTCTAATCCTCGTCATGACATGATTTGTTTTAATATTCATTTTTTATACTTTGTTATGATTTAATTATGTTCATAAAAGAATTTTTTATTTTTTTTTAAAATTATCCCGGGGGATATGAATTTATTATCAGTAGTTCATAATCAATCATTTAAACGCTAAGATTATAAGTTTATGCATAACAGTACAGGTAATTAATACTTATTAGTCTTGGCAAAGTACAGAGAAGAAATCCCATTTACGGTAAAAATTCGCCATGTTATCTTTACAACTGTACATAAATTTTTCCATAGAGTAATAATTCATAAGATCTTTTTTGAAAATTAAAAGAGATGGTATTTCCTTGGACATTTTCCTCTTATAAATATGGAAACGACAAATTAATAATATCAAGTTAATAGCTTTACACTCAAAGTCAGTTTTACCAAACAAGATATCATTGTCTAAGATGATGTTAAAATTAGTTTTATCCTTGATCCACGAAACAACTGAAGTATAAAAGGAAATTGTTGAGTCACATGAGCAAAACAGATGGATAAGAGTTTCCTCTTCATTGTTACAAAAGGTACATAAATTCGTGTTTAACTTGTTAATTTTGAAAAGAAAATAATTTGTACCTAAAATCCTATGTGTTAGTCTATACTGGAACCATCTCAACCTAGTATCTATTGTACAATTGAAGGAATATTAAAGACTAACGACCATTTAGAAAAACTATGGTCTGTTTGCAACTTATTGTTCCACTTAGAAATGAATGTATAAGGTACTTTCCTGGAGGAGGTCAGGACTTTAAAGATTCTGCTCGAACCTTTTTTATCCCTCAAAAGAATTTTGAAATTAAAAGGAACAAAAGGACATTGAATAGTGCATTTTTTTAAAGGGAACATATTTGGAAAAGCAAACTAGGTTATTGCGAACCTAGGTTATTGCGACCTCAACGCAATGTCCTAACCACTAGACGATCACAGCATGATACTCTGTCATGAAAACTTATTTCGTGTATAAATATAATTAAATCATAACAAAGTATAATAAATGAATATTAAAACAAATCATGCCATGACTAGGATTCGAACCTGGGTTATTGTGACCACAACGGAATGTCCTAACCACTAGACGATAACAGCGGGATACTCTGTCATGAAAAATTATTTCTTTTATAAATATATTGAAATCATAACAAAGTATAATAAATGAATATTAAAACAAATCATGCCATGACCAGGATTCGAACGTGGGTTATTTCGACCACAACGCAATGTCCTAACCTCTAGACGATCACAAGGAGATACCATGCTGAAAATTATTACTTTATAAATATAATTAAATTATAACAAAGTATAACAAATGAATCATGCCATGACCAGGATTCGAACCTAGGTTATTGCGACCACAACGCAATGTCCTAACCACTAGAGGATCACAGCAGGTTACTCTTTCATGAAGAAATTATTTCTTTTATAAACATAATTAATCATAACAAAGTATAATTAATGAATATTAAACAAATCATGCCATGACCAGGATTCGAACCTTGGTTATTGCGACCACAACGCAATGTCCTAACCACTAGATGATCACATCAGGCTCACTCTTTTAAGAAAAAATTATTTTATATAAACATAATTAAAATCATAACAGTATAATAAATGAATATTAAACAATCATGCCATGACGAGAATTCTAACCTGTGTTATTACGGCACAGCGCACTATCGTAACCACTAGACGATCACAGCAGGATACTCTGTCATGAAAAATTAATTCTTTTATAAATATATTTTTATCATAATAAAGTATAATAAATGAATATTAAAACAAATCATGCCATGACCAGGATTCGAACCTGGGTTATTGCGACCACAACGCAATGTCCTAACCACTAAACGATCACAGCAGGACACTCTGTCATGAAAACTTATTTCTTGTATAAATATAATTAAATCATAACAAAGTACAATAAATGAATATTAAAACAAATCGTACCATGACCACGATTCGAACCTGGGTTATTGCGACCACAACGCATGTCCTTACCACTAGACGATCACAGCATGATACTCTGTTATGAAAACTTATTTCTTGTATAAATATAATTAAATCATAACGAAGTATAATAAATAAATATTAAACAGGTTACTTCTTCTACAGAAGAGAGCTTTACGTGTAATTCGGACTTTTATGCACATACGGACCGCCTTTTCATTAAACATAGGACTTTAAAACTTAGAGATTTATATTTTCATCAGCTTGGGTCCCTCATGTTTCAACCTGCAACACCTTACCATATTCAATTAACAGTATATTTACCCGGAATTATGAAATCCATTCTCATTCCACTCGTCAAGCTTCCAATTTTCAAATCCATCTATTCGAACTTCATTTGCTCGCAAAACCATCAAATATGAGGGGCCCCAGGCTTTGGAACACATTTACTGATGAACTTAAGCATCAAAAAATATCCACATTTTTAAACGTGTGTTTAAATCTATCTTGTTGAATTCTTATCATTGAAACCATGATTGCATTTACATGTATATAATATTCCACGTTGACCTGTTTAAGTCTGTCTGTTCTGTTCATTGTATTGTTTGTGTATTACTTGTGTATGTTTAAGTAACTGTTTATTTTATATTTATTTATATATTTAAATATATATTTTTCATATATATACAGCATGTTACATTGAGCCCTATTACATGTTGGTTATATCCATGGAACCTCATTATGCAGTGGGCCCAAGGTACAATGGACATTATCTTCTTATTTCCGGCTCAATGCACATGCATGCTGTGGGCCCATGTTTACAGCTTTGCTTCAATGGGTCCCTCTGCAGTATCACCCATATCTTTCACTTTTACTTCCTATTGTAATATACTTCCTATTGTCATATTTGTTTATTTCTCTTACTTATTTCACTACTTTCTATTGTTATCGATGAATTTTGATACTGTGGAAAATAAAATGAACCTTGAACCTTGAACCTTGTGTACATGTACAATGTACGTATGTATGATTTATGTACAAAGCAGCTGTACATGTAGCTTTTTGGCGGCCTTGTGAACCATATAGACTAGCTCCCAGTCATTTTGCTTTACCGCGAAATTTGCTTTTTGCCGTTGAGAATTTGCTTTTGCCGTGACGCATTTGCTTTTGCCGTGACAGTTTTGGGCCACCGTATATAACACATACGTACATGTACATGTACAATAAAACCCGTACATGTACTTAACACATTGCATTTATATCGTCATTGTCGAATTACAAAAGATGCAAAGTTGTTATGTTTGCAGATAACCGCTGTTATAACGTTAGTGCCAGCATGGACCTTCCTCCATGGTGCCAGCATGGAGGCAGAATAAGTTCCGTGTCTAAAGTTGCTGTGCACAGTTATAATTGATAAAGTGTAATAAATTACCTGCTTTGAGTTGAAACTACGGTAGAATCGTGTGACAACAATGCACAAGTTAAAGTCCAAACCGTCACGTTTGGTGCACCGGCATCCGTAGACAATGGTTGGGCATGGATAGTATGTTTGCTGCCCATTTATGTCTCATGTTAACCATTGGGTACATTACAACACTTGGAATTTTCTTCATCGAATGGAAAGAATATTTTGACTTGACTGCTACATCTTCTAGCTGGCTTGTTGGTATGCCGTTGTTTGTAGCTAGTTTATTAAGTAAGTATGAGTGTGCTAGTATAACCATGGAGGAAGGAAGTTGTGACAGATGAAATGTTTTCTTTTTACAGGATGAACATGTTCAACATGCACCTGTCAAATCAGGTTATTGTGATTATTAATATTATGAACAGTCGGTCTCGGACTTATCAATCATAGAACAAGTTGATCAAATGTACTTTATAAAAGGAGAATGTTAAAATTGTACATACAGGTTAAGGTAGTTAAATTTAAATTAATTTTCAAGTTAAAGGGAAGAATGTCATATCGACTGCCACTTAAGGTTTTTGTAATTTTGTTGCAACCACTAACCAGTTAAAATTATTCTATCATTTTGGGGGGTACAGAAAGCGAAAACTGTCTTTAAAATCCACTTTTATGATGGTTTCGGACTTTATTCCTTCTTAAAAATCCTCCTTCAGCAAATAGAAGAATCCTGTTATAGTTGCCCTGCGCATCTATATTATAATGACCGTGTTGGTCACTAGCGGGGGTTGACAAGATTAAACTGACATGACTGAAAGTGTCGTTACCAAAAATGCCTGATTTTTCATGAAATAATGTCCATCATCATCCATAATTATATTCTCCACCGTTACTGGGTGGTAAGATTACATTATTGGTTGTATTGAATGTTAAAGTGATTGTATTGAGTACAATTTACAAAGTATACATCCATGAAGGTAGACTACCTCTTTGGTTAGTTATGTAAGTACTGGAACTGAAATTATAATGACCATCCTCCATTAATTAAGTATTTAATGCAGAGTGAGACACAATGGGAACATGTGATTTAACAAACATGTTTATTTAGCAATATTATCCTGTGGTTCATTTATCAAGATCAGCTTAAATATGGTGTAATCCTGTTGAGGGGTGCATCCCATCTAGTAACAACTATTGTACATGAAGTATGCCGTGAGTACTCCATTTCGTGACTTTTGAAAAATAGGTAACTTTTATTCTTTGTGACATCACAGGTTTATTCATTGGTGTCATTGCTTCACAGCTTGGTGTCCGTCGGTATCCATGGTTGGAGCTGGCTGAATGGACTTGCAACTATACTAGGGTCATTCACTACTGATGTTTGGCAACTCTACCTTTGTGGTGCATTGTCAGGTAAATAATTAATATTCTGCACTCAAATTTGTTATTTTTAAATTTCCTTATTACTTATAATTTGTGTTTCTCCTGTGATTGTTTGCCCAGTGTATGGGAAAAGTATGTGGTGTAATGTTATAGCCATTTATGTAATTTAGAAATTAGACTTGTTGATGTGATATAACACTAACAGATTTAAGCAAGCAAGCACGGACAAAAATTTTTGCTCATGAACAAACAGGCCATTGTTATCTTATCAGGACATGAACCCACATTCAGATCAGCCTTCGGATACAAGTTTACACAATGCAACTTACTGAACTCAGCCATTTAACAAAGAAATTCATGGCACTCCATGTGTAGGTTATATACCTGTCAAATTCGAAAGTTTAGCTGCTGTAACTGTCAACAAATTTCATAATGTTTCTTTTAATTGCTTGTTTGTCCAGGTCTAGGGTTGGTGATGATGGTACCACCTTCAATGATAATACTGAATCAGTACTTCAAGAAACGCTATGCATTCGCATAAATGGAATTGTTATTCTTGAAACAGCACTGGCCAAATAATATTAACGCCCATTGTTTCGTCTCCTCATTGATAATTATGGATGGAGGGAAGCATGCTTATCGTTAGAGCTCTACAGATGAATGGTGTAGCTGCTTGTGCCCTCTTCCGTCCGCTTAAGTCCAATACGGACAAAGTTACTTATTCAAATGATAATGCAAAGCAAAATCAAAACAAAAACATTTCGAAGTATTTTCTTTTTGAACATTTTATTGGACTTACCAGCAATGTTAACTCTTCTTACAGCAAGTTTGTATTCTATTGCATGGATGACGAATCTTACTCATCTTCCAGCCAGAGCTAAGGAGGCAGGCTGGTCTGGACGATCAAAGTTCTATGTTACTCTTGGCATATGCTTGTCATTTCTATGGTAACTAGAGCAACCCATGGTTGGTTTGTGGACAGGAAGTACATTAGTTCTTTCAAACTGCAGCTGATAGTATTACTTGGTGCTGCCATTGTAACTTTCTTGAATCCCATTTCAGACAATTATGTATTCTTAGTTGGATACGCAGTTATCTTAAGGGACTTTCCTTGGTATTGGAGGACCTTTATTAATAGTTAACATCAGGTTTTTGGTTAGCCATCACAAGTGCCAGCTACAGTGAGTTTGTTACTAGCTCGTTTTCTTCTTCAACGGAACTGGTGCAGTTATTGCAGGTAAATAGTTGTATGTACACAATATTATATTTAATATTAATTTGTATCAGTTTTATTGTATGACATCTGAATATTTTTTTGTGGTGGATCCTAACACTGATGTAATTCTTTTAATTATTTTCAGGTAAAATTTAAAGTGGCACAGGAAAATTACATATTTGTTTTCTTGACTGCTGGAGCTATATTGTTGGCTGCGTTCTTACTGTTTGCTGTTACTATAGTCATCAAGACACGACGTGACAGAGAATTAAGGCTAAACACTTCTCGTAATATTCCATGTGAGGAATCTCAGGTCATATCCATGGAGCATGTTTAAAGCATTTCAGATATGCAGTACAAGTGCATATATTAAACACTGCCCTTTGTACAGAGCTTTATACAGACCTTTAATACCTGGCAATTAATCAATAGGCAACTTATTTAGGGGTCCAAATTTTCAAACCTCCCTTCAAAGTACACATGATGTACTTATCAATGTTTTATTTTATGTGAATTTAATTTTTTCCGTTTTCCTCTGGATCCAGAGGGTGAGGGGCAGGGGTGGATCCTGAGGGGAGGATGAGCGAGGGAGGGGTTCAGGGTGGATCCAGAGGGGGATGGGGTTCAGGGGTGGATCCAGGAGGATGGGGTCAATGGTGGATCCAGAGAGGAAGGTTCGGAGGTGAATCCAGAGGGGGAGGGGGTTTGGAGGTGGATCCAGAGGGGAGTTCGGAGGTGGAGGGGTTGGAGGTGGATCCAGAGGGGGAGGGGGAGGGGGTTAGGAGGTGGATCCAGAGGGGGAGGGGGTTCGGAGGTGGATCCAGAGGGGGAGGGGGTTCGGAGGTGGATCCAGAGGGGGAGGGGGTTCGGAGGTGGATCCAGAGAGGAGGGGGTTCGGAAGTGGATCCAGAAGTGGATCCAGAGGGGAGGGGGTCAGGGGTGGATCAAGTGGAGAGGGTTAAAGGGGTGATTCGGAGAGGGTTAAAGGGGGTGATCCAGAGTGGGAGGGGTACAGGGGTGGATCCAGAGTGGGAGGGGTACAGGGGTGGATCCAGAGTGGGAGGGGTACAGGGGTGGATCCAGAGTGGGAGGGGTACAGGGGTGGATCCAGAGAGGGATGGGGTCAGTAGTGGATCCAGAGAGGAAGGGGTTCGGAGGTGAATCCAGAGGGGGAGGGGGTTCGGAGGTGGATCCAGAGGGGGAGGGGGTTCGGAGGTGGATCCAGAGGGGGGGGGGGTTTGGAGGTGGATCCAGAGGGGGAGGGGGTTCGGAGGTGGATCCAGAGGGGGAGGGGGTTTGGAGGTGGATCCAGAGGGGTTTGGAGGTGGATCCAGAGGGGAGGGTTCGGAGGTGGATCCAGAGGGAGGGTTGGAGGTGGATCCAGAGGGGAGGGGGTTCGGAAGTGGATCCAGAGGGGAGGGGGTCAGGGGTGGATCCAGATCAAGGGGTCGGGGCTGAATCAAGTGGAGAGGATTAAAGGGGTGATTCAGAGTGGGAGAGGGTTAAATGGGGTGATCCAGAGTGGGAGGGGTACAGGGGTGGATCCAGAGGGGGAGGGGTACAGGGGTGGATCCAGAGTGGGAGGGGTACAGGGATGGATCCAGAGTGGGAGGGGTACAGGGGTGGATCCAGAGGGAGGGTACTGGGGTGGATCCAGAGTGGGAGGGGTACAGGGGTGGATCCAGAGTGGGACGGGTACAGGGGTGGATCCAGTGTGGGACGGGGTACAGGGGTGGATCCAGAGTGGGAGGGGTACAGGGGTGGATCCAGAGTGGGACGGTACAGGGTGGATCCAGAGGGGAGGGATACAGGGTGGATCCAGAGGGGAGAGGAGATGTGTTTAACTTATAACAATATTTGTTAAATAAATGTAATATTTTAAATTTCTCAAGTTTTATTCACCCACTTTCTTTTTATTTAAATGTATAATGAGTACCACATACTAATACCCATTTAGACATTGTCTCCATTCCCATAAAGGCCTACACCCCGAAAAATACATATTTTAAAATTTAAATTTAAAATTCAAATTTATGTCATCCAGAAGGAGGGGTGGATCCAGAGGAAGGGGTCAGAAGAACAAAGGATTGATTGATTAAAATATTTCATTATAAGTGTTGTCATTATGGCACGGTAGAACGTCAGGGGCACGCATGTTCCCCAGGTGGCAGTGGGAGCCGCCGCTCAGAATCTTATCCCAAAGAAAAACAATCGCTTGTATATTATTATTGTTATTGTTATTGTTATTATTTCGCATTAGCACACCTCAGTCAAGCTACGTCCGTAGCCTTAGATCAGTGTCTTTCCTGGGAATCACTTGCTGTCCCTAAGAGTGCCGCCTTCTGTAGTAATTCTACTCTAACAGATATGTTCCTATCTCCTTGAGATGTTTCTCCAACGCCTTCGGGATTGCACCCAGTGCTCCCACTACCACAGGAATTACCTTTACCTTGACTTGCCACAGCTTGCGGAGTTCTCTCGCTAAATCCTGATATTTCTGTACCTTCTCCTCCTTTGAAGCTACTCTACTATCACCCGGCACAGCTATATCAATAAGATGACACATCTTCTCATGCTTATCCAAGACAACAACATCCGGCCGTCTATGTTCTATAACATGATCTGTCTGGATGTTGAAGTCCCAGAGAATCTTGACATGGTCCGTTTCTTCAACCTTTTCCGGCACATGGTCGTACCACTTCGATTGAACCTTGACACCGTACTTCTTACACAGATCCCAATGGATCACCTTGGCCAACTTGTCGTGTCTGCCTTTGTACTCTGTCTGAGTATGCACTCTGCATTCGCTGACAATGTGAAAAATACAGTCTCCTCCGCCGCATTGCACATTCTGCACATAGAAGAGACATCTGACTTCTCAATCTTTGCCTTCATCACATTCGTCGGCAGAGACTGGTCTTGCGCTGCAGTAATCAGACCCTCAGTTTCTTTCTTTAGTTCTGCTCTCCTCAACCATTCCCAAGTCTTGCTACTTGCCACTTCTTCGGTACATCTCAGGAATCGGCCGTGAAGTGGCTTTTCCTCTCCCAATCTCGTGTTCTTTCTTCTCTTCTTTGATTCTTATACACCTTTGGACCTAATTCGTCTGCCTTCATGTATTTCTGCGCAACCTTCAACAACTTTTCCCGAGTACTTCTTACATGACACTGCAAGCTCCTCTCGATGTTAACGCTATCTGATACACTAAGTAATCCTCTTCCCTCTGACCTCGGTAGATAGAGTCACTTTCCTCGTTTTCCTGTCAGCAACATCTAGATCTGGCTTAGTCCACTCGACAATTCCTGCACTGTACCTCATCAGCGACACAGCCCAAGTGTTGATCGCCTTTATCATATTCCCTCCATTCAGCGTGGACTTCAAACACTTCTTCACTCGTCTTATATACTCTTTCTTAAGCCTCTCTTTTGATTCATCGTGCAATACGTGATCTGCTTCAAGCACTCCAAGATACTTATAACTTTCTTCTTCACCCAACGCCCTCAATTGTGTGCCATCTGGGAAAGTAATTCCATCCGAATGTACCCTTTTACCCCTCTTCATGGTCATCACAGCACATTTCTCCAGACCAAACTTCATGCCGATGTCATCGCTGAAGATCCGCACAGTCTGCACCAAGGAATCAATCTCTTTCTCGTTCTTCGCAAACAACTTCAGGTCGTCCATGAAGAGCAGATGATTAATCCTGCATCCATCCTTCGTCATCTCGTATCCCGCACTAACCTTCCGCAAAATCATCGTCAAAGGGAACAGCGCCAAAACAAACAACAGTGGAGACAGAGAATCACCCTGGAAAATACCTCGTCTGATGTTTTCCTTACCAAGACATTCATCACTGGCCATCAGATTTGTTCTCCATGTCTTCATGCTCTCACTCAGAAGACATTTCACCGCATCAGCTGCCCCTACCATATCCAAACATTCCAAAATCCACGAGTGTGATACCATGTCGTACCGTACCGGTATGCCTTCTTGTAATCTATCCATGCCATGGCCAGATTAATTTTCCTGTTCCTACAGTCCTTTAGCACCGTCTTATCAATGATGAGTTGGTCTTTCGTTCCTCTTGACCGCTTCTTGCAACCTTTCTGCTCATCTGGAAATAACTGCTGATCTTCTATGTGGCTATTCAGATCTTCTGCAATGATACCGGTCAGAAGTTTATACATCATGGGTAGACATGTAATAGGTCGATAGTTACTTGCAACGTTACCCTTCTTAATGTCCTTCATGATGAGAACCGTTCTTGCTTCAGTCATCCACGTTGGAACGTTGCCACGCACTAAGCATTGTTGCAGCTGCTGGGCTATTCTTTCGTGAAGACTACTGAAGTTCTTTAGCCAGTATCCGTGCACTTGGTCTGGTCCCGGAGCTCAAGTTTCCAATTTGGCACTTTCCTGAACTGTTTCTTCACCTTGCTCACATCAATCTGAAATCCCTCTTGTTGTTGTACATTCTTTAACTCGTCTTTCACGTCGGCTAACCATTCTGCTTGTCTGTTATGATCACCAGGCTCATCCCAAAGGCCACCCCAGAAATTCCTTGCCTCTGCTGGCTCTGGGCCCACTTGTGAGTTGTCACATTTCTCGTCCATTTCTTTGAATAATTGACGTTCGATTTGTACTGAATAGGCGATTTTAATGAAACTGCCTGACTCTGTCATCGTACCTCTTTACCTTCGCAGCCTTCGCCTTAACCCTTTGCTTTATTTCCTCCTTAACTACACTCATCCCCTTTCCTTTTACTTGATACTTCTTTATTAATCTGTTCCTCATATCTGAATCTTTCATTGCACCTCTATCCATTTGCTCTATTCTACTGAGATCTTTGCGTAACTCGTTAATTTGGCCCTCAAGTCTGCGTTTCCACCCAGGTTTATTATCTTTATGTTGTGATTGTGAATGTGAAGATTTTACCCCTGATCTATCCGCTACTGGCTGCACCTGCAAAGACAAGATCGTTAATTTCAGAAAGATTAGTAGTACTTACCGTCCCAAGGATTCTACTTACCACAGCTGACACATTTGTCAGCTTTTTCCTTGACCTGGCGCAATGCAGGAATACTCCACTTACCTGTCCCTTTTACCGATACCATTACCTCTTCAATCCTCTTCCTAATCTCTAGCTCTTCCTCCGTCAAGTCTTCTGTTCCCTCTTCTACTCCTCCACTGACCTCATCCGCACTCTGGGAACTTGCCAGCTCACCAGCGACCACGTTGTCCAGTTCCTCCTCCTGCACTTCTTCATCTCCAGCCTCTGTCCGTGATATTATTCTACTCATCTCTTCCACCTCAAATTTCGTTAGCCACTAATTATGTTTGATTTGTTTTACCTGGTCGGCAAGCCGCTGTTCGCTTATTTCAAACATGCCTTTATCCTGCCATATGTTAATCATTCTCCTTCTGTACCCTCTGTTCTCTGGCTTGCTCCTCATAAAACATTCCATTGCAATTCTGTTATCGTCCTTACTTCACTTTCTCCTGTTTACAGCACGAATTCTGTTATTGTTCTGAGCAGTGTGTATACGATATGGCGGTACCTGCTCAAGCATACCGACCAGAACGGGCGATGGACTTCCTCTTTGAGAGTTCGTCGCTGATTCACCGTTGAGTTGATGCTGCATAGCATTCATTATTATCATCACAAAATTGTAAGAAAAGTTGTATTGTTTCAGGGGAAATTACATGCAAAAGCGATGTGTATTATTATTATTGTTATTATACGTTGTGCAGATCTGACATCACGCTTCGAGGCTCGCGTGCTAGTACCAACCAAGGTCAAAGTTTAGTCCGTGGGCTACCACCACCCCCTACCCCTGGGGATTTTTCAAGACATATTTTTGTAAACCTTGACCATAGAGCTATTGAAATCAGGTTGTTTGCAAATTGCCTGTTGGTGGGTGAGGCTGTGTGGGCGCTTTTTCAAAATGGCCGCCAAAGTCCCAGACCGTGCCACATAGGAGGACTTTTTATTTTTTAGTGCCACCTATAAATATACATTGGCAAAATGTTCCCACCCTTTTTGGCAGGGTATTCCCATGCAAAGTGACCTCGTCCTTGGCAACTAAAACAGATATCGTCTGGTGTTGCCGTTTCTTTTTAGCGAAGTAGCCTCCGGTCTGGATTGTGGCTGTCCAGTGGACATTTGCTCTTCTACTAGCGTCTTCACAGTGTCAAGGATCTGTTCATCCAAATCCTGCATCCTGCATTTCTTCCTTTCACGTTTGTTACCTGTCCTATGAGCCTCTATTTTTCGAAATTTCCTGTAGCCAACGCTGACCTGATAGCTTCCTCTAAAGCTGATGGATTGGCTCTGAAGATACCCTCACGGATCGACCAGCTAGCAATCGCATCTGAAAAATGACATCGCGCAAACCGGTCTCATGAAAACTCGGGGTATGCTAATGCTGTCAGTTCACTGATCGCCTGACCCAGCTCCTGAATGGTCTCTTTCGCACTTTGTCTGGGTCCAAAGCGAGCATTCAGCAAGTAAAGCAACTCCCTATATGGTTTTCTTTTTCCATCCTGTCCTCGATTAAGTAGCACCTTTTGTGTCTGGCCCTTGAGGCTCACAGCGAGAAATGCAGCCGCCTCCTCATCGTCCCAAGCATTGGCGATTTTGCAGGATTCAAAGTGTTCCAGGTAGTCTTCCAAGGGCTCCTTTCATTTGAATTGGTCTGGTACAATCCGGGGTCGTTCCGACCCCCTTAATTTCTCTGCAATCTTATGCTTGTTTCCAATAGATTCCTCTTTCCTGAGGCTTCCAGGAACATCCTCGGAGGCTTTAGCGACCTTCGTTTCTTTTTCGCTATCATCAGCAGTCCCTTCCTCACGACAGGAGAGTCCTTCGTTCGAGGTTTTGTATCCTCCTAAATCACAGTCGACTGCAACTGTGGCGTCCACGTCCTGTTCTTTTTCAATATTCCTGTAGGAGGGGTCCAAGGGCCTCCAACAGTATTTGGTGCCGGAGTACCAGGTAAGGAGTCATAAGGCTCGAGGCGCCCATACCCAGAGTCTACCCTGAGTTTATCTGGTGAGTCTCCTTCATCTATTGATCTACGTCCATCATCAGAAGTTAGCCTCTCTTCCTGTTCTTTGGATTCTAGTCTAGTTAGTCTCTACAGTGGCCTCTGGATTTCCAGCTCTTGTTCGAGAATCTTAACTCTTGTGCTCAGTTCTTCATTCTAGAATGCTGGAATGAACGCTGTAATTGGTCTTCTTTTCCTTGCATCTCCATTCGTAGGCCAAATTTTTGACATAAGCGCATCGGACTCCCAATATATTTGGATACATATTTTCATCCTAAATTTCCTTGAAAATATACATCATGCCTACAAGATGTGTCGTAGCAGGCTGTAGTAATACTCCAAGCGAAGGTGTAAGCCTCCATAAGTTCCCTAAAGACGAGGCACTACGAAAAATTTGGGTCACAAAAGTGCGATTGACGAGGGCAAAATGGTTCGGGCTGTCTCCAACCAGCGTGATATGTAGCGATCATTTACCGCTGAAGACTTCGAAACGAGCCTTCATGGGGAATTTGGGATGTCAAAGGCACCCAGACTCAAGAAAACTTCGATTTCAACGAAAATAAAGAAGCCTGTGAATCCTTCAAACGACAAGCCAAAGCGACGAGGCGATGCTTCGTTAAAACGTGAGAACAGACAAGTAACTAACGTTAAAGATACACACCGCCTTTGTCGCGCGAAATTGGGCGATAAAAAACGCCCCTCAACATTTCATTGTTTTACATACATGGTTGGAAAGATCTTTCAAAAGTAGAATATAATTGTCCACACAAGTACCCCTGAAAAATGCGTCGTTTTTCTGTTATTGTACAAAAACCAATGTCATGTGACTTTCGTGAACCAAAATTTGTCCAGAAAACTCACGAGGACAAAAGTTATAGTCGCACTTTCAGACGTTTAAAAAGTTTATTACTGAACCAAATTCAAGAATAATTATTTTTTATAGTTCATGGATACATGACAAAAGTGAAATGGTTTTGAAACAATGGGTGAAAATTTTCAAAATCGACAAAAAGACGAAAGTCTTGGCACTTTCCCGAGACACCGGGAACCGAACCAAGACTGTACCAGTACAGCCATGGGCGCCAGCGCGGCAAAGCGCCCGAGGCGTGAGCCTGCTGGTTAGGCCATAAATAGAACACTTTTTGCGTGGAAGCGTAAAGCAGGGTTTCGACCACTTTGGTGCTTTTCGTATCGGGTATTTTTAATTATGATACTGCCAGCGAGTTTAGTTTTGGAAACAACAATAACGTATTTATTTGGAACATCGTCACTGCCCCTTCATCATATCAACGCCAATAAAAAGTGACAAAACTGTTCAGTTTGGAAGGCCATCCGTCAAAATCAACGCTAGAATTTCGACCGAGCGGGCCGGCTGGGCGAAGAAAGGCTCACCGTCTACGGCAAAACGACGCATGCCTGACGACCATTGACGGGCCAGCCAACCTCAAATGATGGCAAACACTCAGGGATTTGATTGTTGAACGTGATGGTGACCATGATGATACCATGAATAATGTCGCATTTGTAGGGATTATTGTTGGACAGGTAAAGAGTAATAAAAGAAATATTGTTTGATAATATAATACTCGTAGTCGTAGGGCTTTTGTTGTGGCTGTAGGCTATGCTGAACTCTTATGATGAATTTCTGTTAGCCATCACTTTATTTGTGATAGTTCATGTAGCCAAGGCCCAATGATATTGTGATGATGTTTACAATACAGACATGATAATTATGAATATGAGATATAGGTTAGAAAGCAGAACAATTTCCAGTGAATTAGTTGTAATTTCCACCATCGATGCCCGGGTATTTTATGGTGAAGATGGTCAAAAGGGGTCATGGTGAAAATTCAAACATAGACTGGAGGAAATAGCATCAGGTACCATTATTCCCCTAGAGTACGAGTACGAGTACGAGTACGAGTTATATTTTAATGGATTTTTAATACACACCATGTCCGCCATCATATCCACCATTATATCCACCATTATTTCATTAACTGTTATGTTTTGTTTTATAGGTATGAGAAAACATCACTGCCAGTATTTTACTTGCATCAACACCATGTAGAGTTCAGCCTGATTCCATTTTCAGTATTCACAGCTACAAAGCATTGCCAAGGTAGAGTAAATCTTGGATTGATTCGGATATGTTTTTTATACCATAATTTTTGTGTATATAGAAAACTTAGTTGATGTAAATATTTGTTTTTCTATCAAACAAAATCAGATTTACAGAAACAATATCTCATTTAGAAAAAAATGAAGTTGTGCATTTAGGTTTTCCCCCTTGTGCAATGCTAATGTTAAATTGTCCATATTAAAGGGACAATATCACGATCAGAGCAGACTTTCAACAGGGCATGGAATTGGTGTCCTAGTTTAAGATGAACACAGTGACTGAAACTTACTGGCTCATTTATGCAGCAGCAATGATAATATGACCTTATCATGTGGGATATTATTTTCAGTCACAGAGATAATCTAAAACTAGCACTCCGATTCCATGCCCTGTTGATCGTGACCGTTGTCCTCTTAAAGGGAAAATACAACATTGGTTATAATTTGAAGTGTGTGTGTGAATGTGTGTGTACTGTAGCACTATTAGTCAAAGTAGCTTTACATGTGTTATTCATGGCTGGCTATTGTGTTATTTATGTCTTTGTGGTTAGTTTCATTTCTCAACTGCTAGAGTATTCAGTTCAATGTAATATTTCTTTTGTAAGATTATATACATGTTTGTTCATGTTTGGTCCATAGATGAGATGAAGGGAGATAGAGACAGAGACGAATGCTCAGTTCATCATGTCACCTACGTATGTGAATGGGGGTCAGTAAACGGAAGCCTACAACATCCCACTAACTAGCAGACATTCCACTGAATAAGAGTTTTCTCAAGAACATTACCTACTATATCAACTTCAGGTTTGTTACGGGTGCCATCCAATCAAAAGTTTCTAGGAAGTATAGAGGACATGTCGTACTTTCAAGACCCTCAAAAATTGCCAAAAATTTCAAGGCAACTGACAGCCCTCAACCCCCCCCCCCACACCCAAACAAATTACTCTATTAGTATTATGTACTACCTTGAAAATGTTGAGATTTTTAAGCTTTACATGGTTGAGAACAGTAGGAGTATAAGAGGAATTATCTTTCAAGAATAGTAAATAGCATTGGTTCTGACAAGAACTGGCAGTGACATTACTTTGTTTCAATCAGTGTACTCCGATTGTCTTCAGGGGGATGAAGATGATCAGAGTATACCGATGGAAACTTCAAGTTATCTCACCACCAGTTCTTGTAAGAGCCAACACTATTAAACTGTAGAGGTAGTTACATGGTGCTACCACAAACCTCATTATATGCATAATGATATTGACACTAGCCCAACACATGCTTTTCAAAAACCATGCCAGATGATAAATCAACATGTAAAAACACTCATGAAAATAGTTTGCCAGGGTTGTAGGTAGCCAGATCAACTTATTCAGCGTTATTATGGGCATAAAGTCACAAAGTTGATTTATGGTAGTAACTGGATTAAACGTGCATCAAAGGACAGGAAGTTGGGGTTAAATTGATTGGAAAATATAGGGTTACTGAAGACACTGAATCATGGAGGAGCATACAAACATTTCCCCTTTCTTTGTATTTCCAACTTTACCAAGGAAAAGTTACCCTGTGAGAGACGAGTCTTTACACTCCTGATATTTCCATTTCCAGGTTGTAAATAATTTTCCCTACATGGAACATGAAAGTTTGCTAATAATTTCATCCATGTTCATGTACCACAGTCTACTCAAATAGCTAATGTCTGCAGTTTTCAAAGCTTGTATGGATATCAGCTAATTAACCTTTCATTAGAAAACAAGCTTATAACTACTACATGATAACATTGCAAGAAAGTTTTGCATTCATGCTTTCCCTCTTCCCCTGCCCTCAGCAGAAGAGTTGTCAAAAAGTAAATAATTCCCAAAAGTAAGGCCACAAGTTGTAATTAGCCAATTGACAATTCAAACAAAATTAAATGTAATTACATCCACTTGATTAAATCTGATAATTGCTTGTCCTTTTCATTTTGTTCATGGAAAAACCTTTAAATTCTAGATTTAGATAAAGCCAACGTTGGTATTTTATCTTGGTATTAAGTCTTGTACAAAAATAAATTTAATTGATGGACTGCATGTTTATATACTGAGAGTGATCTTTATTTATAATATACTTCACTTTCAACTCAAGTTTATAATGAACAAAAATATGATAAATTGACAATGATAGTGACACTGTAATCAAGCATCTCCTTATTGTGACATGCTTATAAATTGTCTTTGTTTTCACCTATACTGCAAATTAAACATCATTTATAAAATTTGAAAACAAATTCTACATTGCTTTTTACATTTTCAAGGTTGTACACATATTTGGCAAAATGTCTGTAGCTGCATCCAATCTATAGAATTATAAGCTAAAGATCAGATGCCATTTTTGTACATAAATGTTTAGACATTGAAATAATCAAGAGTTGTATGGGTGCTTGTATATTGCTAATAAAACAATGAAATACATATTTATTTAAACTGTCTATTTGGTTTTATGACTGACTTTTGTGGTTCCACTCTTCCCTCCCCCCCCCCCCACAATCAATTAAAACCACTTTGCTGACCTGCCTATTGTAAACAACCTAATAATGAGTGTACATGGCCTTACACAAGTGAAATGACTTCAGTATAAATGAACCCAACCATGATCCTTTGTTGACAAGAAAACGGAATCAATCTGCATAATAAATGTACGCTATATGTATGTACGATTTAGTGACAGTTCAGAATAGGTGACATTCAGGGGCTGTCATTGGAATCGGTAATTTTGGAATAAAATGCCCCCCCCCCCCCCAAGTTCTTGGTGATAGCATGTACTGCCACTGGTGATGAACCGACACATTTGTTTTCTAAAATTCTTTGGACTATCATTGCAGCACTATAGAATCCAAGAACTAAGGAGGGGAGGGCAAAGCAAGCAATAAAAGTAAGGGCCCAGACACAGGCCTATGTTTGATTCCAAATTACCAATTCCATTGACCGAAGACTGGTGCTTCATTATGTCGAGAATCACACCCAGCATCAATTCTGCATAGCTGAAGTACCAAGATGTTTCTGTCCTCTTTCTGAAAAAGATTTAAGATTGAAAAGAGGAGTAAGGGCTTAGATTTTAATAAATTCAACATTATTAACAATCACTGTGAAATAAGGTAAAACATTGTTTAACTGATATGGAATGGAAAGGTGGTTATCAGATAGACCCCTTCTCTTGGACTGAAATGCCAGTACTGCTATACATGTAGCAAAAAATAATAACAAATTATACTAAACCTTAATTTTTTTGTAATAAACCACCATTAAAACTAAATGAAACATTTATCATTGGTATTTGATAATGAACATTAATTTCAACCCTGTAACACGTTAACATTAGATCTCACGAAAAATAGTATAAGACCTGTGAAAATTTATTAAAAATAGGGGCTCCCCCTCGTGTTTCACAAAGTTATATCTGGTACTGTCTTGTATTTTTTACATAATTGTTATTTTTTCTCTCTCTCTCTAAGATAAAAGCACTTCGGACAAATTAATTTGGTCATAAGGCCTGTGTGTCCCGAGACCCGACCAAATAAAAATGTTTGATAATATTTTGAGACTATGAAAATCTAAACCAAAATTGAATCTTCCCTTTCAACATTTTTCCTGTCAAATATATGATTATGACAGGGGTTAGGGCAATTTCACATAATTGCCAGGGGACACTGTCATGATTGTGTTCATCATGTACACTCCTACTCCTAGATCATGTACTGTCTACCAATGCCATGGCAATGCAAACTACTATTGATCATGATTGAGATGCTCACCCAGATGGCCAGAATCCAGTATGTCCAGATAGATGCTGCTAAGCACCGGTTTGTTCAGTCTGTGCCTTTCTCCATGGTTGATCCAAAGTCTATCAAGCCGACTAGGCATTGTCATCACTTTTTGGATCATCTTGGACGTCGACGTGCACCTCGGCCCTTCCATGGCAAAACAGCCCAACTCGAAAATTTTGATTTTTGAGATAAGATCATTTTTGGGTAAATTGAGGGCGCTCTTTTCATTTGTGAAAGTTTCAAAGGCGTACGATGGATTGTTTTGAAGATAGCATGTCCTATCTCACATTCTTTGCACACGTTCACTCTGGTTTTGTATGGCAAAACGCCTTATCTCTAACCTAAGTCATTCACAGTTTCTTGTTTTGCTTGGTAAAACATTGTAAGTCCAAGATAGACTACTTTGCCTTCCAAATTGATTATAACCTAATGTGGAGTGTTTAGGGTAAAACAACTTAACTTGAAGATAAGCTGTTTTGCCAAAAAAATATCTAAGTTTGAGAAACGTCTAACTTTGAATTAAGTCATGCATACTTTATTTTTATTTGGTAAAACATACTAAGTCTAAGATACATAGATCTGCCTTTCAAATGAGTTCAAAACATAATGTTGAGTGTTTATGGCAAAACAAGTTTACTTTAAGATAGGCTGTTTTGCCATAAAAAAACCTTAAGTTAAGACATGTCCATCTGTGAGGGAGATAAGCTCATTTGCCATAAAAATACTTGAACTATTGAGGGCGCTATCACCATTCTAACTCATCAAATGTATGGCGGCCATGTTTAACCTCAAGCTGCACAGCAGGGGCTTTCAAATTCTCCAAAGGGCATTGGAAAAAAACCAAGGTATGTCTATCTTTTACATGCTTAAGTCTTAAATATAATCCTATAGAACTCAGAGGTAATCAGTAGATAGATGAAAGTCCAATGTAATCAGCGCCCATATAAATTATAATGTTGCATGATGCAGGCAGGTTAGCCCTCGTTACACACTGGTCAAAATGCCATGACTGCTGCATCATCTTAGCTTACACATAGGTTAGGCTAAGCCTGCATAACTCAACTTTTCATGTTTCTGTTTGATCCATTTTGAAATATTTCAATACAGCCAGGGTTTATTGATTCATATTTTGTTGTAGAATTTTATGAATAGGCCTACTGAGTTAATGAATAGGCGTTGATAATGTAGGCAAATTGTATTTTAATATGCATATGGCTATGCAGTCTTTTGATAGGAGGACTAAAAATATGTCCAAACAAGTATGGATATTCAGAATGAAATCTCATTAGTGCACTTTACTAGTGATTGAATCATGCTAGTTTTAGTCATTTTTAAGTTTTTGCAAATCTGATGCCAACATGTTTGTCACTAATGAAAGTAAATGTCGATTTTGTTCCCCAGCAAGTCCCTAGATCACTAAAGCAGACCTTAAAACAGCTAATCAATTATCTTAAGGGTAAAATCTAGGAGTAAAGAAGACTGTGATAACATTCATATCATATCATTTCTAATATTCCTTTCCTCCTTTACAGGCAAGAAGCAGCTCAAACATGACGACACAGAACTTATCAAAGGTAATAAAATGAAGTTTAAGTAGAGTTAATACATTATTGAGCTTATTAATGTACTTATTACTTATTAATGAAAGCACTTGTTTAATGCAGGTATATTTCATTTGCTTTTAATTTTGTCCTTGGATTTGTATGATTATCGTCAGCAGGTGATAACAAAGTAGATTGTGGCATTATTTTATCTGTTTTTTAAATGCTTAATTTAAGTTATTATCTTTCATATATTTACAGTGCCAGATGGACTGAATGATGTTCACATGCAGGTGTCTGATTCAGAGAGTAAGTTGATCTTCATAACAACGGTGCACCCAGGATTTTGCCTTTGGGGTGGGGGAGGGCTCCACCCAGGATTTTGTCTGGTGGGGGCTAAAAGAAAATGTTACTCTCACAAATCAACTAGGCCTTGTATGTATATGTACGTATATATGTATAAAAAAAAATCGGGGACCCTCTTGGGGGGGGCGGGGCTCGAGCCCCCTGGAGTGCCCCGGTGTGTTTCATAATTTTACAGTTCAGCAATGCCTCCAGGTATAGATAAACATTTAGTTGAAGATGTAGTTTCTACTGAGAATAATGGAAAATCTGAAAGCAGCTTAATGTTATTCTCAATTGTATATATACAGTGCCAAACAATGATGAACTCAAGAATGATGTCCCCAAGAAAAGTTTGTCTGATCCAAAGGGTAAGTTGTTTTTCATAAGTTGTTTTACTACAGCAGACATTGCTCAATCATTCAGCAGTTCCTGCAGTATTAATGTACATTTTTGTAATAGATGAATATTTAGATAAAGATGCAGTTCCTGACTTATACAACATTCTAAAATGATTGATTAAAATTATTCTCTATTATATAATACAGAGCTAAACAGTGACGGACTAAATGATGTTCGCATAAAACGTTGTCTGATCCAAAGGGTGTTATGTTTGATAAATGTAAGTAATTTTACTGCTGCAGACATTGCTCGTTCATTCAGCAGTAGCTGCAGTAGTAATGTACAATTTGTGATAAATGAAGATTTAGATAAAGATGTAGTTTCTTGCTTATAATAAATTATAAAGTGCTTTATTTAAATTACTCTATCATTTTATAGAGCCAAACAATGATGGACTGAATGATGTTCACATGGAAAGTTTGTCTGATTCAGAGGGTATGTTGCTTTTTCATAATTGGTTCTACAGACCTATTTCCTGAAGTGCTTGAAACATTTTCAACAAAGCACAATTTGGAGCTAGATTGTAGAAATTCTCCATTTATTTCAACTGCAATAATATAGCAGCTATACATCTGAGTGCCGTATGCAATTTGTTTGCAAATTCATATCATACCTTTTTGTCAGAAAGTGAGCAACATTTTTATGTTATCATTTTTACAGATTATTTTCAACAGGACATTGTGGTAATGTGCAGCTCTTCAACTGAAAATGCATTTAGTGAGATATTAGACTGCATTAGCGACTCTGATTTGAGTAAGTTATATATCCATAATTTCCTGAATATATTTAGTTGAGAAGTTTAAGTGAATGTTTCAAATACAAAATTTGTTAGATATAGTGCTTTATAGGCTATTTACCAATAATTCATTCATTCACAGATAATCCCAAAAGCAATCTGAACAAAACGACAGCCTGCAGTTGTCTGATATAGACATACTTCTGGGACAAGTGGCACCAGAAGAGGATAACCAAAAAGGTAATGCACTTCTCTTTTTATTTACAGTTATGCATTATTTGTGTACAAAGCTATGGAGATACTTCTGTTCTGCCTTGAATGACATCACAATATGGCTCAGGAATGTGGACATTTTCATTGTAAAAAAAAGACCAAAATGTTTAAATTTCTCCCTTGTATTACTATACAGTAACACGTAAAGTAAGCTGTCCTACATGTATTCAAATCATAACAATTCTATTGCATGGCTCCTTTAAGTGTAATTAAGGTTGTGCTCAATATTAAATGCTAAATAAAATCTTATGTCACAAAATGCACATCACTACGGCAGGTATTGCTGAAGAACCTGATGCAGTTCAACAAGAAGTTGTAGATCAACCTCCACCCAACAAAGATGGCAGCCTGCTATTGTCTGATATAGACTTACTTCTTGGACAAGTAGCACCAGAAGAGGATAGCCAAAAAGGTAATGTAATCATCTTTTATTTATAGGTATACACTTTTTTTATTTTAATGTTACAGCTATTTCTTTAATTGTAATTAAATAATACTCAAGACAAAATACAAAATAAAATCTTCATCTATCACAAATGCAGGTATTGCTGAACAACCTGAGGAAGTTCCACTAGATGCTGTAGATCAGCCTCCACCCAATCCAGAGGCTCTGCAAGAGAGGGTTAAATAAATCTAAAGGTGAGGTTGAATAATCCTTTTTGCTGTGGATGTTATGCAATTTTAAGGAGAGGACTTTATATTCATATTTCACACATAGCAGTTACTGTGGACACATAAAGATGTCGCTTGAATGCCCTGTTGTAAAATTCTCCTTCCATAAACACAAATTATTTAGTAATTCTTGACCATTAGTGATATAAATGAATCAATCTGAATTACTAGCAATTTGTTTACTTTTTCAGAAAACATTTTATTTCTTTGTATATATTTAAACAGATAAAAAGCGGTTGCAGATCAGTTGAACAAAAGAAAACCAGAGACCAGGAGAACCAC
This sequence comes from Zoroaster sp. YZ-2022, assembly GCA_029582265.1. Classification (NCBI taxonomy): domain Eukaryota; kingdom Metazoa; phylum Echinodermata; class Asteroidea; order Forcipulatida; family Zoroasteridae; genus Zoroaster; species Zoroaster sp. YZ-2022. Next base: position 15,360,603 of record CM055837.1, read on the forward strand.
CATACACTTCGTCCATGTACACAGAAATGCAGGAGAAAGTGTTCAGAGAAGTTTTCTGAGGAACAGAGACAAGAAATTTTCAAGAACTTTTGGGACATGAGCTACGACCACAGACGTGACTGGCTCGTGCACAACATGGATGAAGAAAAGAAGAGGTCCTTCACAACACCAAACCGAGGGTCGCGCAGAGAATGTACTCTAAAGTGGCGGTTCGGATCAACACAAGTGTGTAAATGTTTTTCTTGCACACGATCGGGTATCATGGCGACCAGGTTGTTAAGTCTGCTCTGAAAAATGTCAGGAAGGATGGGGGTGTTGTGAGTCGGTGCGCATGGCGACAGGCGTGGTCAACATGTACCACAGAACAAATTTGATGAGGGTACCGCAAACATGTAATAGATCATATTGAATCCTTTTCGACCGCAGGTCTCACATTACAGGCGGGACCATGCTCCCAACAGGAGGTACCTTCCATCCGACCTATCAATATGTTCAATGCATCAGGTCTTCAATGAAAGTCAACAGGCATCTGGCCAAGACCAATGTTCCTTCCAATACTACTACAAGGTATTCAGCTCTATGAATATTTCATTCTCGTCTCCTGAAAATGACCTGTGTAAAACATGCCTCATCCACGAACAAGCACATCCACCACTACTAGCATCGGCGGATGACCTCCCCCATAACTGCAGTACCTGTAACTGCCACGCTTGTTCTGGATATGTTGAACACAAAACCAGAGCTGCCCAAGCAAGGGCAGCTCTCAATGCTGAACTAGGCGGATGAAGAATGATGACCAAGTCCTTGTAACAACTGTAGACATGCAAAAGACAATTTGCATGCCAAAATTACCCACCAAGGACTATTATTTCAGCTGAAAACTTGTGCTTTCAGCGAGACTTTCGCTTCACCTGGCAAAGATGCCAGCGGTGGCTGTTCTGTGTACGAGGGAGAAGCGGGAGGAAAGCCTACAATGTTGCAAGTGCATATTTGACTTTTCTTGGTTCAACAGAGATATCCAGGAGGTAATCCTCTTTGCTGATAACTGCAGTGCCCAAAACAAAACTGGGCGCTGTTTTCAGCATTTCCTCGCATAGTTAACAATCCTTCCATTGGCATCACCTGTATATCTCTGAAGTACTTAGAACCTGGCCATACATTCATGGCGGCAGATAGTGTACGGGTCCATCACCACCAAGTTGAAAAGCAAGGCGAAGTTTATGATTTCCAAGACTATATCGAGCTCATAGAAAAGTCACATAAGCAGCTAAAGTGTGCATCTATCGATCACAAACAGATGTTCTTATTTGAACACCAGGCCAAGAAGACATCAGTACTTCTCAAGGATATCAAAGGTGCAGTTTAGGCGTGGCTCCATACAAATGTTCTACAAGACATCTCATAATCAGGAAGACTTCTTGGAGCTAGGATTCCTAAAGAAGGTTTCTGCACGCGAATTGACAGTGAAAATGGAGAATGGTGAAGACCGCTAGCATCAGTTCCAGTGATGGAGAGACCTAGGGGCATATCTGCTTTGAAGAACTGACTTGATGACACTTGCCAGCATGATCCCATGCTACAAGGCAGCTTTCTTTGAACAACTACTGGTAAATGACAAATCAGAGGACTTGGAAACTGTTGAAGACTATTAACAGACTTACAATTTCGTGCAGTGGCGTCCAGCTTAATTTCAGTGTTATTACTTCCTGAATACAATCATAGGCTATGGCAGACCTCGGTGAAAAGTAGGAGAAAAGTAGGAATACTTGAATGCTTGCGATTGCTACTTTGACTTTTGGCAAAAGAACCTTGTTACTTGCAATGGAGCCTTCTCTACCAAAACAGTGGAATATGTTTGACACAATCTTTATTTAGTGCTTTAAAAAGAAAATAATTATTTTCAATTTGTTTTATCTAGAAATTAAGTATTCTTAAATTTAAGCTTTAAAATTGAAGTTTGCCAGAAGCCGTTTAAATGTACCACGCCTCATAAGTGAGTCACACTAACCAAGCTTGCTTTGGAATGCACTCTTCATATTCATTTCAAATCAATTCGCACATTTTAAGTGTCATTAGCCTTCTTGAGACACAATGGAAGAGGCGAGATTTGGTTTGATTAAATTTGTATACAAAAGGTTTGACCCAGCAAATAGCTCCCTCAAACTGTGTCCACCGTATCTCATGAAGGCTGTCTTCACTATATTCCTGCCTATTTTCTGGCACAATATCGTTGCTGTAAAGTTGCTGTTCAGTAAACTTGTAATACAACATGCACAATTCAAACCTCACACAGTTTATCTTAAGAAGAATTGTCTTTTTATGGACTAGCCAGTTGTTTGACTTGTAATTAATTGGTCAACTTTAAGAAATGTGTAAAATTTAACTTGAAAACTTACGATGAGTTACCATTTTCCCCCAGCTGTATGATGTGAGTATGAATTTAGCAAAAGCAGTTGTAGAAGCATGTCAACAGAGATGAATATAAGGGTCATGTGAGAATCCTTTGGCGTTGAAGTTTTTATGTTGTTTGTTACATTGTGATGTTTATTTCACAAAAATTACCATCATCATCGACATCCCAGTCATCACCACCGTCACTGTCACCATCATGTCATCGCCTACCACCACCACCACCACCAACATCCCCCATCAACATCCCCCATCACCACCATCGTCTACATCTTTGTTGATTTGTTTTCAAATTGTATTTTCATACAAGATGATATGGGTCCGTAATTGACTATTTCCGTTGTTTGTCAGTTTGACAATATAGTTTGTGGAATAGTTGACCTTTTGTTTACAGGTAGGCCTATTTTTGGTCATAAAAGGGAAATATCTTGAAGAGACGGGATATTTTTCAGATCCTTGGTAGCAATACAATAGCTACATTGTAGCTTTCATGCCTCATCAATTGCGGGCAATCAGTTGCAAGTACTGGTTCAATAGAAGTTAGAACCGGATTGTCTCCTATCTTATTTTTGGATAATTGATGTTTTCCAAACAGTTGTAATGTGTCCATTTTGTATGAGTGGGTTCCTTCGTTGTGTTTATGTGATTTGTTCCTCTAATAAAGAGAGCAGATCATTAAGTGTTTCATCTGGTTTTCAAAAAAGCCAGATGTGACTGGCTCTGGCAAAACCCTAAACTTGGACCCAATTTTCAAAAGTGACCTCCCAAATTTATTAATGAAACAATGTTACCAACAACGTTTCAGGATTTTCTTTTTCCATCAAAATGTAGAGAAAATGCTCTATATGGTAACATGGAAATCTCAAACTGACCCTGGGGTCCCTGGGAGTGAGTTAGTTTCTCCCGAATGTTTTGAGCCTTTCTGAATGCAACAAATGGTTGTTTTGGAAATATTTCTGAGAGTATGTTGGTTTTGTTGTATCAGTGGCCAATGTTTGTTTCCTGCTTGTTTCACATCTTTTGTGGTTTCTGAGCGGATTATAAGTCGTTGTTTTGTTTATCTTTTGGTAATTTGTGAATCAGTTTGGCTAGTTAGCCAGTGACACTTTATGTGTTCGTTGTTTATCTCAACTAATAATTTTTTTGTGAGAAATTTGGCGTATTTCTGTGAAATCTTCCTCATTGTTGGTGTTTCTAGCATATCATGAGTTTCTCAGTAGATAAATGCTTTGAACACATGGGGGTGGGTGTGATGGGGTTCTGTGTAGAAACTGGTACATGTATGTTTCCGTAGGTTGGTGTACACTTTGTGTCTAGTATGCCACCATGTTTGGATATGATCAGCCTGTTGTACTATTTTATTTTCGAGATCGTATAATGTTATGTCACAAATTTCCGGACTGGCTGTTAAGCTAATTGCACAACCGATTTTATTTCCAAATTGAAACAATTTCTGTTGAGTATTACTTCCAGAAATTTGCGGATGTATTTGTTGATAAACTATGGATAGTTGGTTTGGTCGATGGCATTGCATACACAGTTTATTGCCTCAGTTTATTGCGGATATTTGTGTACATTTTAACAACATCAATACTTGTGATATTAAGACACATTTTGAAATGTTATTCCTTGAGTTTTCCTCAGTATATCTGCTGTTTTGCGGACATATGGGACATATCTCGGACATATCACGGTTACTACAGGAGTAGAAAATGATCTTCCAACAAAGGGTGTGCCTGTTGGTGGGGTTTTGTGAATTCTCGGTAGAAAGTACTGTTGGAATGTGACATGCCTGTGACCTCGGATCGAGATATGCCTGAGTGTGTTTGTCGAGAGTGTGTTGTTTCGCATTTTGGTTTGGACATTATGAATTAAAAGGATGGTTTCTTGTGTAATATCTTGATCGAACTCGGTGTATTGCTCTGATTCAAGATGTTTGTAATAATCCAACCTGTAGGTAGTCGGAGCGGTTCATAATGCAGTGCCTCTCCCTTTATCGTATGATTTGATCACGATTTCAGGGTTGTTCCTCGGATATTTGAGGGCTGATAGTTCAGGGTTTTTCATGTTCTTTTTCCGAGTTCTCAGGCGAATGTGAGCAAGTTTATTTTGTGTGGCTTCCAAATAGTTTCAAGTGTTGCACTCTGTGTAGTTTTTGGATTCTAAGTGGATGGTGGTTTGAACAGATGAGTTTTGGAAGGTTTGTTATGTATCAGGAATTCAATTCTTATTCGTCAATTTCACTCAAAAGAGTTGAACGGGTTGGTTTAGCAGGAGTTGGAACAAAGTTTAAACCTTTACCCAGATAATTTTTTTTTTCAATTTGAGATAGTTTTGCTTTGGAAAGGTTTGTGATGAATTGTTCACTTTGTTCTACTAGTGTAGTCAGTAGACTATTTGTTCTACTAGTGTAGTCAGTAGACTATTTGTTCTAGTAGTCAGTAGACTATTTTTGTATTCTTTGGTTTTAGTCGAGCGTTCAAGTGAAAATTGTTTCATTTTCTGTTTTGATTGTGAGCGTTTGCTCTTTTAAGTAAATTTCCGTTATGCCATAGTTGGTAGATAATTTAGTTATAAATAACATATACTTATATATTTGTATTATATTATTAATAAGATAGTTGGGTTGTCAAGTGGCACTTGTGTAAGTGGTCATGATTTGTGTTCCTTTTTATATATGTATTTATATGTATATATTTCATAACAAAACAACATGCTTAAAGGTACAGTCTTACCTTGGTTATTTGGTTAATCCTTGTTACAAATATAACAAATCCACTATACATGTATGCTAATCTGTCAATGGTTTTAAATGTAATATTCATTTACAATTATTTTAACTCATGATCAGTGCTTGATAGCCCCTGTTGACTGAAACGATACAAAAAGTATCTCTAATATGCCTTAAATGGTGACAAATTTGAATTTTCAAATGCCTGCAACACCTTTAATATCATATGAAAGAATTTCATAGTGTTACCAGAGTTAATAAATGTAGAAAAATGAAGCTCCTTATCAGTTTCGTAATATTTTGACCTTTTCCATGCATACAGTATGCACATAATATGCTAAATATGGCGGCCATTTTAAAATTCAATATGGCCGCCATAGGGGGCATAGGAAAAAATGGCATCAAACAGCTTTGTATTTGTTGACATATTTATAGGAGATCCTGAGAGTTTCAAAGATTGTACCCGAAAATGCGTATGGACTCCACAAGCTCACAGACTAACATTTTAATAAAAAGATTTAAGAATTTTTCTTGCAAACGTGAACACTTATTGTGATGAAATTTTCACGGGTTAGTTTTAAAATTATTTCTTGAATACCAGAGGGTTGAAGTGAAGGTACATTCCCAAATACCAATGTTGGACCTTCACCTTTATTACGATAATGTCGTTGTTAAATCCTTGTCCAAGAAGGCTATAAATCAGTTGGCTGTGTTATGCAGACCCTGGGCTATCATCCATGTTATTTAGAAGCAGATTGGAGACATTTTTTTTCGAGGTCAAAAAAACAAAAAGAGCCTAATTTTTTTTTTTTTTTTCAAATGCATAATACTTGCTGGAGAGACGTAATAGAGTGCAGGGGTCTCAATTTTAGTACTTTGAATCAAATTTTTTTTTGTTATGCCTAAAACTTGCTGGGTTAACATTTTGTTAACTTCCTCTGCAGAGTCTAAACTTGATTCATTTACCCTTATGTGTGATTCTTATTCAGATGGTGAGAGTTAATCTACAGCCACCATCAGCTACGGACCTACCAGCTTTTAATTCCATTCTACCCCCAGCAGCAATTACTCAAGTCATGCTCATAGCAAACACACAGAAGGTAGGTAATATTGAGAAATGCTTGAGTACAGTGTAGAGTAGCTGTTTTAAGGGAAGGTACAGCATTGGTAAATATCAGGTTATCAAATTAACCCTCCTACTATAGCTGAACTTTAGTGGCAAGTAGCTATAGTGATGAAAACCATTCAACTGACTGTGTTGACTGTGCACACTGGGGCATCTTTGATTGGATTTCACTGTCATTTTTACCACCCTGATAAGGGTGATAAGGTTATATTACCGTTGCTGCTGCATAAATGAGACAGTAATTTTCAGTCAAAGTATTCATCTTAAACTAGAACACCTATTCCATGCCCTGTTGAAAGTCTGTTCTGATCGTGACGATACTGTCCTTTTAAGGTATGAATCCAAATCTGTTGAGATAAAAACTCATTTGGAATTTCTTTTGCTTTGATCCACAGGAGAAGTTCGACTCAAATGCAAGATTCAGTATACAATCAACGATCAGCGATTACTGATGTTGGCGAGGTAGATAAATTCACTGTTTAACAGTTATCCTATATCTGTGTAAAATCTGTTAATATATATAGAAATATCACTCCTATAACACGCTGCACATATACTATTATTGTATAATTTGCATTAAAATAGAATAAAATGCTCTGTCAAATATGCTAGATTTATACTTCTGACTCAAAGTTGAAGGTTGAATTTTTTATTCATAAGTTATGACTTGAAAACATACTGAACATTTATGGTTATATGCAGGGTACAGCATTGGAAATGTTGGCAAAACTGCTTCTCCATAATTATTTGCTTAATTTCTTTGAAACAAGATATACAATAACCAATCAATAATGAGTTTCAGCTCAATGTAGAATCTGCGTCATGTAAAGTGTGAAAAAGCATTCACAACTTTGACAGAATACACTTGGAGCAGAAAAGTTTCAATGTGGCAAAAAAAAAATTTATGTAATTTTGCATACATTTTCCTCTGTAATGAGAATAATTTGTCAGGTTGATTGTCACCTTTACCAACTTCACATCGAGTTAGCTTTCAGATAATTAAGTGGTTATCTTCTAACCAGGTAATTACTAGTGTAATATGTAAGTAAGACTTGTAAATGTAAGTAAGACTTGTAACTTTGCATGGTGAAAAAGGATAAGTAAAGGCTGTTTACGGTCAGTACTCTCTGATCGTCTTCAGGAGAATCAGAGCATACTGATCGAAACATTGAGTTGTAACCAGTCGGTTCTTTTCAGAACTATTTACTACTCAAAAGAGAATGTCTACATGGTGTCACTGCAAACACTCTTTACTTATTATTTAAATGATCATGTGGTCTAAATTAGCCAACCAAAATCCCAGTTAACCAGTCAGATTTATTGAGTAGCTTGCATGTGCGTAAAATACCTGCATTAAGCCCTATAAGCTTATTAAGCATACTTCTCTCTGGCTTTGTCAGACATTTTTCATTAGAGTCGGGTCAAAAACTAATTGGGCTACTTGTTTTCAAGGAAAATTGTGAATTTTCTTACACAAAAGGTTATTTGTTTTGAATTAATAACAGTTGTGAAATACATGTATGGTTTATTTCCAAACTTTCCGAATAATACCAAAATTTGGCGAATGTGGAATGGGAAAAGGGCAACACATGTGACAACATGTGAATCGCCCCTATTCTGGAGTTTTCAAGTGATTTTAGTCATGATGGGTGTTGTTAAACATACTGGCCATGAAACCTCTCGTGGCAGCAGATGCCAGTCGGAAAACTGAAAATACTGAAAAACTGAGAAAAAATAAAATACATTTACTTGCCATAAAAAGGATACCTACCAAACTCCATGCATAGTATGTGATATTTTTATCGTTAACTTGTTTAAAATTATGCTTAGCAATAAGATTGCTGAGCAAAAATTTACCTGTAATTTTCTTTTGATAATTTGTTTATTCAGCTTTAACCCTAACCTGCCACGACGCAGCAGAGTGCATCAGCTGGAAAAGTCTGATGCACTTTGATGATTTCAGCTGTCAACACCAGTGCATAAGCAGCCAAGCCTGTTTCTATTGAGAGCTGGTCCCATTAAACAATGCCAGAGTTGTATTCTGCTGCGTTTGGTGACCACAGACTCTGAGGCAGTTCGGCCTTGAGATTTGTTAACAGATGGATCTTGTTGCACTTGGCAGCCAAGTCACTTTGATAAACGATGCACTCTGTTGCGTCTGGCGGGGTTTCTAGCCAAAATACCCTGGAGGGTTAGGGTTAATCCCTGATATGTGTTACTAAAACTTAGTAAGCCTACATTTTAAATAAAATAGTTTCCTTAGATTTTAACAACTTATTTTTTAACTCCCTTGTTTGACGAGGACTTCTAATAAGGGTAACTCAGCCCAATTAGAAGGTATAAGTATGGGAAGTTAAGTAAGACTAATTGCGGTGACACCATGTGAAATTCTCTATTGAGTAGTAATTAGTTCTGGAAAGAACTGGAGGTTATATCTGGCGTTTCGATCAGTATGCTCTGATCGTCCTCAGGAAAGAACAAGGGAAGTTAATTTATATGGAGTTAATTAATACCAAAACATTATAAAATCAATTAAATGTAAAATGTATAATGTTTGTATTAGCTTGATCATATTGAAACTCTAAAACTGTACTATTAATGAACAGCAGCTTATGATGGAGGGGGCATTTGTTTTTGATGATTTTTGTAATATATTCAGTATGCTATAACAACATAATAATAAACATATGGTGAAATCAAATATGATTTTAGCTCCTATTTTTGTTTTGGCATTTGAACTATGAATCACTTCATCACATCACCACTGTTGTGAACAATTTTTGTGACCCCTTGTTCGTAAAAACAGCACTCCCCTGGCAATTATTTTTTTTAAAAGAGGCTAATTTCAGATGGAATGGTCAAAATGTTTGGTTTGCTGAATCAAAGTATCCAAATTAATTGTTTGAGTGGGGGTGCTAGGGGTGATGATGCCATTATGATTATGATACAGAATGTTTTCTTGTTGGTAGCCACTGCACAGAGAGCCTAGTCTAGTACCCAAACAGACATTGCTATACTCACTGTGGAGCAGGTCAAGCACCAGCCTATGTTTGACATGAGCCTCACTATGACCCTCATAGAATTGTGTATACAGAACCAAGATGGCCGACATTTGATAAAGTATTTTTGGTCATTTTGTTGAAACCTGAAACTCTTTCATCACCCTGTTCTCCTCTAAAAACCTATGAATGACTCATGCATTACCCATATCCAAGACTGTACATACTTTGATTTGCAGAGTGAAGTTTTTCTTTGTTTCTTTTACTGCATTAACCCTCCTATAGGTTTAACACTCAAAAACAATCAAAATTTGTATGTCTCTCTTAACCCATTGACTTTGTGCAGTGCACTCAAGGAGGTCAAACCAAAACCAAGTACAGTGTACATACACAGCTCTGTGTGACTCTGTGGTTTGACCTATTGGCAATGCAATCAAAAATACTCAAGTGAGTGTCTGTGGGTGCCGTGCTGACTGGGCCAAGGGTTAAACTACCGTATTAAGAATTACTTAATTTCTCTTTTCTACGAAGCAGTGTTAGTTATTTTTGAGACAACTTTAACATTTATTTTACAGTTTAAAATTAACCATATCTTAATCAAGATCATTCTCAAATGGTATAACATTATCAAAATCATAACTGTAATAAAAATGTAAGCAATTCATGTGCAATCACAGTTATCTTTTGACATCTTTTCTGAATGTTTATTTCAGTTTCTTAATTACCTTAGAAAGGAAATGCGTGTACAATAAACTGTCAAAACAGAACCTTCATAAAATTGCACATTAACCCTAACCACCCTGAATCCATCAAAATCCATCCCCCTGTATTGGAAGATTTTGGCGGATTCAGGATACCTCCACATTGAGCATGTGGCGGATTTTGATGGATTCAGGATTTCAATAGTTTTTAACTGCTTGGTCATGTTGGTTGATGGATTATAGTTACATGAACTGTATATGTTAGATTTTGATGGATTCTATGCAGCACCATACTATACAAATTTTCATGTGAGCATGGTATCCTGAATCCGGCAAAATCCACCAACAATTTAGTGGTGGATTTTGGCGGATTCAGGATATGTCCAATATCTACACTGGCGGATTCTGATGGATTCAGGACACCAGCATTTTGTGTGTGACAAAATTGGTGGATTTTGGTGGATTCAGGATACTTTCTAGTAAAAATACCCAAGGGGTTAATACATGAACGACACAATATTCTGTAACTCACAAAATGTTTATTTATTCCTTGTTTCATTTAAACGAAATGTACAACATTGGTATTTGGAAATATATGTGTTTATCTAACCCTCTGGGTTTCAAGAAATCATACAACTAACTTGTGAAACTTTCGTCCCACCAGGTCCCCATGTTTTTCAGAAAGAAAAAAAAAACAAAAAAACAAAACACGTCAATTGTGTTTTTCTCTAAGATAAATACACTTCAGACAATACTTTCTCAGGGTGCTTGATGCCAGAACCATACTCACATCAAGTAAATCTTTTAAATAATTCATCCATTTTAAAATTTGATAATTACCAATGTTGTACCTTCCCTTTAAACCCCCTGAAGACTACATATTTGTTTAAAAAAATATAATTGTGTACATCTATTAAGATCAAGTACAATGGTAATAAACCAACTTGTGAAATATTCAGTTATGTGGGTTGAAATATTAAGAAGATGCTTCAAGCAGGTGTTGATAATCGACCCATTTCCATGTTAGAAAGGTAATGTCATAATTGAACTAAATAATACACATCTTATTATCTGAACTGGTAAAATATTGTAAGTATTTTATTTGACCCCTTAGGTCTTGCATTCACAAAAGCCTCACTGGGGTAAAACAAAATGTCTTTCATTTTAATTTAAAAAAAATTCTGTCGCCTTTGCAATGGCCAAAATCATCTCAGTATTGGCCAACAATTATGTCAATCACACTAGCGCTGTCGTATAAGTAAAAGTAAGCTGTCGTAAAAGTAAACATAAGATTGGCCATCTCTAATTATAGCCCCATCTTTCTGGCCTATATGACAATTGTAACTATGTCGGTCAGGTGCTTGCCTTTTATACAGATGGCATGACCGAGATTTCCAGCAAGGATAAGGGTGGGCGGGGACTATGGCCAAACCTTGATAAGTGTATTCCATTGAATGGTATTTGATACAAATTCGCATCAAGTCAGTTTGGAAAGAATGTCGAACCCAACCGCCACTTGTGCAGTGTCTAAGCATACGACAAAATGGTCTACATCTCACTGGATGTACATACATTCATTGTTCAAAATCTCTCTTGGTTCTAAAGAATTTTGGAGAATTACTAACGAGGTTTTAAACCGTGGAAAGTCTCCAATTCCAACTCTTGACAATAGACCAGAAATTCTAACATCTTCCTCCGACAAAGCTTCTCTGCTCGCCAAGTAAGTTGTTGTTGTTGTTGTTGTTGTTGTTGTTGTTGTTGTTGTTGTTGTTGTTGTTGTTGTTGTTGTTGCTGCTGCTGCTGCTGCTGCTGCTGCTGCTGCTGCTGCTGCTGCTGCTGCTGCTGTTGCTGCTGTTGCTGTTGCTGCTGCGTAGTGGCATAATACATAATCAAGAAGGTGTTGCCAGCAGCAGGGTGTGGGTTCGAGCCCCGGTCGTGACACTTGTGTCCTTGAGCAAGGTACTTAACCATAATTGCTTCGTCCTTCGGATGGGACGTAAAGCCGTAGGTCCCGTGTGTTGTATAATGCACGTAAAGTGGATTGTCGTGCGGTCTAGCGCACTGAACTCAAGTTCTGGTGTTGCCAGCAGCAGAGTGTGGGTTCGAGCCCCGGCCGTGACACCTGTGTCCTTGAGCAAGACACTTAACCATAATTGCTTCTCTCCACCCAGGGGTTAAATGGGTGCCTGTGAAGGCAGAGATGGTTTGCTCTATATGCGCTAGAAATGGCAGCAATTGAGCTGTATACTCCCCAGGGAGCTGAGATGGTTTCAGGAATGATTTATGAGCCTTATGAGCAGGGATAATAATATAATGCGCCTTGAGCGCCACTTAGTTGGTGGATACGTGCGCTATATAAATCTATACATTATTATTATTATTATTATTAATTATCTGCTAATTTATGTAATTGATATATTTTTTAATTACTGTTTCAGAGTAAACCTGTTCAGAAGAATCTATCCTATACGTTCGGGTTCAAATCCTTCTCCTAAAACTTAATTTTTTGACCAATGTTTATTGCTGCGATTAATCTAAAAGCATTCCTGCTAATTAACAGATGAAGCAACAGTCTAATGGGTAAGCACCCAGACATAGGTACAGTCGACCCTGGTGCAAATCCCAGCAGTGAAATGACAATTTCTTTTTCCATTTTAATTGGTTACGCAATCATGATTTATTTTAAGTAATTTAAAATTCAACTCCAAACATCAAAAGGATTGGTGGCGCAATCTAGAGTTCCTGGGGTTTCGGTGCTGGAGATCTGGGTTCGAAACCCAGATGAACCAACGGTCTAATGTTAAGGCCACAAAGTTTGGTACAAGCGAATCCCAGCACTGGTCTGCCGTATTTCTTTTCCATTTTAAGTGGGTTTTTCTGTCACGGTTTAGAATTAAATTCAATTCTAAATCGAATTAAGTTCAGAACCCTAAATATCAAAAGGATTGGTGGAGCAATCAATTAGTATTGAGTTTCGATGCGAGTGACCCGAGTTCGAATCCTACTTGTCCCAATGTTATATTTTTAATTAATTACGCAATCACGTTTTATTTATAAGTAGTATTAAATTCATACACATATACCAAGAGGAATCGTGGCGCAATCCAGTGGTGCTGGGTTTCGGTGCAAGAGACCTGCGTTCGAAACCCAGTGGCGACAGTGTTTTCGTTTTGAATGATTACGCAATCACGTTTTATTTATAAGTAGTATTAAATTCGCCATTTATCAAGAGGATTGGTAGCGCAATCTCTGACCGCTGTGCTGCGGTCCAGGCGAACCGGGTTCAAAACACTTTAGCGCCATTGCTTTAGTTTTAAATAATTACGCAATCACGTTTTATTTATAAGTAGTATTGAATTCAACTACACATACCAAGAGGATTGGTGGCGCAATCTGTTGGCACTGTGTTGCGGTCCAGGCGAACCGGGTTCGAAAAACCACCGGGTTCGAAACACTTTGGCGCCATTACTTTAGTTTTAAATAATTACGCAATCACGTTGTATTTATAAGTAGTATTAAATTCAACTACACGAAACAAGAGGAATCTTGGCGCAATCCAGTGGTACTGGGTTTCGGTACAGGAGAACTGGGTTCGAAACCAAGTGGCGACAATGTTTTCGTTTTGAATGATTACGCAATCACGTTTTATTTATCAGTAGTATTAAATTCGCCATTTACCAAGAGGATTGGTAGCGCAATCTGTGACCGCTGTGCTGCGGTCCAGGCGAACCGGGTTCAAAACACTTTAGCGCCATTGCTTTAGTTTTAAATAATTACGCAATCACTTTTTATTTATAAGTAGTATTGAATTCAACTGCACATATACCAAGAGGAATCTTGGCGCAATCCAGTGGTGCTGGGTTTCGGTGCAGGAGACCTGGGTTCGAAACCCAGTGGCGATAATATTTTAGTTTTGAATGATTACGCAATCAAGATTTATTTAAGTAGTTTTAAATTAAACTCTAGATACAAACAGGATAGTTGGTGCAAGCCGGTAGTACACTGGAAAGTTCAATCAGTACATTTCTAGGCTGGTACATCTGGCAGTTCGAACCCCTATTAGAAAGTTCTTGTGTTTTATTTTGACCAATGCTTGTTGCTAGCAATAAATCTCCAATCATTCACATTCCATGGCAGATAACCAACGGTCTAATGTTAAGGCGCCAAAGTTTGGGACAAGCGAATCCCAGCACTGGTCTGCCGCATTTTTTTCCATTTTAAGTGGTTTTGCTGTCACGGTTTAGAATTAAATTCAACTCTAAATCGAATTAAATTCAAACCTAAATATCAAAAGGATTGGTGGAGCAATCCATTAGTATTGAGTTTCAATGCAAGCGACCCGAGTTCGAATTCTACTTGTCCCAATGTTATATTTTTTAATTAATTACGCAATCACGTTTTATTTATAAGTAGTATTAAATTCATACACGTATACCAAGAGGAATCGTGGCGCAATTCAGTGGTACTGGGTTTCGGTGCAAGAGAACTGGGTTCGAAACCCAATGGCCACAGTGTTTTCGTTTTGAATGATTACGCAATCACGTTTTATTTATAAGTAGTATTAAATTCAACGCCATTTAAACAGAGGATTAGTGGCGCAATCTGTTGGCACTGTGTTGCGGTTCAGGCGAACCGGGTTCGAAAAAGCACCGGGTTCGAAACACTTTGGCGCCATTATTTTAGTATTAAATAATTACGCAATCACGTTTTATTTATAAGTAGTATTGAATTCAACTTCACGTAACAAGAGCAATCATAGCGCAATCCAGTGTTACTGGGTTTCGGTACAGGACAACTGGGTTCGAAACCAAGTGCCAACAATGTTTTCGTTTTGAATGATTACGCAATCACGTTTTATTTATCAGTAGTATTAAATTCGTCATTTACCAAGAGGATTGATAGCTCAATCTGTGACCGCTGTGCTACGGTCCAGGCGAAACGGGTTCGAAACACTTTGGCGCCATTGCTTTAATTTTAAATAATTACGCAATCACGTTTTATTTATAAGTAGTATTGAATTGAACAGCACATACCAAGAGGAATCTTGGCGCAATCCAGTGCAACTGGGTTTCGGTGCAGGAGACCTGGGTTCGAAACCCAGTGGCCACAATGTTTTAGTTTTGAATGATTACGCAATCAAGATTTATTTAAGTAGTTTTAAATTCAACTCCAAATACCAACAGGATAAATGGCGCAAGCCGTTAGTCCACTGGTCTGTCAATTGCGGCAGTTCCAGGCTGGTACGTCCGGGTTCGAATCCTGCTCCTGAAACACAGAGACATGGCAGCTGCTGGCTGCGGCAATGGCTTGGGGACCGCCATGTCTCTCCCCTGAAGGTTAGAGCGTGGAGGAAATGTACGGACGGGGGAGAATAAGGAGGGACCGGGAGGTAGCGACCTCCCAGAAGGGTGCTAAGGTGATCACCATGCCGTGGTGTCACGGACTTTGAGTCATCCTAATACCTGGTCGACACTCTGACTAACTCTCCGCACTTTTTTACAATATATATATATACAATAATTTATGTTATTATATTTTTTGAGAGAGAGTGCAGATCTCAAATTTTTTGCAAACCCCGTCGCCCCCTCCCCCCCCCCCCCCCCCATTTTTCAAAATGCTTGATATTTGCTGGAGAGACGTAACAGAGTGCCTAGAACCCATTTTTCGTAATTTGAGTCGCCTATCTTTCCAACTTTAACAAAAAATCAATATTTTATGAAAAAATATGGATAAAATTACGAAGTTTTAAACTAGTCCAAATAGGCTGTAACTTGGTGGCTGTATTCTGCAGACACATTGGTTCATTCTGTGTAATTTTGAAGCAAATCAGAGACATTTTTTTTTTCGAGGTGAAAAAAACGACAATGCTTACCACTTGTCGTTTTTCCAAATTTAACCTAAAATGACATTTTTTCAAAATGATTAATACTTGCTGGAGAGACGTAACAGAGTGCCTAGAACACATTTGTGGTAATTTGAGTCGCCTATCTTTCCAACTTTTTAAGAAAATCAATATTTTATGAACAAATATAGGTAAAATTTCAAAATTTTAAACTTGTCCAAACAGGCTGTAACTTGGTGGCTGTATTCTGCAGACACATTGGTTCATTCTGTGTAATTTTGAAGCAAATCAGAGACAATTTTAATTCGAGGTGAAAAAAACGACAATGCTTTTACCCCTTGTCGTTTTTTCCAAATTTGGCCTAAAAATTACAATTTTTCAAAATGATTAATACTTGCTGGAGAGACGTAACAGAGTGCCTAGAACACATTTGTGGTAATTTGAGTCGCCTATCTTTCCAACTTTTTAAGAAAATCAATATTTTATGAACAAATATAGGTAAAATTTCAAAATTTTAAACTTGTCCAAACAGGCTGTAACTTGGTGGCTGTATTCTGCAGACACATTGGTTCATTCTGTGTAATTTTGAAGCAAATCAGAGACAATTTTAATTCGAGGTGAAAAAAACGACAATGCTTACTTACCCCTTGTCGTTTTTTCCAAATTTGGCCTAAAAATTACAATTTTTCAAAATGATTAATACTTGCTGGAGAGACGTAACAGAGTGCCTAGAACACATTTGTGGTAATTTGAGTCGCCTATCTTTCCAACTTTTTAAGAAAATCAATATTTTATGAACAAATATAGGTAAAATTTCAAAATTTTAAACTTGTCCAAACAGGCTGTAACTTGGTGGCTGTATTCTGCAGACACATTGGTTCATTCTGTGTAATTTTGAAGCAAATCAGAGACAATTTTAATTCGAGGTGAAAAAAACGACAATGCTTACCACTTGTCGTTTTTCCCAAATTTGGCCTGAAAATTACAATTTTTCAAAATGATTAATACTTGCTGGAGAGACGCAACAGAGTGCCTAGAACACATTTGTGGTAATTTGAGTCGCCTATCTTTCCAACTTTTAAGAAAATCAATATTTTATGAACAAATATAGGTAAAATTTCAAAATTTTAAACTTGTCCAAACAGGCTGTAACTTGGTGGCTGTATTCTGCAGACACATTGGTTCATTCTGTGTAATTTTGACGCAAATCAGAGACATTTTTTTTCGAGGTGAAAAAACGACAATGCTTACCCCTTGTCGTTTTTCCAAATTTAACCTAAAATGACATTTTTCAAAATGATTAATACTTGCTGGAGAGACGTAACAGAGTGCCTAGAACACATTTGTGGTAATTTGAGTCGCCTATCTTTCCAACTTTTAAGAAAATCAATATTTTATGAACAAATATAGGTAAAATTTCAAAATTTTAAACTTGTCCAAACAGGCTGTAACTTGGTGGCTGTATTCTGCAGACACATTGGTTCATTCTGTGTAATTTTGAAGCAAATCAGAGACAATTTTAATTCGAGGTGAAAAAACGACAATGCTTAAGCCTTGTCGTTTTCCAAATTAACCTAAAATTACAATTTTCAAAATGATTAATACTTGCTGGAGAGACGTAACAGAGTGCCTAGAACACATTTGTGGTAATTTGAGTCGCCTATCTTTCCAACTTTTAAGAAAATCAATATTTTATGAACAAATATAGGTAAAATTTCAAAATTTTAAACTTGTCCAAACAGGCTGTAACTTGGTGGCTGTATTCTGCAGACACATTGGTTCATTCTGTGTAATTTTGAAGCAAATCAGAGACATTTTTAATTCGAGGTGAAAAAAACGACAATGCTTACCACTTGTCGTTTTTTCCAAATTTAACCTAAAATGACAATTTTTCAAAATGATTAATACTTGCTGGAGAGACGTAACAGAGTGCCTAGAACACATTTGTGGTAATTTGAGTCGCCTATCTTTCCAACTTTTAAGAAAATCAATATTTTATGAACAAATATAGGTAAAATTTTAAAATTTTAAACTTGTCCAAACAGGCTGTAACTTGGTGGCTGTATTCTGCAGACACATTGGTTCATTCTGTGTAATTTTGAAGCAAATCAGAGACATTTTTTTTCGAGGGTGAAAAAACGACAATGCTACCACTTGTCGTTTTTCCAAATTGGCCTAAAATGACATTTTTCAAAATGATTAATACTTGCTGGAGAGACGTAACAGAGTGCCTAGAACACATTTGTGGTAATTTGAGTCGCCTATCTTTCCAACTTTTTAAGAAAATCAATATTTTATGAACAAATATAGGTAAAATTTCAAAATTTTAAACTTGTCCAAACAGGCTGTAACTTGGTGGCTGTATTCTGCAGACACATTGGTTCATTCTGTGTAATTTTGAAGCAAATCAGAGACAATTTTAATTCGAGGTGAAAAAAACGACAATGCTTACCCCTTGTCGTTTTTTCCAAATTTGGCCTAAAAATTACAATTTTTCAAAATGATTAATACTTGCTGGAGAGACGTAACAGAGTGCCTAGAACACATTTGTGGTAATTTGAGTCGCCTATCTTTCCAACTTTTAAGAAAATCAATATTTTATGAACAAATATAGGTAAAATTTCAAAATTTTAAACTTGTCCAAACAGGCTGTAACTTGGTGGCTGTATTCTGCAGACACATTGGTTCATTCTGTGTAATTTTGAAGCAAATCAGAGACAATTTTAATTCGAGGTGAAAAATACGACAATGCTTACCCTTGTCGTTTTTTCCAAATTTAACCTAAAATGACAATTTTTCAAAATGATTAATACTTGCTGGAGAGACGTAACAGAGTGCCTAGAACACATTTGTGGTAATTTGAGTCGCCTATCTTTCCAACTTTTAAGAAAATCAATATTTATGAACAAATAGGTAAAATTTCAAATTTTAAACTTGTCCACACAGGCTGTACCTGGGTGGGTTTTTTATGCAGACACATGGGTTCATTCTTTAATTCAATTGAAAAAACGAGACTCCTTGTCGTAAATTACCTAAAAATTACAATTTTCAAAATGATTAATACTTGCTGGAGAGACGTAACAGAGTGCCTAGAACACATTTGTGGTAATTTGAGTCGCCTATCTTTCCAACTTTTAAGAAAATCAATATTATGAACAAATATAGGTAAAATTTCAAAATTTTAAACTTGTCCAAACAGGCTGTAACTTGGTGGCTGTATTCTGCAGACACATTGGTTCATTCTGTAATTTTGAAGCAAATCAGAGACAATTTTAATTCGAGGTGAAAAAACGACAATTAATTGTCGTTTTTCCAAATTTAACCTAAAAATTACAATTTTTCAAAATGATTAATACTTGCTGGAGAGACGTAACAGAGTGCCTAGAACACATTTGTGGTAATTTGAGTCGCCTATCTTTCCAACTTTTAGAAAATCAATATTTATGAACAAATATAGGTAAAATTTCAAAATTTTAAACTTGTCCAAACAGGCTGTAACTTGGTGGCTGTATTCTGCAGACACATTGGTTCATTCTGTGTAATTTTGAAGCAAATCGGAGACAATTTTAATTCGAGGTGAAAAAAAACGACAATGCTTACCCCTTGTCGTTTTTTTTCCAAATTTGGCCTAAAAATTACATTTTTTCAAAATGATTAATACTTGCTGGAGAGACGTAACAGAGTGCCTAGAACACATTTGTGGTAATTTGAGTCGCCTATCTTTCCAACTTTTTAAGAAAATCAATATTTTATGAACAAATATAGGTAACATTTCAAAATTTTAAACTTGTCCAAACAGGCTGTAACTTGGTGGCTGTATTCTGCAGACACATTGGTTCATTCTGTGTAATTTTGAAGCAAATCAGAGACAATTTTAATTCGAGGTGAAAAAAAACGACAATGCTTACCACTTGTCGTTTTTTCCAAATTAACCTAAAAATTGCAATTTTCAAATTGATTAATACTTGCTGGAGAGACGTAACAGGTTACCTAGAACACATTTGTGGTAATTTGAGTCGCCTATCTTTCCAACTTTTAAGAAAATCAATATTTTATGAACAAATATAGGTAAAATTTCAAAATTTTAAACTTGTCCAAACAGGCTGTAACTTGGTGGCTGTATTCTGCAGACACATTGGTTCATTCTGTGTAATTTTGAAGCAAATCAGAGACAATTTTAATTCGAGGTGAAAAAAACGACAATTCTTACCCCTTGTCGTTTTTTCCAAATTTGGCCTAAAAATTACAATTTTTCAAAATGATTAATACTTGCTGGAGAGACGTAACAGAGTGCCTAGAACACATTTGTGGTAATTTGAGTTGCAAAATTTTTTAGATCTGCACTCTCTCTCAAAAATATAATAACATAAATTATTGTATATATATATATATATATATATATATATATATTGTAAAAAAGTGCGGAGAGTTAGTCAGAGTGTCGACCAGGTATTAGGATGACTCAAAGTCCGTGACACCACGGCATGGTGATCACCTTAGCACCCTTCTGGGAGGTCGCTACCCTCCCGGTCCCTCCTTATTCTCCCCCGTCCGTACATTTCCTCCACGCTCTAACCTTCAGGGGAGAGACATGGCGGTCCCCAAGCCATTGCCGCAGCCAGCAGCTGCCATGTCTCTGTGTTTCAGGAGCAGGATTCGAACCCGGACGTACCAGCCTGGAACTGCCGCAATTGACAGACCAGTGGACTAACGGCTTGCGCCATTTATCCTGTTGGTATTTGGAGTTGAATTTAAAACTACTTAAATAAATCTTGATTGCGTAATCATTCAAAACTAAAACATTGTGGCCACTGGGTTTCGAACCCAGGTCTCCTGCACCGAAACCCAGTACCGCTGGATTGCGCCAAGATTCCTCTTGGTATGTGCAGTTCAATTCAATACTACTTATAAATAAAACGTGATTGCGTAATTATTTAAAACTAAAGCAATGGCGCCAAAGTGTTTCGAACCCGGTTCGCCTGGACCGTAGCACAGCGGTCACAGATTGAGCTACCAATCCTCTTGGTAAATGACGAATTTAATACTACTGATAAATAAAACGTGATTGCGTAATCATTCAAAACGAAAACATTGTTGGCACTTGGTTTCGAACCCAGTTGTCCTGTACCGAAACCCAGTAACACTGGATTGCGCTATGATTGCTCTTGTTACGTGAAGTTGAATTCAATACTACTTATAAATAAAACGTGATTGCGTAATTATTTAATACTAAAATAATGGCGCGAAAGTGTTTCGAACCCGGTGCTTTTTCGAACCCGGTGCTTTTTCGAACCCGGTTCGCCTGAACCGCAACACAGTGCCAACAGATTGCGCCACTAATCCTCTGTTTAAATGGCGTTGAATTTAATACTACTTATAAATAAAACGTGATTGCGTAATCATTCAAAACGAAAACACTGTGGCCATTGGGTTTCGAACCCAGGTCTCTTGCACCGAAACCCAGTACCACTGAATTGCGCCACGATTCCTCTTGGTATATGTGTATGAATTTAATACTTCAATTCAATTCAATTCAATTCAATCATCACATTTATTTCCATACTTCCATAAAATAATTAACAAACTTTATATTAAGAGTGCATTAAACGATGAAGCAGTAAATGTTAAATTCATAGCAAAATTAATTAGTTAAATAGAGCATGGGGGCTGTTTATATAAGCAGAAGCTTGTTAAAAACAGCCATACAGACAAAAACACAAACAAAAAGGACAGACAGACAAGAGACAAGACAATAGGTAGTTGACACGATACAGAGTAAATATACTGATGACAGAGGCAATTAAAATAATGAAAAAAATATCAAAAGGCTATTAAGCAAAAAACAACAGAACTAACAAAATTTAGATATGTGGATAATGTGAACGCAATGGAAGAAAATATATATTTGGGAGAGGAAGCTAAGATGCATAATGAGAGATAAGGACTCGTTTGTATTTAAGCTTAAAAAGACCGACGGACCGCTGAGATCTGATATTTTCATCTATGGCATTCCACACACGAGTACCAAGGAAACGAATGGTGTTCATAGAATAAGAGGTGCGAGTGAATGGAACAAACAGATTGGTACAGGATCTTGTGGAGTGGCTATGGGTGTCTCGAACTGAGGTAAAGAAGGAAGAGAAAACTTGGGGAAGAAGATTGTGAGTGAACTTATACATAAAAATCCCAGTATGGAGTTTATTAATGTCGGCGATAGTGAGAGTGTGCAGTTGTGCGAAAAGAGGTGCTGAATGCTCTCTGGGGGAAGAGAAAGTACAGATACGAATAACCCTTTTTTGTGAAACGAATAAGGAGTACATCTTCGTATTACTCACAGAAGCCCAAACAATGTTACAGTAATTTAAATAAGGATAGATGAGAGTGTTATAAAGAAGAACAAGCGATGAAGCAGGGAGGAAATGGCGGATCTTAGAAATGACACCAGAATTACGACAAATAACCTTATTAACAGAAGAGATATGTTCTGACCAGGAAAGTTTATGGTCGATGATGATACCAAGAAATTTAGCCGAGAAGACTCTTGTTATAGAAATACCATCAATGATCACCGGCGGCAAATCGATGTCTTCAGGACGATAAGACTTGGAGAAAAAGATAAAATTAGTTTTGGCATGGTTAATGGAAAGTTTGTTTGCCTTAAACCATGAAGATACCTGAGTAAGTTCAATGTTGAGTGTGTTGATCAAGGAGGAGAGCTGAGGACTAGAGTAGAAAATAGTTGTATCATCAGCAAACAAAGTAAAAGATAAAATGGGGGAGGAGTAATGGAGATCATTAATATAGAGGAGAAAAAGGAGTGGGCCAAGAATTGAACCCTGAGGAACTCCGTGCTTAATGTTTAAACGATCTGAGTCGCAACCCTTGATTGATGTAAACTGGTATCTATTGTTAAGGTAGTCAGCAAACCATTGCAGCGCGACTCCCCTGATTCCAAAATGTTCAAGTTTAGAAAGAAGAATTGAGTGATCAATGGTATCAAAGGCTTTAGAAAGGTCAATGAAAACACCGGCAGCACACATTTTATTGTTCAATACTACTTATAAATAAAACGTGATTGCGTAATTAATTAAAAATATAACATTGGGACAGGTAGAATTCGAACTCGGGTCGCTTGCATTGAAACTCAATACTAATGGATTGCTTCACCAATCCTTTTGATATTTAGGTTTGAATTTAATTCGATTTAGAGTTGAATTTAATTCTAAACCGTGACAGCAAAACCACTTAAAATGGGAAAAAATGCGGCAGACCAGTGCTGGGATTCGCTTGTCCCAAACTTTGGCGCCTTAACATTAGACCGTTGGTTATCTGCCATGGAATGTGAATGATTGGAGATTTATTGCTAGCAACAAGCATTGGTCAAAATAAAACACAAGAACTTTCTAATAGGGGTTCGAACTGCCAGATGTACCAGCCTAGAAATGTACTGATTGAACTTTCCAGTGTACTACCGGCTTGCACCAACTATCCTGTTTGTATCTGGAGTTGAATTTAAAACTACTTAAATAAATCTTGATTGCGTAATCATTCAAAACTAAAACATTGTTGCCACTGTGTTTCGATCCCAGGTCTCCTGCACCGAAACCCAGTACCACTGGATTGCGCCAAGATTCCTCTTGGTACATGTAATTGAATTTAATACTAGTATAAATAAAACAGGATTGCGTAATTATTTAAAATTAAAGAAATGGCACCACTGGGTTTCGAACCCGGTTCTTTTTTTAACCCGGTTCGCCTGGACCGCAGTAGATTGCGCCACCAGTAGATTGCGCCACGCAGTAGATTGCGCCACGCAGTAGATTGCGCCACCAATCCTCTGGGTAAATGGTGATGAAGTTAATACTACTTATAAATAAAATGTGATTGCTTAATTTTTTTTTTTTTTAATATATCAAACCAGTGTACTAACGGCTTGCGCCACCTATGTTGTTGGAATCTGGTGTTGTATTTTAAATTACTTAAATAAATCGTGATTGTGTAACCATTGAAAATTAAAAAGTAAAGCGTCATGACACTGTTGGAACCAGAGTCAGCTGTACCAAGGTCTTGCGCCTTAATTAACCATTAAACTGTTGCTTCATCTTATATTTAATAGGAATGATTGGAGATTCAATGAAGACAACAACCATTGGTCAAACAAATAAAAATAAAAAAAGGTCACGAGCAGGATTCCATAAAAGTGGAACTGTTTGCGATTGATCAAACCAGTGCACTAGTGACTTACGCGACCGATTCGTGTTGCGTTCAATTTAATATATTGAAATTTATGAATGGTAATTACGCAAAAGAGAAAACGGAGGTCCACAAAAGACAACTGCTGGATTCGAACTGATGCTCTTTCAACCTGCAGCTGAAACCCAACATGCTATCAATTGGGCCGCCGAATCACTCTCACATGTGCAACGTTATGTAATGAAATCGCGTAAATAATTATCATGGGTAAAACTTTATTAACTAATGCGTAATTAACTTAAATGTATTCTGCTCCAGGCAACATTTGATTTAGATAGATTGTGCATAAGGGCCTTCTTCGATTATAAATATGATAATTGTTTTGAGAACAAATAACTACACAACTATCCTCGAGCCTCAATTTTTGTAAAATAGTAAAACGATTTTACCATTGTTACTGCTATCTCTTGTCTGTGTTTTTTAAAAGAATAATATGTCAAACATATTCAATAATTATCTGATTTGTTTCAAAATAAATCATACCACAGTATTCATTGGACATCGCTATAATATGGGACGGTTCCGGTGAAGTTTTCCGTGAATTTCAACCAGCGTGATTGTGACACAGGCCGTGCCGTCAAACACAGAGTGTCCCACTAGTGGACGGCACTCTCAGGATATCTCCCGTATAATAGGCCTACCTTTCGAACTACAATATCTGAAGTAGATTTTAGCTTTGGCCGGGAGGTTGAGTAGTGGACCTTTGGGGTTTAAATGGGGTTGTTAATGGGGTGATGAAGGCTTCAGGTGGGGCGGTGGCGGTGTTTGGCATGTTTTATATGAGCAGAATGTTGGTTTTTTTCGTGCATTTTTAACAGGGATGGGAAAACCAATTCATCTATTTCCATTCAGCTTAATTGTCGATCGGGGAGGGGTAGGGATTCAGGATAACAAGCAACTCATATTCGTCTCGTGAAAGGGTCAAGCCCTGTTTGGTTATACACCTGATTGTATCCACCAGAAACCGTAAGACGATGGAGGAAGTTGGGAACGGGGACAGGAGGATTCATCGCTAGTGTCACCAGCGCTGGGAGTTCCAATTATCAAATTTGCTTTGAATACATTCGGTTGATGTGGACTTCGACATGACAGAGTAAATTCTTCATTCCGGTTATGTCAGTTATTCTTCCCATTCTAAAATTATTATAATGAATGTATATACATCTGTACTTCACGATCAAGAAGTCAAGAAATATGTACAGAAACCAACGTATAAATTTTGCAGATAATTTCATTGTGTTTTTAACGAGAAAATAATGAAAACGCATTAAGATTTTTCTTTTAAAAGTCCCCATATGCAACTTCGTGTACAATCTTTGAAAATTTAATGAATTATTCTTCAAACTATGAAACATCCAAATCAACTTGATGCCATTTTTTTCTACCACAGGAATGATGTTTTTTTCGAGGTATTTTTCGAACTAAAACGCAGACGACGAAACGAATATTAACGAAAAGCCTACACTTTTCCCCAATTGACGCACCACGCATTTTCGGAATCCTTCCTGTTACCACTGTGCAATAGGATTCTCAATTGGTGTTAATTTCGCAGCCGGGACACTGCCATGTGTCACTTCGCGCTATATCCGAAAATCACACACAGTCACTTCGTGCTGTATCCGAAAACCACACAGTGCGGTGCCGTGCACATAAGCCTTGTCATCATCACCATCATCACCCGTCCATCCCACCATCCACAAAATCATCAACATCATTATACCCATCTCCTTAATGATGTATAAATGATATATTTTGAAATGATTTGTTCCAATGATCATTCTCCTTTATATAATATCATGAATTGTGTTAAGTAAACTACTACAATTGTTGTTTATTGTGTTGTTTCACAAAAGGAAATGTTTTAACTCAAACGTATTACAATAAAAATGTAGTTGAAATAAAATCCACAACTGGAGATACATCGTTTTGCCATAAATATGTAACGGAATTAAAATCATTAACTGAAGATACATCGTTTTACCATAACAATGTAGTGGTATAAAAACCTATAACTCAACATCGTTTTGCCATAAATACCGTATAATGGAAATTAAATGTAACTTGAGATACACTGTTTTGCCATAAAAGTATTAGAAATATGATTTGGTTAAATATTCAGCAAAAGAATGTAAGTGCATGAAATTTATCATATTACAAAAACGATCCAAGGATTTGTGCCCAAAATTTGCAGGAATGTAGACTAAAATGATCTCCATGTTCATGCTTTATTCCAATTCCAACAGAGTCAAGTGTCCAAAAAGGCACGTGTTCAGACTTTAAACTCAATTTTCTCAAAATGTCATTTTTCGAGTTAGGCTGTTTTGCCATATAAGGGCCGACCTGGTTTGAATCGAATCCAGGAATTCTGTGATCGTTCGTGTGTTTACAACGGATACAAAATGTACAGACTGGAACCTTGTTCCTCTTGGTACAATCACAACGGTGTGCAATGCAGAGGTACCAGTCTGACTACAATCTGCAATTGCCATACAGGTTTCACGGTCGTGTAGACTACTGAAAATGCGTATACATGACCTTTGACCTTATTGTTGTTTTTTGGACATTTCTCGGTAACTACACGATACCTGAATTTTGTTTTTTGAAGAAAACCTTCCAAAAATGATTCTCTATCATTCTATCAAGCCCATTTTTTGCTCTTTTAGGGCGGTGTGCACCTTTAAGTGTCAGATTTTTTTGTTAAAATATTTTTGTGTGGGGAACGGGGATGCTACGAGTTGTTTTTAATATAGAGGCGGGAAATTATTACAGTAAGTCCACATTTATTATGACTCTAATAAAACCAGAGAAGCTTGTGTTCATATTGGTTATTTTATATGAAGTGGAGTGCCATGGTCGAGCGGTTTAGTGCATCGGATTTGTGTTCTGATGGCCGAGTCGTCAGAATGTGGGTTTGAATCCCAACCGCGACCGTGGTACGTGTGTCCTTGAGCAAGACACTTTACCATAAATGCTTCTCTCCACCCAGGAGTTAATGGGTACCTGTGAGGGCAGAGTTGGTTGTTGTGTTTGATTAGCCCTATATGCGCCGAAATGGCAGCAATGGAGCTGTATACTCCCCAGGGAGCTGAGATGGTTTCTGGAATGATTTATGCGCCTGATGAGCAGGGGTAATAATGTACAGCGCTTTGATACCTTGTTTAAAAGCGCTTTAAAATGCCCGACATTATTATTATACATTCAGGAGTATTTATGTGTTTTTACAAAATTCTTTATGGGTACTGGAAGATTTCCAATTTCGGGTATCCGGTTCCTGAAATAACCAACAGCCATAGTAGGCATGAGAACAATGTTTTGAGGGGAGAGGGTAGCCTGCTTCAATGGGGGGGGGGGGGGAGAGGAGGGGTGTCATGCCCCTTTGGTTAAAGCCCTGTACATGTACATTGTCACATCAGCGTTACAGGGTCACAACTTGTCCTGTACTATCTTGAACTAGCTTGGTAAACTACCAGTGATGATAATCATAATTTATTCATGAATTGCTCAGGATGTGAAATTAAGAAAATTAACTGGCAACCACCAACTGTTTCTCAGGCCATACCCCCCCCCCCCCCCCAGAGAACAGGGACCATTAGACGATGGAATGTAACCATATGCATACTCGAATGTGATGTCAAACGTACATATACTATGAAAACAATACGTGTGACGTCACATTTGTAGTTTTTTAATTTGGTCGCCTACAGAACTTGGTACCACTGCATGACATCACTGATTTTTCCAATCTCAAATTGACCAATCCATGAACAATATAGTCCATCTTACCAGACCTTTATAATTGTTTGTTTTTATATAATGAAAATAAAACCTGTACAGTGTACTGTTTGAGCTACATGAACTATTTCAAAACTGATATTTGAAACTGGTGTTTGATTTGATGAATAAATTGAGGTTGCCCAACAGGCAACCATCATCAGTTATACCCTGGGCAACCCTTAATTTTGCACGCCCATTCCACATAATGTCTCAATGCTGTTTATAGATATTATTACCCCTGGTTATCAAAACAATAACATTTCGTTAATGCTTTTCAGCTCCCTGGGGAGTAAACAGTCATAAGTATGTGCTACCTCTCTGGTGCTACAGGATCAAACATGTTAACCACTACCCTCACAGGTACCCATTTATACCCTCACAGGTACCCATTTATACTTCTACCCTCACAGGTACCCACTTATACCCTCACAGGTACCCATTTATACTTCTACCTTCACAGGTACCCACTTATACTCTCACAGGTACCCATTTATACCCTCACAGGTACCAATTTATATTCCTACCCTCATAGGTACCCATTTATACCCTCAGATACCAATTTATACTCCTACCCTCATAGGTACCCATTTATACTCCTACCCTCACAGGTACCCATTTATACTTCTACCCTCACAGGTACCCTTATACCCTCACAGGTACCCATTTATACTTCTACCTTCACAGGTACCCACTTATACTCCTACCCTCACAGGTACCCATTTATACCATCACAGATACCAATTTATACTCCTACCCTCATAGGTACCCATTTATACCATCACAGGTACCCATTTACACTCCTGGGTGGAGAGAAGCAGCTATAGTATAAGTCTTGCTCAAAGACAAGTACTGATTTGATTGAACCTACATCCTGACGACACGGTCATCAGAACACAAGTCCAATGCACTAAATCACAGCTTGGCAATTCCACTAAGCACACATTACCATCTCTCTAGCCTCACAGTTAATACATGTAGATATTTATTCGACAGGGTGGAGTGAAGCAATCATGGTTAAGTTTCCTGAAGGGCACAAGCTACACAATCATTGGTAAAGATTTAAAATCCACTTTATGAAATGTTTGGGTATTTTGGAGACAAAAAACAAAAAAGCAACCAAATATGTGACCTGTCACCACAAAATGAGCTTCAAGTCGGAAATTTAAACAATTGAGTTCTTGGTATTTCTGGATTCAGTAGAACAAGAGCTTTCCAATGATATATATATAACACTTGGAGTTACAGCGATCCCCCAGACCACCAGAGGGGGATTTGCGGCTTTGTTTCCGTCTTTGTTTCAAGTTGTTTGTCAGAACACGATAAAAGCTACCAACAAAATTGGCCTGAAATTGGCCTGAAATTGAGGTTTTTAATTGTCTGATGGAACTGAAAATTTGGAATTCAATATAAGGAGATTTACAAATTGCAAATATAACAAAAACAAATTAGACCTCTCCTCCGATTTTTCACTTTTCCCACTGTACTGTGGAATGGTATAATGTGACTTTACGCTCATTTCGTTGTAACAGGTCACATATATGTCCAGCACCTGGGCACAATTTTATAGTTGCTAAGCAGGACAAATTGCGAAGCAAATTTCTTTGGTAACCAGCCAATCTTTCATACACAATGTATGCATTTTGGCTGGTAGTTTGTTTTATGTTGCTTAGCAACATTTCCTGCTCAGCAGATCTGTGAAATATGGGCCTAATTTCATGGTTCTGCTTACTGCAGCAGTCAAAATTAGCACTTAGCTGAGAAGAATATTATGTTTTTAACGTAAGTATATTTCACGGTAAAGCAAGGAATTTCTGCCTGCGTGCAATATATATTTTGCATTTCGCTACTTACTTGGCTAGTACAACAATCTTGTGCTTACCCTGTAAGCAAAAAACTGTAAGCGCAGACTGTAAGCGCAGAACTCTGTGTTAAGCAGTGCCGTGAGACTGGGCCCAACTTTGATGTCCATAAATCTATCATTTTCTTCATAACAAACACCATATTAACTTTACAGGTATATGTACACACATAAATAGAATCAAATAACCTAACATCAGAACCCCAAATTCTGGTGTCAAACATACATGAACATTATTTGTGAAACTGCCTCATGGTAAAACATAAAATATAAAATACACAATACTCGCTTCTTACATGAAGTCTAGCACAAGCACATTCATTTAGTGAAGTTACAGTTAAAAATTAAACAAAAAGAAATCTTTTTTGTATCAAAATTAAAAAAAATCAAAACTAATTTATGCAAATATTATTTTGGCATGTGATTGGATCCTATTGTCTTAAAATTATAAAAACTTAATCTTCTATTTAAAATCTGTATTGTACAGTGACAAACCAAAATGTACATGTGACACCTAAAATACATAAATGAACAAAAAAACAATTATTCACTTAACCCTCCTACTGTTGGACCATTTGACCATTCAAAATTTCCACAAAATGCCCATTGGTTTTGTAGACACATGGTGATACCATTTGAACAGTGTTGGTAGCAAGCTTTACTACCATTCAAATCCATTCAAATGCATAGAGGGTCCATTGATGCACCACTTAGAAGTATCCAAACAAGGTTTTGTATTAGCTGTACTACCATTTGGAAAGATCCAAACAAGGTTTTGTATTAGCTGACCTACCATTCAAAACCATTTGGGGGAATCAATACTGTACACAGTTATTTCACCATTCAAAACCACAAAAGCGAATGGTTTCAAATGGTGGATCAACTTGTATGAAAAAGGTACCAGAAGTAGGAGGGATAAAGAAACATATTCTGGGTGAATCTTTTTTTGATCATAATGGTTTGATTAAATCCATTTCATTATTCTTTTCCTTCTACAAAGAAAGTAAATTGTATTCGAATAATTTAAGTTCACAAAGACAAAGCATGGATGGTATCAAATACATTAGTAATGGCATCAAATGAATGAAGTGGAGCTGTACACATATATAAATGATTGACCTTTCACCATTTGTAGAGAGGTTATGTCATAAACTAAACATAAGTTTTATCATCTCAACCCATGGTAAAATATTGTAAAAAGGTCATTTTTGTCTGAACCCATTTTGTCTTGAATTCAGAAAAGTCTAACGTCCAATTGCGGGAAAACAAATGACTCCTCTTACGTTGACACGTACAACATCTAAAATATTTTGGGTGTTTCAAAGAAAATCCAATTCTTGGATGATTAGGTCAACTGAAGGAGTAACTTTGCAAGGGTAACATCAGGAAGGAGATTTTGAATCAGAAGAGGATATTTGTTTTCCCCGTAGACCTTAAGACTTCTTTGAATTCCAGACAAAAAGGGTTCAGAGAAAGTTAGTTTTTTACAATATTTTACCTTGAGTTTACATATGAGTTTACGTAAGGTGTTTAGTTTCCATCTGACATAGTCTCTCTAAAAATGAGGAAAGGTAAATTATTAATATTTGCTTAATAGAGCCCCACATTAATGTGAATTAACTGTGAAATAACTCATTTGAAAGCTAAATAATCTTGATTCAAAGAGAGTAAGCATACTCACAGAAACAGTTTTGCCAAACAAAATTGGCAGTAAAATAGCAAAACACAGAAAATGTTTGTACATAATTTGATATATTTCGGTAAAACGTGCTAGCACAATTGATCACAACAAACAAATATAATTAAAAACGGATAAGTAAAAGTTTACGATTCACAATAATTATAACATCCTTGATCACGACACTGGACGGTTACTATGGAAACTGAGTATCATTGGTTTCTGACCGGATTTCAAACATCCTGATAATCATTTTGAGTTGCTTCATTTATGTCATAATTTGTTGTGAGTTCATAATATACATTGAATATTTTATCTGATATTTCTCCCCGATGTGAAACCAGTCTTAGTGCGCACGTGCATTTTATCATTAGCATGCTTAATCTTATTGCAAGATTTTCCGATGGCGGTCAGAGAATCTTATGGTCAAGTTGACGCGCCAAAGATGATTGCACATGAAAACGCACACGCTGGTAGTGTTACATACTTTTTTTTATCACTTGTTAAGTTATGACAGCCAAGTAATATATGTGACGCCGTATGTCAAAACCAGGCACAATTGGGCACGAGGTCAATTTTGAGTTATTGAAATATTAGTAAAATATAGACCTTGCACTTTACAATGCCGCTTTCTTTTTTCAAATTGGATATTCCATAGCGAAGTTATTAAGATTTGAAATCGGACTGTCCGAAACATCGAAACAGTAAGACGATGTCATTTTCCTGGGGAAATACCTAATGAATTATTCAGTTCCTTTATTAGCGAAAGGTCTGACGTTTCCGACAATACCAAATTTGTGTAGGGGTGATGCGATTTTACGTTCGCAAGTGAGCTCGAAGTTACGCTAAATTTGGCATCATTTCCAAGCAAAATCTCGAACAAGGCTGATCATTTTGTGAAATTATAATGCCTCTCTAAAAGTATTTAAAAAATAATTTGTCGATGAAATTTCAGTTAATAATAATAATAATGTGTGGACTTATATAGCGCACGTATCCACCAACTAAGTGGTGCTCAAGTCGCATTATATCATTACCCCTGCTCATAAGGCTCATAGATCATTCCTGAAACCACCTCAGCTCCCTGGGGAGTATACAGCTCAATTGCTGCCATTACAGCGCATATAGGGCTAATCAACCAACTCTGCCCTCACAGGTACCCATTTAACCCCTGGGTGGAGAGAAGCAATTATGGTTAAGTGTCTTGCTCAAGGACACAAGTGTCACGGCCGGGATTCGAACCCACATTCTGCTGCTAACACCAGAACTTGAGTCCGGTAAGCTAGACCGCTCGGCCACGACACTCCACAGAAACTTTTACACAAAACTTTTACAGAACATTTTAAACATTTGTAGCATCATAAATTTCCAAAAATCGCAAAATCGCAAAAAATCACCCCCAAGGCATTTTGCAGCTGTTCCTCCGTTCGTAGCTCTGCCCAATTCCGCCTGGTTTTGACATACCGCGTCACATATTGCCAGAAAAAGTGAAATCATTTAAGAGCATTACAGCAAAGGTCAAGACATCAATAGTAGTAGTTAGTCTTTTGTTTTTGACTGGCCTTTGAGAGGACTTTTTTTTAAAGGAAGGTACATCAGTGCAGTGTATAAGCCAGGATTTGGAAACTGGGCGTCCAAATTTGTTGCTCTTTGAAAAACATGGTATCCACATTGGCGGATCCAGGGGGGGAGGGGCCTAAGGGGGCTGTAGCCCCCCCCCCTAAAATCGTAAAAAAAAAAAAACTTAAAAAAACAAAAAAAAGAGAGAGAGAGAGAGAGAGAGAGAGAGAGAGAGAGAGAGAGAGAGAGAGAGAGAGAGAGAGAGAGAGAGAGAGAAGGGGGGGGGGAGGAGGGGAGGGGAGAATGCACTCCCATTCCCTCACAGTGCTTTGTTTTTCTCTCCCTTTGATTATTTCATTGTAATTTTTGTAGTACTGAAAAATAATTGTTTTTGATTCTCAGCCCCCCCCCTAAAAAATGTTCTGGATCCGCCCATGATCCAAATGTTTAAATTCTAATACTTTTGCACGTGTTTTACAAATATAACAGGGTGTCCATTCAGCAAACTGGGCGTCCAAAAGACGCCCAAAGGTATTGCAGGCTAATACTATGCATAAGTGGGAATTACACGCCTATAAAATAACCAAATTATTGTCTGAAAGCTAGCTAGTTTAACCCTAACCTTCCCAAATCCTCTTTGCTAAAGTGAAGGATTTTGAAGGATTGAGGTTACATGCTACATGCCCTTTGCTAAAGTGAAGGATTTTGGAGGATTGCGGTTATTAGGCATACTTGCCTTTCTATGGTACATGTACATCCATGTTTGTTGTAGTATTTGCAAGGTCAATGCTTGGGTCAGTGGACAAATTTATTAATAAGAGTGAGTGGTCTAGTGGAAAAACTTCAAAATTTTTATTCCAGAGGTCTTGGGTTTAAATCCCACTCATAATTTATACTTCAAATTCTACTTGTAATGTCTTCTTTTTATATCTGCCTGTGTCCATTCTAAGGGTTATAATTAACGTCAGATGCACCTTCATTAAGAAGAATGAGTGGTCTAGTGGAAAGACTCAGAACTCTTGTTCCAGAGGTCCTGGGTTCAAATCCCACTTATAATTTATACTTCAAATTCTATTTGTAATATCTTCTTTTTATATCTGCCTGTGTCCATTCTAAGGGTTATAATTAACGTCAGATGCACCTTTATTAAGAAGAGTGAGTGGTCTAGTGGAAAGACTCAGGATTCTTGTTCCAGAGGTCCTGGGTTCAAATCCCACTTTTAATGTCTTCTTTTTATATCTGCATGTGTCCATTCTAAGGGTTATAATTACCGTCAGATGCAACTTTGTTAACAAGAGTGAGTGGTCTAGTGGAAAGACTCAGAACTCTTGTTCCAGAGGTCTTGGGTTCAAATCCTACTTGTAATTTTGTCTTTTTATATCTGCCTGTGTCCATTATAAGGGTTATAATTAATGTCAGATGCAAATATCTTAAGAAGAGTGAGTGGTCTAGTGGAAAGACTCAGAACTCTGGAGGTGGAAGTTGTGGGTTCAAACCCAGCTGAATGCAAGAGAGGATTTTGTTTTACCAAATGGGTTATTTTAAATAAAATAAATGCAAAACTCTTATTCAAGCTTGCTTATTAAGCTAGCTTGCTAGTTCTGGTTGACTCAGGACCTGGGTGGATTTGTCATGCCTGGGGCTTGAACCCTTCTGGGGAGATGGACTCAGGTTCCTTGGATCTCAATCGCACAGGCTAACCTGTTGAGCAATCGGGTCCCCCCATGAAAATGTGTTCGTTTCTAATATATAAAGCTTAAATTTGTACTTAGAAAATTTAGCTCACTCCAACACTAGGCTCAAGGTATTGGACAATAAAAGGCAAATGAGTATGGAGACTTGGACACCAGGCTGGGAACATCTTACATGTGGAATTCTATACTTAGTAAATTTAGCTCTGAAAATAGGCTCAGGGTACTGGCCAATAACATGCAGATGAGTATGGAGACTTGGACACCAGGCTGGGAACATCTTACATGTACATGTAGAAATCTATACTTAGTAAATTCAGCTCTGAAAATAGGGTCAGGGTACTGGATGCAGGGAGGGTCCCTGGCTATGTACATGTATCACAGATTAGAAACACATGTGTGCATACATGTCATGTGCTTGCTTTACTACTCAAGGATTTTGGAGGATTCAGGTTATGTGTAAGCAAATGGGCCTAGGGAGTTAGGAAGGATTCAGGTTATGTGTAAGCAAATGGGCCTAGGGAGTTAAGGAAGGATTCAGGTTATATGTAAGCAAATGGGCCTAGGGAGTTAGGGTAAAATTATTCTGTCTCAAATGCTCTCATTTCGACAAAACACATACAAATATACACATTTCAGGAAATTGCCAGTGCAAAGTGTTTTCTATTCAAATTGTGAATTCTTTTTTTACACATTTCTCGTGACTTACATGTATGACCGTACACTGAGATGAAACTTTCGCAGGATGGTTGTTTATCTCGATTCAAAGACAGCGCCATACTTGAGAGCAAGCATTTTCAGTCTGTTTCTACTTCGGTCATTTTCCTAGGTTTTGGCACTCTTATGTGTGTCAAGTAGACATCGCATTAGTGTGGTGTTTATTGAATTTTTCTGTATTTACCCTAACCACCCCAAATCCTGCAAAATCCTCCAAGGGACACTTTTGGGGGAAAATTCAGCACTGTTGGAAACTGGTACTTTCACCTGTTCAAATGGGGCAGAAATTACAACCTGGCAAGAAGTACAGGCCATAAGTGCTGAATATGAAAGATCAATGAAAATGCATGGTGCATTTTGAAGATAAGGGCATGTTTCCAAAAGTGCACTGATGGATTGTGGAGGATTCAGGAAGGTTCCTAGCCAGAATACCTAGGGGGTTAGGGTTAAGCATGGTACCCTGCTGAATTCAACAAATTGCAACAGCAGAAAAGTGTGGAGGCTGGCTCAATGCAACAAGATGCAACAACTTTTTACATTTTTTGCGTTGAGCACGGCCAGGGTTTCTGTACAGTATAGACTCACAAAATGCAAAACGAGGGCGCTATCTTACAAAACTAAACGGGGGGGGGGGGGTAGAGCAGTTTTGCCAACATTGCCAATGTTGTACCTTCCCTTTAACTAGCATTTGGCTAGAGGATGACTGATTCCATTACAGATGACTCTCCTACTTTTAGTACAATAACCCAGCGAGTTGACTGACCACTCAAAATTAGACAACTGTCTGTTTATGAATAATGGATTAGCTGTGTGGACAAGGCCATTTTTTTAATGACTTGGATTACAGCAAATTCTCCCGAATTTGGGCAAGAAATGAAAACAAAACACCCCCCCCCCCTAAAAAAAACCACACCGTTTGAGGGTTCTCTACCATTAGGAAGGTGCCCTCAATCAAAGCTTTGTTCATTGTCTGTACATGGACTCACAGCTCACTGAGTGACAAACATATTTTTGGTTTTTTTTGGTTGGTGGAAATTACCAGGCAAGGCGGAAGCGTGTTACAGCAGTAAACGCATTCAGTGTACACGGTTTATACACAGTAAAAACACATGTGTATGGGCTGCATTTACGGAAAGTCACAACAGAGCCACTGTGCTGTATTTTTATTTATTTTTGTTACCCTTCGGAAATTGTGGTTTTGCAGCGTTGATTTCAAAAAAAAAATCCAAAATCTCAGATTTTTGGGCAGCAGGTCCAGGGAACGATTTTGTTCAAAAATTTTGCGTAGCAAAACCGCGATGCTAAAAATTAATTTGCATAGCAAAATACTTTTTTTGTATAGCAATCTGTGACTTTTGTGTAGCAAATTTTAAAAGGCTTAAAATTACAGTATGTAGTGTGCATAGGTAAAGGTTTTTTTTTTTTTTTTAGGCTTTACTGTCGTTTGGTTCATAATATGAATGTCCAAATTTTACCAGAAATAATCATTTTTAGTGTCCGGAAATAGAGCCACAGGTGGTAAAAAAATCACGTGTAACTATTTTCGCCAAATTGCAGTTATTCATGAAAGTTAGTCCTCCGTCCACTTTCTTTTTTGTTTACATTATATCGATCGCTAAAACAGAGGCAATATCACGAAAACAAATTACCGACTGCGACATGTTCGGGTGCTTTTCAAAGTGAATTTCGCCGAGTGTAACGTTACTTTGTGGTATGATCAAGCTTGATTTTAATTATTAAAAATTCGTCAGGAAAATGAGTGCTCAACTTGGTTGAAAGCGCGATCATATTGTGTGCCGAAATGATTCCAAATCTCACCACTACATATACAAATGAATGCTCATTTTGTTAATTTTCAAAAACTTTTATTATAAAACGAAGTTAGTAACGTTTCTAGAGTTCCTTTGTTGAATACGGCCGTAGTGATCGTATGAAAGCGCACATGTGAACTGAACATGGTACTATTGTGTATAGAGGGTGGCTCAATTGCTCAATGTTCTAACCCCCAAACTCAGGAGAAGAAAAAATAAACACGTGCGAAGCTAAAAAAAACTGGGCGGTTGTTGCGTGTTTTCCATTTCGGGAATTTCGCCCGTAGTTAATTCATCAGCAGAAAAATATTGCATGCACATAGAATTTTAGGCATTGCGGATAAAATCTTTACGGATTGCTGGGAAATAAAGTTGCATGTACGGATTCACATAGGTAAAACAAGTGCACATGTTCACTGTTGCATCAACACCGTCGCGTCGTGAAGTCATCGTTGACCACATACGTCGCACGGACGTACCCCCTGGCGTGGTCTGGACACACGGAAACAAACCCAGTCGGGATGGATCCCTTGATATTTTTTGGTCGGAAATATACGTGTAAACGTTATTTCGGGAAAGGTTTGTGAATATGATTTCAAAAATGTTTATAAATCTGTCGAAATTCAATGTATCGCAAAATCTGCGATGCATTGTTTGAAATTCCATCGCAGCTTGTCCAAATTACGTCGCATTTTGTCCAAATTACGCTGTGCCGTGCCGTGCCGTGCCATGGACTAGGTTAGTACACGAGTGGCACACTTCACATAGGTAATAGACTTCTGGTGCTGTGCCATGGACTAGGTTAGTACACGAGTGGCACACTTCATGTAGGTAACAGACTTCTGGTACTGTGCCGTGGACTAGGTTAGTACACGAGTGGCACACTTCATGTAGGTAACAGACTTCTGGTACTGTGCCGTGGACTAGGTTAGTACACGAGTGGCACACTTCATGTGGGTAACAGACTTCTGGTACTGTGCCGTGGACTAGGTTAGTACACGAGTGGCACACTTCATGTGGGTAACAGACTTCTGGTGCTGTGCCGTGGACTAGGTTAGTACACGAGCGGCACACTTCACATAGGTAATAGACTTCTGGTGCTGTGCCATGGACTAGGTTAGTACACGAGTGGCACACTTCACATAGGTAATAGACTTCTGGTGCTGTGCCATGGACTAGGTTAGTACACGAGTGGCACACTTCATGTAGGTAATAGACTTCTGGTACTGTGCCGTGGACTAGGTTAGTACACGAGTGGCACACTTCATGTGGGTAACAGACTTCTGGTGCTGTGCCGTGGACTAGGTTAGTACACGAGCGGCACACTTCATGTGGGTAACAGACTTTTGGTACTGTGACTAGGTTAGTACACAAGTGGCACACTTCACATAGGTAATAGACTTCTGATGATATTGAATGATCAATCAACAGGAGGGTTTTTAAATATTACTTAAAATTTGAAATTAAAAAAAAATGAGACATTATTTCAGTGTGTTAAGGTGATTAACTCGGCTCTGGTCTCCTTGTATGCTGTATTCTCATCTTTGGACCCTTAGGGGGTGGATCTTCACAAGGGAGAACAAAAATGCCCGGCTTGTCCTCATCGGCAGCATGTAACTCATGGGCTTCCCCTGGGAAATGGAACATAAAGGTACAGAGAATTAATTTGATTTGAAGAAGAGCTTGTGGTTGAAATGGGAGCTACTGATGTTAAGGGGAAAACATTAGTTAGGCCATAGAGGTAGCTCTATGGTTAGGCCAAACGAAAATCTCTGGTCAAACAAGTGTCTCTGTCCAAACAAGTGTCTCTGGTCAAACAAGTCTCTGGTCAAACAAAAGTCTCTGGTCAAACAAGTCTCTGGTCAAACAAAAGTCTCTGGTCAAACAAGTCTCTGGTCAAACAAAAGTCTCTGGTCAAACAAAAGTCTCTGGTCAAACAAATGTCTCTGGTCAAACAAAAGTCTCTGATCAAACAAAAGTCTCTGGTCAAACAAAAGTCTCTGGTCAAACAAAAGTCTCTGGTCAAACAAAAGTCTCTGGTCAAACAAAAGTCTCTGGTCAAACAAAAGTCTCTGGTGATACATGTTAACATGTATACGCGGTTATTGGAACCAGACCAAATTTCCCCTATGCAAAGTACGGTGGCTAAGAGAGGCCTCACAAATCAAGCAAACGTTCATACCCCTATGTGAAAAAAGGCTTTTAAAACACAGCGCAGCAGAATTCCAATCCAGAAATTTTGGCTGCAATTGGACATCGTTTCATAATCGACATTTTCACATAGGGGTATGAACGTTTGCCCCATTTGTGAGGCCTCTCTTAGCCACCACTTTGTGTATTTTTGGCCAATTTGATTTGGTTTGATTTGGTTCCAATAAACGCGTATACATGTATCACATGTTGGTAAAAAAAAACTGTCACCGCACCGAATTGAAGTCGACCTATGACCAGAAACTGGAGATTTTTTTGGGGGGGGGCCAAAATAGTATTCTGGCTTTAACCAGTTCACGTCGGAGGCCGTGTATACACGCAATCTTATTTTGGACAGCGGATCGGAGAGCGTCTAAACACGCCACAGGATTCTTGGGAATATTTGTATAGATTCCCGGTCGACGTGGCAACGAGCCATAAGCATACGGTGGAAGACGCGGTCTCCCCGGTCACGCTCTGGTGAGCACCGTTGGTCGTGTTTGTGCGGTAAAAATAAACCCGCCACGGGGTTCGGAAAAACTTTTTTATTCCCGGTGCGAACTGGTTAACCCACCTACTTACAGCTGCACTTTAGTGGGAAGTAGCTATAGAGGTCAAAATCAGTCAACTGCCTGTTTTGACTGTTGACCCAAATGTGCACAAAGGGGCATTTGTGACTGGTTTTTACTGTCATTTTGACCACCCTGAACAATACAAGACAATGCTTTTACCAGTCAAAAACGGTCGACTCATTTTGACCAGTAAATGTACTTATTACACGTAAGGTTTGACAATGTTTGACTTTTAAGTGCACTAGATATACCTTGGCAAGTATATCAACATTTTGACTGATTTTGACCCTTGCAGTAGTAGGAGGGTTAATCAACTGTGCACACACAACCCTTGTTACTGGTTTCAAAATAGAATATAATTATACATCATTAAAACAATCAGTGGAGGCTCACCTGGGGCGAGACTTGCTAATGCTGCCAGGACGTCATAGTCAATGACTGGCTCTGATTCTTGCTTCGGTTCCCATCCGACTGGTGGTGACGCTGGTGGAGATAAAAGATGCTGCTTGTCTGGTATTGGGGGTTCCAGAGAGGAACTGTTGGAAAATTTGGCTGGCTGTTTGAAATAACGGGAAAACATAACATTATCAATCAACCAAACAGAGTAATATCATAAATCTACATGAAGTACGCCAGGCGATTAATCACCCAGTCCATGGCATAGTACCTCAAGAACAACGAATTTGGGACGATCTGTCGAATAACTGAAGTAACGAATCAGCTGTTTTGGTGGTTTTTAGATATTAACTGTTTTAGGATTTTAACCCTCCCACTACAGCTGCACTTTAGTAGCAAGTAGCTAGAGGTCAAAACCAGTCAACTGCCTGTTTTGACTGTTGACCCAAATGTGCACACAGGGGCATTTTTGACTGCTTTTTACTGTCATTTTGACCACCCTCAACAATACCAGACAATGCTTTTTTACCAGTCAAAAACGGTTGACTCATTTTAACCTCTAAATGTACTTACTACACGTAAGGTTCCCCCATGATTGGTAGGGGGTGAACTACTTAATTTTCAAAATTGTTTGCAAAAGTTTGCTGTCTTGGGGAAACATAA
Source organism: Zoroaster sp. YZ-2022 (assembly GCA_029582265.1). Lineage (NCBI taxonomy): Eukaryota > Metazoa > Echinodermata > Asteroidea > Forcipulatida > Zoroasteridae > Zoroaster > Zoroaster sp. YZ-2022. The sequence continues at coordinate 15,401,574 of CM055837.1, forward strand.
TGACGGTCAAACGGTGTAAAGTAGTCACCAGAATAGACCAATGAAAAGTAGCCACAAGGCACACTTTTGTTTATCCATTAACTCTCCTACAATCAGTGCAATTTTTGAAACAACCCATTCAGGCCACTCCAAGCCATTAGCTGTTGCCAGTTGCCTCCTATGGTTACCCTTCTGTGCACTGTCACACCACTGAGATTGCAGGGTAAAGTGGTCTCCCATTGATACATTGCAGGCCATATTAATATGTTCAAACAACCAGCTGTATACCTGACCATGTATATTGACTGTAAACACACCTATATACAAAACCACTAAAGACTGGTTTGTAATGGCCTTCAGTGTGTGTTGAGTATGTAATCAGAGATGGTCTTATTTACAGTGGCTTTGGGTGGCACTGGGTTGATTTTGTAAGATTACTTGGAAAGGACAGTAGTGGCTTGTATACTTTAAAGGATGGTGAAGAACATTAAGTGGATCGGAGTGATCTCCATAGAAGCAGGGTTAAACATGCAAAAATTTCCCCATGAGACAGCAAACTTGTCACATCTGTGAATGCCTTGGGGGTGGGTAGGGGGGGGTTTGGGTCTGGACAGTGGGCCCCATGCTCTAGCCTTTCTTCATTCCTTCCTTCCCACCCCCGAAATTCACAACGGATTTTAACCACTGCTCGTAGGAGTGGGGAAAACACTTAACCACGCCCTGCCCGGCAACCCCACCCCATTTAACCACGCTCCGCCCGGCAACCCCACCCCATATAACCACGCCCCGCCCAGCAACGACACCCTATTTTTTTCCTTTGTACAAACCTGTAAGAAGTACAACTTGATAGTTATTCCGTATAATTCTTTCTTATGCATCCCTATTCTAGCATGGACAACTTGTTCAGGTTTCTCATAACCAATTCGTACTCTACTAAAGCTGGACAGGTACACAAAGTGGACGTTTTCTCCGAATGCACAAAACAAGTCTTCAAAGGATTTCTGTTGAGTGAAACAAAATGAGGAGAATGTTATCATTACAACCATTGTCAGCATGGATAGAGGGTCACCCAGACCCTTGTTGTTATTCAGTCAGTGTAATAAATAAAAATCAGTGACTGTATTCATCATCATCATCATCATCATCATGCTGCTCACAAATCATTCCTGAAACCATCTCAGCTCCCTGGGGAGTATACAGCTAAATTGCTGTCATTTCGGCCCTCACCTATACCCATTTACTCCAGGGTGGAGAGAAGCAATTATGGTAAAGTGTCTTGCTAAAAGACACAAGCCATCAGAAAACAAAAATCCGATGCACTAAATCGATGCACTAAACCACTCGACCATGGCACACCCTCAGGCTGGGAAGTGGTGGGGGCAATGCTTAAATGCATACATTAACCCTCCTACTATTGTTGCCCTTTAGTGGAAAGTTGCTGTAGAGGTCAAAACCAGTCCACTGCCCATTTTGACTGTTGAACCAAAGGTGCACACAAGGGCATTTTTGACTGGTTTTTACTGTCATTTTGACTACCCTGAACAATACCAGACAATGCTTTTACCAGTCAAAAACGGTCGACTCATTTTGACCTGTAAATGTACTTACTACATATATGGTTTGACAGTGTTTGACTTTTAAGTACACTAGATATACCTTGGTAAGTATCAACATTTTGACTGATTTTGACCCTTGTAGTAGTAGGAGGGTTAACTAAGTAAGAGTTTTGTGTATGTTATCCCCATTCTAGGGCCAATACACTGGACCCCCTCCGTATCCTTGGCCCTAACCCCACATGTACAAAAATGGAGCGATTTTTCAACTTTTGATCTGCTAATTATTACAATCTAAAATTTTGTGATGTAGGTAAGCTTGCCCAAGCAGACACATTTGACATGAAGTTCACTATTGTGAGATCGGTAATTTTGGTGAAATTTAAATTTTATTTATTTTTATTTTTTTAAACTTCAAAAATGTTTCGAAAATTTCATGAAAGTGAGATATCCCAGATTTTATGCCAATAGTGTCTGCTTGGGCAAGGTTACCTAATTACTAAGTTTTAGGTTGTAATAATTAGCAGATAAAAAGTTATCAGATAAAAAAAAATTTTTTTTTTTTTTTTAAATAAAAAAAATAAAAAAAAAAATAAAAAAAATCGCTCCATTTTTGTACACGTGGGGCTCGGGCCAAGGATACAGAGGGAGTCCAGTGCATTGGGCCGGATAAATAAAAGTTAGCAATTGCTTATCTAGTAAAAGCTCAAGCAATAGCAATTGCTTAACAAGTAAAAGCTCAAGGTTAAGCAATTGCTTAAAAATGTATAAATAACCTTCTTCTTTGACTAGCACCTGTTGCTTATGGGTATAACAATGATGGGAGGTCAGTTCCGATTAGCCTAGTGGTTGTATATGAGGCATGTGTTAGCAACATGGATGCTGCCGAAGAATTGGGGAGTGGTACAAATAGTGAGCAATCTTTGAACGAACTGTTCGTTAGTATAATCAAAGAGTACCCTGTTCTAATCTAGAAAAGTCAGTTGCCGGGGGTAAAAGACATGAAGGCAAATGCACTTAAAAAAGCACAAATGTCAATTGCTACCAACACAGGTAAAGCCATGGATGAGAAGCAAATTTTGAAAAAGATAGCAAACATGAAAAGTCAAGTGAAGAAGAAAACAGATGGAATGCAAACAGGAAATAGGAAGATTGTTTTGGTTCCATGGGAACAAGATCTGTACAACATCTTCAAAGGGGATGAAAACCCGACTATTACGAAGATGCCATGTGCCATTTCTGCTGGTTTCAAACCAAGTACTTCGACTGCTGCTAGCCACTCCAAATTTTCAAAATTGAACCGAAATAATTTCCGGTATCTGGTAGGATTGACTTCATCATGATTTATTCTTTCATTGTACACCTTTTCATGTTCCCTTACATGCATAAACTCGGCCATGATGGCAGGAGTAATGCAACATGCAAGTGTTAGCAAATGCGTAAGCTCCTCATTTAGTATCTTGTAAAAATATTAGCAAGTGCTACAAGTCATTAGTAAAAGGTCTGGTTTATTTATATGCTTCCAAGCAAGTGCTAATCTCTCTAGTAATTGCTTACAAATCATAGCAATTGCTTTTGCTAACTACTGGAAGCAATTACTTGCAAGTAATTGCTCACTTTTATTCATGAAGATTTAAGAAAATGACTAGTAAAAGCAATTGCTACTTTTTATTTATCTGGCCCATTGGCCCTAGAATGGAGCTATAGGGCCTATCTGTGTGTAAATAAGGATGCATGTGCATGACCGGTAAGGGTAGAATGTCAAACCCAACTGCCACTTTTTGTCGCTCATTATAACCAAGGAAAGAACGTAGAATACAACTGCCACTTTTCTATCCAAATATGACAAATATCACAGATTTTCCTTTAAAAGATGATTGAGGACACACTTAAGGAGAGGAAAGTGTAGTCAAGTAAGGATCCAAGATTTTGAGCAATTAATGTGTGCACATTCAGTGAGATGTTGGCCATTTTCTCATCTGCTAAAATAAAAATACATACATGGGGCTATAATAATAGTAATAATACTACTTTACTAGGACATTGTGCACAAGTGGCAGTTTACATTCCTTCCTCCATGGTTCAACAATCTTTCCGCATTAAACAATCCCCACAAATGAGTTAAATAACACGTTATCAAAAAATGGGTGATTCAGATTCTAACGTTAATGTTTAAATTAAAATAAAAACAAAAATCGCCTGGAAAAGTGGAAGTGGAACCTTTTTCTCTGCATCAGTGAAAATTGCATCGGGTATGTTTGTCGCAATAAGCGCCCTTGGTAAGTCCTCGTATGGTATCTCCCCCGTACTAGACGACCGTCTCGCTGCCGTGGACGAACCCGCTCGCCCCTCAGTCGTGTCACTGTCAGCATCGTCCGCTGAAGTATTTCTGTACTCCATGTGTTCCCGTTGTAATGAAGCTACGGTGGCCGCCATGTTGTTTTCAGTATCGTTCTTTGTCACTGAATTAGCACCCGGCCCCTCGCCCTCTGCTGACCTCATGTTGTAATTGAGGATCCCCTGGCGTCCAGTCTATTATTATTGTGATTAACTAAACCTGGAACCCGAGTCAATGAACCGATTAAACTGGCTCTGTTTGTGAACGGGGAAGCAGCGCTTTTGTCATTGACATTGTTGACACTTGCAATCGCTTACAGATCGGATGGGTGACGATAGCCTTTATTCAAGGCACACATGCACCTTGCAGCGACTTTGGACATATCAAACATGCTGGACCAGAGACCAGCGCGTGCAGCTTGCGGCTGGTTTCGTTTTATTTATAAATAAAATTATTGACTGTTCGTTTGCATGAAAAGTAATCATTTTGATTAATGAATAATTTATGATCTTCTATTGCCATCCTACGGAATGAAAAAATGCGAGTGGCTGCATATACCACTAGACTAGACTTGAACCGGTGACGCGCCCAGGCTTTTCCCTTGTACTTGGAGGGGGCGGGAGGAGGCCCTCACATTCTCATGAGATCCCTGGAAACATAATTATATATGGGGCGTATACCCCTCCCCACAATTTTGTTGAGCCACTGAACACAAGTACATGACCCCGTTCCGAGTCTCATAATGTTGTTTAAAGATGTACTGCCCCGTTTCTTGCTATTTTTCCTAACCGTAAGGAAAACAAATAATTTGAAAGTAAGTATTTCATTTTTAGGGGTGTATTTTTTGTATTTTTGGTATGTTCCCCCAAAATAATAGACAGAAGCTAACTTAAAGAGACAATGTCATCACGACCAACAGGGCATGGAATCAGAGTACTAGTGTTAGATTAACTCAGTGACTGAAAATAATACCCCCGGCCACATGATAAGGTTATGTTACCGAAGTTGCTGCTGCATCATGAACCAGTAATTTTCAGTCACCGTGTTCACAAGGTCACTGATTCCATGCTCTGATCGAGCCGATATTTAATAATAATAATAATAATAATAATAATGAACATTTGTAATGCGCCGGTATCCGTCAAAAGAGACGCTCATGGCGCAGTGACACATTAGAGTAAACAATAAAACAAAATACATGGTAAGAACAATGCAATAAAATTACAAGGAACAATGATTGTAAAAAGGCTGACTGGCCCTGGTCAGGATATGCTAGAGACGATATTCTGACAACAAGGAAAAACCCTGCATACACAACCATGCAAACAAGGTTGATTTGCAAAATATATAAAAATATAAACACCGTAGCGATACTCTTGACATATTAAACCAAAAAAAAACCTTATAAATACATCATCATAAAAGCCAATAGTTAAACATAAGTAAATTATACATTAATTTTCATCAAATGAGTTTTGAGAGCAGTTTTAAATGAAGCAAGAGATGGAGATTGTTTGACATGCTCAGGTAAATCATTCCACAAAGAAGGAGCAGCAGCAGCAAGAACGTTTTCCCCAGGATCTCTTTGTCAATTTCTTACTCAGAAGAAGTTTATGATGTGATCTCATGAAATCACGATTTGAGTGATACGGTTGAAGTAATTCTGATAAATATGATGGTGACATATGAATGGAAGAGCGGTAAACATACATTAAGATTTTGAAAACAATCCTGTCCTTAATCGGGAGCCAATGAAGATCTCGCAATATTGGTATAATGTGTTCTCTTGGTTTAGTCCGGGTTACAATTCTAGCAGCTATGTTTTGAAGACGGGACAGACGATAAATTTGTGTATCTGGTAGACCATATAAAAGTGAATTGTCCAGGCGGGAGGTGACATACGCATGTACAAGTTGTTCCGTAGCCTCTTGAGAGATGTAAATAAAACGTTCCTCAATGAATTTATGATGGGACCCAACATACATACATTTTTAGGGCATATTTTGGTGTGAAACCATAATTCTCATGATTATTTTGAAAATTGTATAATTTTCAGAAAGCATTTATTATTCTTTCCTCATGAATGAAAAAGATGAGTTTAAAAAAGGAAAACAAAAAGACAACAAACATCGTGTGTGTGTGTAGGGGGAGGGGGATACTATAGAACCCCCAAGACCCAACCCACATCGCCTCCCCTTGGATTCGCCACTATAGGCCCGAGAGTGAACTGGAAACCCGAGTGTTTTTGGATTTGGGTAAACCCGCATGTCTTCTTTTGTCCAATTGCAACTCAAAATGGGAAGCTCTCAAGTCATTCTATGGGGTCGTTTAGACCTTTATATTTATACCTCAATTGCATAGCCCTCAAAACTTGCTTTTAAACACAAAAATTGTTACTCAGGCTAGGCTGTCAGAAATACAAAGTTCAATTTGACATGTGCTGTAGTTGTAGGTAGAGGGCGCTATATTCTTTTTCTCAGTAGAGTTTGGTTTTGAACCACCTATGGGGTAGGGCTGGGGGCGCCGTGAACGTCGGAAGTAGCACATTGTAGCAGTAGCAGTCAGCGAAACTAATAGTACCGAAGTATTTGTATTGGCAAATTGACTACGTTTATTATTCTTAACAACTCTAAATATAAATCGACCTACATTCATTTCGCTCATGAGTATGGTCTGAAAAATTGAAATTGCGGTGCACATACACTCTTAAAACTAAAGTGTTGAATCATCCTTTTAAGAGTTCGGTGAGTCAACACTTTGTAACGTTAAATTCCACTCAAAGAAAGTGTTGAATTAACACGGAGTCAAGTTAAGTCTAACTTTATCGATGTTAATTCAACACTTTTAAAAGTTAAATGTAACTTTATAAAGAGTTGTCACTGACCGAATTTCATTGTGTTCCAGGAATCTTAGGATTTTTTTTAGAGGATTTCGGGAGGGGGGGGGGAGGTCTGTTAACAATAGAACAACAGTGTGTTAGTGTATATGGACATTTGGGGCCGGTGGGGGTGGCACTCTGCCGCATATCGAGCATGGTATAACGATATTGTCCTTTTGACTTTCGTATCAGGTAATTATAACATTGGTTTTTGGTAATGTACCATACGTGTATTACCAAAAACACTTGTATAGTTTACGAGAAGTAGGCCATATCAAAAAACTAACATGTGAAATTTTCAGATATTATTAGCTTTCATATATAATTTGCTCAGCTTCTTTTGGGGGGGGGGGTATGGCCCTCCAATGGTGCTACCCACTTTTATTAACAGAATGTTCACTTGGTCATAAAATTAAAACTTAATTGATGTGATGCATTTTGGTGCATGATGGCTGGGAAAACAATTTGAATGCAATTTCACTGTTTTCTCGTTAATGACACAATAACATGATGTCAGCTAAAACTTCCAAAGGTTGTGACGATACTCACCGAAAGTCTCGGTTCCTTTAAAACAAGGTCAATGTTCCTTTATAACAAGGTACTTATATCCTGGGGGACGCTGCACAATATCTTCAGGGAAGGGTCCATGGGGGGAATGGGTGCACACTATATTAATAGGAGTGGCTAACATGAGAACATAATTATGGACAATGTACATGTATGGTCCCCCTGGGTTCCCTAAAAATGAATATCTTCTGAAATACGCTGGTGCGTATACAGATAAAATAAAAACAGCTGTCCGTGAACAATTCTGTAAAGGTCAACCTTAACTTGCATGAGGTATACATTTACTGAATTAAAAATGTATACTAAGGGTGACCTTTCTGTTAACGGAAGGCGTACAGTGACTTTGCTCATGTTGCGGATGTCCTGAATTATTTTCGATTTTTTTCCCCTGGGTGAGGTTTCAGGGCAGGCGATCAAATTCCGCTTGCTCATACATTGCAAATTACAAGAATAATGTATGTACATCTTTTCCTGTTTAACTTTTCCCAAAATGAAACCAGCATATCGGCAGGGCCTGCTCCATGTGGCAGGCAGGAATTGTGCCATATTCTTAGCTTCGTCTCACCTCGTCTCCTGAGAGAGGGCTTCTAAGTTATTAATTTTTACGTTACAGTGTCACAAACGCATAGTGCACAGCAAAAACCGATCCGCCTTCCGAGCCCCAAGGGCTTGAAGAGACTTACTGTACCCATAGAGCAACGGCACTCAACCCAAAACATGTCACATTTTGATATGTCAACTGGATCACAAATTATTATATACGATGGGTTCTGGTGATAAGGAGAAGAAGTTGGCACCGAATACATGCAGAGACCTGGCTTTCTCCAGCTTTACAACACGACTCTAGAACTCGTTGCCTGAGGAGTTGAGGGACTTATCAGCAATCTCAGTCAATTCAAACATCATCTCAAGACACGCCCTTTCCACGATTTGAACCCACATTCGTCTGGAGTCGTCTGGATGACAGTTCGAATCCTGGCAGCCCGTGGTACTTGTGTCCTTGAGCAAGACAATTGCTTCTCTTCACCAGGAATAATAATAATATTAATAATAATAATGTGTGGACTTATATAGCGCACGTATCCACCAACTGAGTGGTGCTCAAGGCGCATTATATTATTACCCCTGCTCATAAGGCTTATAAGGCTCATAAGTCATTCCTGAAACCATCTCAGCTCCCTGGGGAGTATACAGCTCAATTGCTGCCATTACAGCGCATATAGGGCTAATCAACCAACTGTGCCCTCACAGGTACCCATTTAACCCCTGGGTGGAGAGAAGCAATTATGGTCAAGTGTCTTGCTCAAGGACACAAGTGTCACGGCCGGGATTCGAACCCACATTCTGCTGCTAACACCAGAACTTGAGTCCGGTAAGCTAGACCGCTCGTCCATGACACTCCAGGAAGTATAAATGGGTACATCTGAGGATAGAGATAATTATTATTTTTGATTAGCTCTGTAGCGCCAACAAAGGTTTTCACATAATGGACTGTATTTTTCATCCCTTTGATTTAGATATATTAGCCCAGTGACCAGGGGAAATAATGTAAAGTGCATTGGGATATTATCTGAAATGTGATAAGAATTAAATACATTATAATTGCTATTATTATCTTGAAGAAATTCTTGCGACGGGCAATAAACAATTTTCCCCTTACACCGACGTAATGTATGATGTTTCATGTTTAGGCCTACCCATGCAGTGCACCCGAGTTGTCTATGATTTTTTCACAGACACTCAGAAAGCGCTGGGTATACAGTACTTCATATAATTATACGTCGGTGTCATATGGGCAAAAATCAATTATTATCTTTCTTTCAATCAAGTGACTCATCCTTGGCTGGCGCATTGGATGTTCCTTCCCTCCCAGATTCTGAGCACCCTACAAATGCTCCAATGTGACTGTTATTATTTCACAGCGCTTGTAGCGTTGACAGTACATGTACACAAGTGAATTAAATAATATCTGTTAGTATACGTTATATTATTCGAGTTAACCCAATCCACTTCGTGCACATCGTAGCCCTCTAGCGGTGAAAATCTCCGTGTTCGGGGTATTCGCGGCGCCATTTCTATCTACACTGTAAAAACGGTGTGTAGAATTTAAACACACGCAAAATAAACGCGTTTTAGGAATGCGTTTAAATGCTAAACGGCAATCATCTGTACTGTACATGTCGCAAAGCTAAACGTGCTTAGCTTTTTGACTTGGTTTTTAGCATTCAAACACACATCACAGAAAAAGCACAATCTAAACGTGTTTTAGGCTGAACATGTGAAAAAGCGAGTATAAGCTAAGTGTTTAGAAATGTGTTTGTAGTCTAAACACCGTTTTTACAGTGTACGCTCCGTATTTACATAATAGCAGTGGCATCGCCTCAGTTATGTTGCTTGAAAGATTAAATAAAATCATATACAACATGGAAATGCGTGCTACATCCCATCCTCTCACCTACCTTATTCCCAGCGGCGTAGCCACAGGGGGCCTGGGGGGCACGTGCCCCCCACGAAAAATCCTCATAGTGCCCCCAAAAAACAGAAAAGAAAAAGAAAAGGGAAAAAACCCATACCCCTGGGCCCCCCCCCCACTGAAAAGCAATGCCTCCCTGTGCCCCCCACTGAAAAAGTCCTAGCTACGCCGCTGCTTAATCCAAATATCATATAATTATACCCTTCCTAGGTTTTTGAATATTTGGCTTCACTTATTGAGTGTGGGGAGTTTATACACATGAAAACATTGATTGTCATCGGCCATTGTAACTTCAAACTCCAACGTAAATCAAATCGGGATATAATTGAACTCATTTTTATGAGGTCAACAAAAATGTCACCGGTTTCTGGTCTCCGCGCGCGTCGCCTCAGACCCGCGCGTCTGAATTTTTAATTTTCTTTTTTTGTTTTGCTATGAAACGATGTCCAATTGCAGCCAAAATTGCTGAATCGATTGGAATTCTGTCGCGCTGTGTTTTAAAGGACTTTTTCACATAGGGGTATGAACGTTTGCCTGATTTGTGAGGCCTCTCTTAGCCACCATACTTTGTATATGGGAAATTTGGTCCCCGCTTAAAACAATATATCACATATTTCCCTGAGTGTTAGCAAAAAGAAGAAGAAGAAAAAATAGCCGACTGATGACCAGAACCAAAGATTTTTTTTGGCCTTACCAGACTGAAATATGTCAAGGGATGTTTTAAACCATCATAAACTTTACGCTAGTGTTGGGACGTATACACACATACACATGGGCGGATCCAGAACATTTTTAGGGGGGGGGGCTGAGAATCAAAAACAATTATTTTTCAGTACTACAAAAATTACAATGAAATAATCAAAGGGAGAGAAAAACAAAGCACACTGTGGGAATGGGAGTACGTTCTGCCCTCCCCTCCCCCCTCTCTCTCTTTTTCTCTCCCTTTTTTCTTTCTTTCTTTATTTTTTTAAAACGATTTTAGGGGGGGGGGGCTACAGCCCCCTTAGCCCCCCCCCTGGATCCGCCAATGATACATGTACATGTACACGTGTACACGATAATAAATTGAACGTTTTCAAACTCACAAAACGTGTAAACGAATCCTACATTTTAAAAAATAGAACCTTCCATCTTCACAATATTTATTATTTTGGCCGGTCTTTTATTTTGGGCCCGCTTTTATTATATTACGACGAAGTTCAAAACAACCAGAACATTCTGAGGATGCTTCGTGCCAGGCTTGGATTCGTCACGATCAGAGCAGACTTTCAAAAGGGCATGGAATCGGCATTCTTATTTAATAAGATGATGCAGTGGTGAATGAAAAAATGAATGCCTCATTTATGCAGCAGCAATGGTACGACCTTATCATGTGGGGTATTATTTTCAGTCACTGAGTTAATCTGAAACTGGCACTCCGATTCCATGCCCTGTTGATCGTGACGATATTGTCCCTTATATCTGTACTATTTTTCTGAATCAGTATTATTGCCGTATTTTGGATTACTTTATATGGACAATCCATTTGCATCACATGTAATTTAATAATAATAATAATAATGTGTGGACTTATATAGCGCACGTATCCACCAACTGAGTGGTGCTCAAGGCGCATATTATTACCCCTGCTCATAAGGCTCATAAATCATTCCTGAAACCATCTCAGCTCCCTGGGGAGTATACCGCTCAATTGCTGCCATTACAACGCATATAGGGTTAATCACTACTTTGCCTTCACAGGTACCCATTTAACCCCTGGGTGGGGAGAAGCAATTATGGTTAAGTGTCTTGCTCAAGGACACAAGTGTCACGGCCGGGATTCGAACCCACATTCTGCTGCTAACACCAGAACTTGAGTCCGGTAAGCTAGACCGCTCGGCCACGACACTCCATTATTAGTGATAACAATATTCATTTACACGTGTACACGGTCTGTGTCAAAACGTGTACACGTTTCACAAAATTAAACATAAATGCCAAGCCTATTTTACACCATGCTTACACCAAGTAAGTTTTATGCAAAATCGTCCCTAATTGGCCATAGTGACCAATCCCGAATTAAGTTGGCATAGTGACCAATGCGGTATTGGTCACTTTGCCAAATTACAAAAATAGCCAGTTAGAGCATTCGTCATTTGAATGCATGCTGTATCTCCAAAACTATAAGGAATACATGTATGTGGATTAGATACAATGGTAGGTCTCTTGCTGAATGTACTAATGGGCGGGAAAACTTAAAATTGAAAAAAGTCGGATTGGTCACTATGGCAAATTAGGGACGAAATGTGATCGTCATTTCGGTTACATCATGTGTTTATCTCAACTATCGCAAAGCTGAGGTACAGGTTCTGAAAAGAACCTTGTCGCACAACTCGCATCTTGACTGTCGCTAAGTCAGATTATGGTTCAATGGAGAGCCAATATAGGCAATTCATTTCTCAATTATGGTTCAGTGAGAAATATGGTTCAGGGAGAACCATGGGGACGTCACGGGTTCTTCTCAGAGAGATGAACCCGTGAAGTTGTGCGATAAGGTTCTTTTCAGAACCTGTACCTCAGCTTCGCGATAATTGAGATAAACACATGGTGTTACCGCAAACCGAAACGATATCGATATGCCATTATGCAAAGCCTTAGATCTTATTCTTATGTAGTTTTATTTTATTAAGAATACTGTGCAAGCCTAGTGACTTTACACTGCAACAACTTGGGTGTTAAACACTACACCCCAGTAATTGCAGTTAATAGATCACATGAGGGTTTATTTATTTTTAGTAACAACTCACCAGACATGTGAATTCCCAAGGGAGGAAAACCCCTAAACATTCTCCCCATGGCCCCATCCTTTAGGAATAGCCGACCTCACTCTACATCCAGACATAACAACATGGGCAAAATATTTATATTTGGTCGTCAAGCTGTTAGCCCCGTCTCGAAAATTGAGAGCGGATGCCGGAGTGTGACATGTACCGTTAACATGAGCTGAGGGCCGGGGGAGTAAAATGCGATCATCCGCTAATGTAGACTGTACCATGATAGACACTGGCGGATACAGGGGAGGGGGGTGGGTGGTAGCTAGCCCCATCTTTTTTATCACCGTGAGTGTAAATTTACCATACGTTTTTGGGTGTTCCTCCCTTTTTGCCGTGTGCCCCCCCCTTTTTTTTTTAGAGAACCTTGATCCGCCCCTGCTGAAGGGCCGATGATGGCGCACTGAGTATAATCATTTTCATTTTTTTGCATGATCGTTTCTCTTTTATTTTTATAATGAGCAAATCGGGATTGATAGGACTTTATCCACCCACTGAGGCTTTTCTCCATAATTTATAGACCTTTGCGCGGCCTTTGCGAGTACCTGGGAGATTTCCCACCGGGCAAAATAGTATGTATTTGTATGCAGAAATTGTACATTTTGTGCTTCCCATAACATCAAGAATGTTTTTAATTTTCAGATGAATAAGATTTGAGATGTAATGTTAGTGCCTAATTAAAAGTAAATCAAATTAAACATTTTTCTGATATTTCAAAATATCATATTTGATGGTTTCTTGTCATAGACCAGTGTACATTTGATGGTTTCTTGTCATAGACCAGTGTACATTTGATGGTATCTTGTCATAGACCAGTGTACATTTGATGGTTTCTTGTCATAGACCAGTGTACATTTGATGGTTTCTTGTCACAGACCAGTGTACATTTGATGGTTTCTTGTCATAGACCAGTGTACATTTGATGGTTTCTTGTCACAGACCAGTGTACATTTGATGGTTTCTTGTCATAGACCAGCGTACATTTGATGGTTTCTTGTCATAGACCAGTGTACATTTGATGGTTTCTTGTCATAGACCAGTGTACATTTGATGGTTTCTTGTCATAGACCAGTGTACATTTGATGGTTTCTTGTCATAGACCAGTGTACATTTGATGGTTTCTTGTCATAGATCAGTGTACATTTGATGGTTTCTTGTCACAGACCAGTGTACATTTGATGGTTTCTTGTCATAGACCAGTGTACATTTGATGGTTTCTTGTCATAGACCAGTGTACATTTGATGGTTTCTTGTCATAGACCAGTGTACATTTGATGGTTTCTTGTCATAGACCAGTGTACATTTGATGGTTTCTTGTCATAGACCAGTGTACATTTGATGGTTTCTTGTCACAGACCAGTGTACATTTGATGGTTACTTGTCAGAGACCAGTGTACATTTGATGGTTTCTTGTCACAGACCAGTGTACATTTGATGGTTTCTTGTCATAGACCAGTGTACATTTGATGGTTTCTTGTCATAGACCAGTGTACATTTGATGGTTTCTTGTCATAGACCAGTGTACATTTGATGGTTTCTTGTCATAGACCAGTGTACATTTGATGGTTTCTTGTCACAGACCAGTGTACATTTGATGGTTACTTGTCAGAGACCAGTGTACATTTGATGGTTTCTTGTCACAGACCAGTGTACATTTGATGGTTTCTTGTCATAGACCAGTGTACATTTGATGGTTTCTTGTCATAGACCAGTGTACATTTGATGGTTTCTTGTCATAGATCAGTGTACATTTGATGGTTTCTTGTCATAGACCAGCGTACATTTGATGGTTTCTTGTCATAGACCAGTGTACATTTGATGGTTTCTTGTCATAGACCAGTGTACATTTGATGGTTTCTTGTCATAGACCAGTGTACATTTGATAGTTTCTTGTCATAGACTAGTGTACATTTTGTGCATGGCACAGTCTGACCTTTGGGGCTCTTTTGTAAACATGTTATGTCATAGATCACATCGTGTACAGTACACATAAGAATCATCCTGAGAAATGAATCTATCTGTGATCTATCTATAAGTGTTTTCCTCTTAAAGAAAACAGGAATTGTTGTGTTGAATTTACAAAGAAATGCCTAACGGCAACTTTTTTTAAAGCAGTAAAAAACATCTAACACTTTTTCGCTTTTTCCTCAAAAACGTGAGCCCCTGTTTTGATGATAACCCAGGATGATTGGTTTTCTCTTACCGACGTATACATGAAACACTGCATACATCCGCACCGTGCATGAGCTGTTGAGGGCACATGTTGTTAGACCACTGTGGGCGAAAGGGCAGCGATAGTGCGTCGCGTTTGGCGTATTTTGCAGTTGATGTGCGTACGCGCGGAATATCTCCAGTGATCATTGGCTGGTAGAAGTACACGCGCGTTTAGTGCCATAACATACGCACATAAAGTGTACGCACATGAAGTGTATGCACAACGCTCACACGACGCAAAAGTGACTTTCATCAAGACACTGGGTGCAAATTCACCGCTAGAGGGCTACGATGCGCACTGAGTGAATACTCTGCGCTTTCCGAGCGTCTGTGAAAAAACTCCACAGTCGACTCGGGCGGGATTCGAACCGACGACCTCCTGCTTATGCTATGGTCCCACAGGAATATTTCGATCTTTCTGTCGAAATATATTTCGATTCCTGTTTTTTTTGTTATTTTTAATAATTTCGTCAAAATCTCGTATAAATATCGACAAAATATCTGTTTTCCGTGAGGAAATTTATATTTTTGTATTTTCTCGACAATTTCGATTCATTTTCGATTTTATTTCGACGACTTTCGACTGTTTAGATAATTTCGACTGGCATTTCGACAAAATTCGACTGTTTAGATTGATTACGATTTTTTTTCGAATAATTTTCGATTGTTTTAAAAAATTTGGACAAATGTTCCGATTTATTTCGACTGTAACGATTGTTTAGACTATTTAGAGAGTTCAGATTTATTTCGACTGGTTTTCGAACTTTTAGACTGTTAAGACTATTTCGATTTCATTTTCGATAGTTTCGATAAAATGTCGACAAAATTTCGATAAATTTGATCGAAACTTTATCGAAAAATATTGGTCAGGTTTAATAATTTTCGATTAATGATTTTTTTCCCCGACAAATATCGACAAATATCGACAGTTTCTATTTTTTTTTTGACTCTTTAGACTATTTCGACTTTTCTCGAGAAAATTTTGTAAAAAATCTAAAATCTTGACGAAACACGATCTAGAGAGTCGAAATCTCTGTGGGACCATAGCATTACTGGTGCAGATGTCTTAAACCTTTCGACCACCGAGCTTGCCGGCCCGATGACGATTGGCTGGCTAGAATCCTAAAGCAGCGGGTTCTAATTTTTGACAATTAGAGGGTTTAAATGAACGTACGTTACCAAATACCAATGATTATTATTGTCATTCCCATGGGATTTTATTTTTCTTTTGTCAGCAAATAAACATGGACAGTTTAAACAAAATGGGAAGTCGATTTTTGACGCGAAGTCAAGATTGAATGAATAAACTATTAAATTTGAAAAATGTTCATGCTTATCCTTGACACACGAGGGCGCTGTTTTGAGAGCACACAACAGGAAGTCAGTGCCACAGCAGTGCTGAAAGTGCACACAATCAAACTGTTTACATGTAACAAAACAAAACAAAAGATTAAGAGAACTGACTTTTGAAAAGACGAAGAGTTCTGTCAACGTTTATGCGCAGATCAGCTCTGACGTCACTGATTTGTCATGAATATGCACATGCATTGCTATTGTCATACAGTGCATTCCCCTTTTGCTTGGAGGATTGGAATGTGTCTTGAGTAACCGATTTTGAGATAATCATTGTACTTCCAAACAACTCCTAACAGCAAGAGTCAATACACTTTTGACAATAGCAATGCATTTTGCAACATTTCACTTTACACCCACCCCCATATTCAGCTGTGCTGCACATCCCCCAATTGTGTAATCATAACAAATGGCACATCATTGTAAAGAGGAATAACAGGGCTTTCCAATGATACCAAATGCAAGGAAAATGAGTTGGTAACAAGAGAGAAATCGTCAGTCAAACTTGAGTTTCCGAACTTTTTTTGAGGAGTTTAGATTGGTGAAATTCTTGCGTCGGGAGATAAACAATTGATTTAATTTTGCCCTACACCGACGTGTGTATAGCACTGTATACTCAGTGCTCTCTGAGTGTCTGTGGAAAAAAAAACTTCACAGGCGACTCAGGTCAGGCGGAATTCGAACCCACGACCTCCTGCTTACTAGTGCAGACGTCTTAACCTCTCGACCACCGAGCTTGCCCGATGACGATTGGCCGGCTAGAATCCTATACAGCAGCGGGTGGTCGAGAGGTTAAGACGTCTGCACTAGTAAGCAGGAGATCGTGGGTTCGAATCCCACCCAAGTCGCCTGTGAAGTGTTTTCCACAGACACTCAGAAAGCACTGAGTATACAGTGCTATACACACGTCGGTCTACGGCAAAATTAAATCAAATGTCTACATACGTTTTAACCCTCTGGTGTTCAAGATTTTGTAATGTTTTATGTTTTCCCAAAGGTTACAAGGCTGCATATTTTGAAACTTCATTATAACAATTCTTCCCACTTCTCTAAAATTGAAACACTTCAATCGGATAATAATTTCTCAGAATGATTTAATACTTGTAACTTTCCACAAAGTAAAGGTTTTAGATAATATTTCCTTAATTTGATAAGCTGGTAATTACCGAGGTTAAAGGGACACTATAGTCACGATCAGAACAGACTTTCAACAGGGCATGGAATTGGTGTCCTAGTTTAAGACGAACGCAGTAACTGAAAATTACTGGGTGATTTATGCAGCAGCGACGGTAATATGACCTTATCATGTGGGTATTATTTTCAGTCAGTGAGTTAACCTAAAACTAGCACTCCAATTCCATGCCCCGTTAGTCGTGACGATATGCATTGGCGGATCCGGGGGGGGGGGGGCTAAGGGGGCTGTAGTCCCCCCTAAAATCGTTTAAAAAAAATAAAAAAATTGTAGCACTGAAAAATCGTTCTTGATTCTCAGCCCCCAAAAAAATATTCTGGATCCGCCCATGATATTGTCCTTTAAACCTTCCCATTAAACATCTTTAATAGCTTTCCATTGCTTTTTTCCTAAAGTACAAGTAACAGGAAAACCAATAATTGATGGGCGCCTTGGTCTGTTTCTATTTGATTCAATTATCTCTGCAGTCATTATCAGTAAATGTAAGCAGGACTGTTGAACTTGTGAAAGATGACGTTCAAAGGGACAATACCGGCACAATCAACAGGTCATGGAATCGGCGGAGTGCTATAGTTTACAGTGACTGAAAATAATACCCAACATAATAAGGTCACATTACCGCCACGGGCGTAAACCCAGGTGGATGGGGAGGGGGTGTATATCTCCTCTACTTTTTGGCCCAGGGATGGTTCATAGGATCACCCCTCCCCCAGAATTGTTCATGCCGTACAGTGACGGTATAACAAAAATTGTCATAATAAGTGAATAATTCTTGAAAAACAAGCAAAAAAAAGGGGAAAAATTTAGTTTGTTTAAATATGTTTTGTTTCTTTGTTCGTTTGGGTGTCATCTTAATTATATCCATGGGATTATGATTGGTTGCGCGCTGTAGTACTTCGTTGTACATGCAAATAATTTCAATACCATACCCCCGCTCCCTGCACCCCCCACCAATGTTGTTATCTCCAGCCGGAGCACAGACCGCGCAATGAGAGCCAACATTGTCCGGGGGCCGGGGGGGCCCAGCGAGATTTGGCCGGGATTGTAGGTTTGAAACGTAAGGCAAACTTAACCTTTACTAGGACACGGATTTAGCCCAATTGAAAGTTCATTATGATCGTGACGATATTGTTGCTTTAAATATGTTTATATCTTCACCCAGGAGTATAAAAGTGGGTACATGTGCAGGTAGTATCGATAGCCGCTGTAGTGCTGAATACGGCAACACAGAGCTGTCTACGTATGTAAGAAAGTGAAGGATTGATATTGGCCCAATGACCAGGGGTTAATGATGTGATAATATCGTGATAAATTTCAAGCTATTTATAAGACTCCAATAAATACTATCAGAAGTCATATGGTAACCATAAAGGGACATTAAAGTTAGTATATTCACGTCAAAATTCATGATATAGACGTGAAATTTCGCGATTTGGACCCAAAAGTCGATCAATTTGACGTGAATTTGACGTACGCGTATATACACTTTCATTTGTGGCAAGGTTGTGCATTTTGACGTCAATATTGTAATGAAATTCCGCGTTTTGGAGGCTGAACCGTGAATTTTTACGTAAATATTGACGTCAATATTGAAGTGTATATAGTGTATAATGTAACTTCAGGGAAAACAGATCAACTCGTACCCAAGTCAACTCGTACCCAAGTCAACTCGTACCTAAGTCAACTCGTACCCAAGTCAGGTTGTATTAGAGTCAACTCGTACCCAAGTTTTATAACAAAATTTTGATTATTCAAAAAAAACCGACAACAATGTACAAAAAATGTTATCAAATACAGCAATGAATACACACAATATTTGAAACTGTAATAACATTTCTGGAACATCAAAAAGAGTTAAACATTTGTTTTGTAATAAAATTTTGAATAGCAACAGACGGCAATTCAACAGCAAATGAACGAACGAATGATGCTATTTTAGTGTGTAGTTATCTATACGCACCATATGCTAACTGCCTGAGGCATTTTTGTTCAGGTACCGATATACAGGTACAGGGATAAATAGGTCAGAGTATAATAAATCAAAAATTAGAAAGGGTTTTTGTTTTCATAACTCACTTACGTGCGTAGAAGCAAACATCCGTATAGTGATTAGTGAGCAGACGGCTATTTATAGTTTGCAGAAGATAGCTCCTATTATACACACTTTTGATAACACTGGTCAACAATTTTTTTAAAGTTGTCTGCTTCGGAGATAAAAATGTGCTATTTATTATGGATTTTGATGTGCTGAATTCAAATATGACAATTAAAATTGCTGATTGGCTACTGTTTCCAAGATATTTAAGTTTACATTTTATGTACTATGTATATGGTGTACATAGCAGATTTTTAATCATGAATTATCATACGCATGTACATGTAGATCTTGAAAACTAGAGCCAATCAACAATTTTAAGCATCATTTCCATTCTCAGTGACCCATAATTAGTCAAGTTTGACTTCATTTGTTTCGGAAGCATTTTGGCTGTAGACCAGTGTAATCTAGAAAATTTAATGATCACAGTTTGACATGAAACTTCCCGGATGTCCAGTTGGTGCAAGCATCAAGTATCCTAGGACATTAATCCATATGAAGTGCTTTCATTTTACAGAGGAATTATACTGTCAAAATGAGTTTCAAAAAGTTGATCACATTTCACAAAAGGTTCAATGTGAAGTGCTGTCGTTTCAGAAATTTCCTGAATAATTTTCTGTAATCCAAAGCAGTGGCGTAGCCTGGATTTTTAGAGTGTGGGGGGGGGGGGGAGGAACCAAACATTTTTGGGGGGTAAATTTACCGACATAAAACTCCTATGAACAGAAAAATATACTTAATTGTTCCCCCCACAAAATGTACGACTCAAAAATCGCTTTTTAGACAGATAAGTTCAGAAAGACCAACAAGTTTTTGAATTTACCGACAAACACTATTTTGCCAACAAGTTGGGGGTGGCTACACCACTGATTCAAAGACAGTAGAGACCATGTTTGGATGAACACAAACCTCGTTAACTCGCGGAGACCCCTAGCGTTGTGACAAGATCCCATGGTATGAGAGTACAACAGCTGCGGACCTACCGATCCAGGAAACATCTTTTGAAACAGCTGTAAGGAAATCTCATGTCATTCAAATGAACACAAGATCCGATTGAAATACTGTTTAGGCCCCCAAATAGTCTTCGGTCGGCTTCAGAATCAGTGCGGTGACGCGCTTTTTTCTGGGGTTTTTTCGGCCATTTTTTTTTTTTTTTGCCAACAGGGAAATACGTGATACATTGTATACGCGGGGACCAAATTTCCCATATACAAAGTATGGTGGTTAAGAGAGGCCTCACACATCGGGCAAACGTTCATACCCCTATGTGAATAAGTCATTTAAAGCACAGCACAGCAGAATTCCAATCGATCCAGCAATTTTGGCTGCAATTGGACATCGTTTGATAGCAAAAAACATTAAAAATGCCGACACGTGGGTCTCAGACGAAACGCGCGTAGAGACCAGAAACCGGAGACCTTATGGCCGTATGTTTAAGGCTAGGTATAGCATTGGTAATGTTTGCAAAACGTCTTCTATAAGTATGCTGAATTTCTTTGAATCAAGATATACAATGAACAACCAACTTGTAAAGTTTTAATTTAAACTGGTCAACACGTTTGGAAGAAAATTAGAAACATTATTTTGTTTAATTTCACAAACACTAGTCAAAATAGGGTAATATTAATTCCCATAGTGAACAGTACTGACTTTAGGACTCAGGACCAAGTCTTCAATAAAATTTATGGGCAATAACTTTTCTAAAATGAGCGCACCTCAGACAAAATCTATTTCAATGATACTGTCTAAGATCGATACTATCAGTTTATTACCAAGTAAATTTGTCAAAATAATGATTATTGGCCTTACGTACCTTTCGAACCTAGTAGGTTAATTCTCAAAGGCAAACTGAGACAGAAAAACAAACATACACTCATATGTGAACACAAGAATGAGCAGAAGTTAGCCAAGTGTGAAATGAACAAAAAAGAAAGAAAAAATATTTAAAAAAGCAGAGTCCTGGTCCTGCGACCGGACAAAAGAGGGATTACGCATGAATAGAAAGAAATAGCAGGAGTTTTTAACTGAGAATAGAAAAGTTGAATTCATGCGTTTAAAACTGAACCAACAAAATCTCAGGCCCAGCAGCGTAGCCAAATGCGTGTCCTTGGCGCCCAAATTTACCCCTCGACTTTCGAATTCTGTTCGGAGTACAAAACCGAAGTGTTTTGCTTATGTGAGGAAAACACAAAATGTGACACTGTCACAACAATTTTACGAATTCAATCATTGATTAACAGACCGACAGGTGACTAAACGATGTACATGTACATAATCAAAAATAGCAATGCATCGGAAATTAAAAATAGCATTTAGGTTTAGGCCCTGAGCCTAATTAATTTGATTAATGACAAATTATACATGTTAGCATCAGTTAATGAGTCAGGTGCATGTTATTGTTAGCGAGTGATTACCAAGAAACAGCTGTAGGTCTATGTCGGCCTACGTGCCGGTTAGGCCAAAAAAGTCACCGGTTTCTGGTCATCGGTCGGCTTCAAAATCGGTGCGGTGACACGTTTTTTTTTTTTTTTTTTTTTTTAAATACGTGATACATTGCATACGCGAGGACCAAATTTCCCGTATACAAAGTATGGTGGCTAAGAGAGGCCTCACAAATCGGGCAAATATTCATACCCCTTTGTGAAAAAGTCGGCAGAATTTAAATCGATCCAGCAATTTTGGCTGCAATTGGACGCGCGCGGAGACCAGAAACCGGAGACTTTTTCTTTTGGCCTTAATGATATTGTTTCTGCAGTCCAGACTTGTCCCCTCCCCCGTCCCCCCCCCCCCACTGTCCCCCTCCCCCGCCAATATGCTTCTGTTTCTAAAATATAATCTGGATTCTGGAACAACACATCATTTTCACAGCCGTGAATAACTGTTACACAGAAAAGCTTTGATTCTGAGCTTAATTAATTGTGTAATGAAAAAACAAACAACATACAACAATTAATCAGCTTTTAATATGAACTTTTGTGAATTTTGTGAGAGGAGAGTTTTCTAATCACTTTCCTATCAAGCAACTCAAATAATTCAGTAATGCCATTATACAAGCACCGGTATCTTTTTAAAAACAGTTTAATATGTAAGATAATGGCAATTATATGCGGCAGACAAATTCACAGTGGTAAGTATTTCTGCAGGTGCACGTGATGTATCAGTTATTTCTGCTTCGCGACCCGAAGAATATTGACCAATACACTTAAGGCCAAGTAAAAAAAATACCAGTTGATCGTCCCCGCCCGCATCCTTTTTTGAGGCCGCATCCTTTTTATTATTATTTTTTATTTTTTATACTTGTCAACAAAAAGAGTAAATTTTCATGTATTTTAACTTGTGTTTAACAAAATACATCAAACATTGTTTAACATGAATATTTTTACTCAACTACGTGTTTGATAGCTATAAAAAAAAAGTTGGCGGTGATTTCAAACTGAAAAATTGGTGGCCATTTTGAATTTAAATGCTTGGCGGCCATCTTGGAAAAAAATAAAAAATAAAAAATAAAAAGGCCCTCATCCTCCTCTTTTTGAAAAAACCAGGACGATCAACTGGTATTTTTTTTACTTGGCCTAATGGATTAGTCACAATAAGTATATATGAGTTGTAATACTAACTAGATATTTTATAGCCTATCTATCGATCTGCCTGTGCAACTCTCAATGCAAACTATTTATAGAACAGGCTTAGGTTTTGTCTATCTGGTCAAACAGCGGCTAGATTGATAATAATCTATGCTTGGTCAGTAATGGTATAACCTACACTGCTTCGAAACAGGATATAAATCATCACTAGATCAAATGTTGTTATTCATTTTTAGAAATTGAGCAACTCAACTGCCATTTGTAATGTCGCCAACAGCACTGTGGAGCGTTTACAAATATTGTCAAATCAGCAGGGTACCATTTTGCTGTTAAACTAAAAAAAACTACTTTGCAGAAGAGTTTTCTTGGCAAAATGAGTTGGTTACCAGGGGCCAATTAGAGCTAAGCATAAAAATGCTTACCAGTCAAATTTGCTAAACATATTTCTTTGGTTACCAGCCAAACTTTCATATTAAATGTATGCATTTTGGCTGGTTGTCTGTTTTATATTGCTTAGCAAACCTCTCTGCTTTATGAGATTGGCCCCAACCAAGTTTCCATACAAAACGTACATAATTGACCAGTCTTCTATTTCTTATGGCCCCTGATTGGTTATTTCCCTTCATATCACAAGGACGACAATGAACCGACTAGAACAATGGATTTGTTGTCCTTGGAACAACCCCTCCACCACTTTGTCGTCGCTATCCAATTTTGAGAGGCTTTGGTTCAATTAGGTAACCTAAATAGACACACCCAATTTCGGAGTGGTCCATTAAAGCCAAGATACCTCTATCTTATTCAAGAAAAAAAAATCAGCAGAAATTTTGTTTCAATTCATCAACATTTATTTTCATACACCTAGGATATACCGGTACAATACAATAATGTAAAGAAATAAGGAAAACATTGTATGGAAGAATGGCCCAAGAACGCAGAAGCTTGTTGATATGCATGGGTGCTAAAGTAGAAGACTTCAATTACAATAATTATCAAATCAAACAAATTAACAGAGTTACAAAACAAAACAGAACAAGAAAAGTGAAACAAACAAAGAACAAATAAAGAGAACAAACTAGATGAATGCAGAAATAAAAGACGATGAATTGGAGTAAAAACTATGTTACATATGGTGGGAGACAAGATTTTTTGAAGGTTTTAAACCGACCCACAGCGGACTGTGTTCGAATACCCTGATCAATAGCATTCCAAAAAGGTGATCGTTTATGATAATGGTGAGTTTCAATAACTGATCTAATCAATAAATATGCTCATATACCTACTCTATACATTCTCCTGAGGACGATCAGAGCATACTGATCGAAACGTCGAGTTGTAACTAAGTTCTTTTCAATTGACAATTTCACATGGTGTCACCGCAATTAGTCTTACTTATACCTCCTTTATGCACATTGTAGCCCTCTGGCGGTGAGAATGCACACATTCTTCAAGTACAGGGCATTGTTTTTTAGATTGATCTAATTTTGCCCAACACCGACGTGTGTATAGCACTGCATACTCAGTGCTTTCCGAGTGTCTGTGAAAAAAACTTCACAGGCGACGGTCGATGAAATTCTTGCGTCGGGTGATAAACACTTGATTTAATTTTGCCCTACACCGACGTGTGTATAGCGTATACTCAGTGCTTTCCGAGTGTCTGTGGAAACAAACTTCACAGCCGACTCGGGCGGGATTCGAACCCACGACCTCCTGCTTATTTGTATAGACGTCTTAAACCTCTCGCCCATCACCGAGCTTGCCCGATGACGATTAGCTGGCCAGAATCCTATATAGCAGCGGGTTCCACAATATATATAGACAGAACCCAGCGAAACTCTCCCCTTGTAACCTGTTACACTGGAACGGATTGAAGTAAATAAAGAGAGTATACAACACTGGTTGGGGGCAAGCTTTGTGATAGGCAGCGGCGTTTCTTGGGGGGGGGGGGGGTGAAAGCCAGCCAATTTGCCGACTGACATCAGTGGCGTAGCCATGACATTTTTGGGGATAAATTTACCGACACAAAACTAATATGAACAAACAAATTTACTTTGTTTATCCCCCCCCCAAAATGGACAATCTCTAAAGTCGCTCAACGGGGGATCTTCAGTGCTTAGAAACACGATACATTTGCAAACCCATACTTCTTTTGCTGACTGAAAATTTATTCTGGACCAACCCTTGTTCTAGTACCTTTGATACTTCATTTGCCGACTGAGAAAAATTATTGGGGGGTGTCACCCGGCCCCCCACACACCCCCGCTCGCTACGGTCCTGGTGTAGGTGTCCCTTGTCTATTCAAGGCACAGAGATTGATTTCATTTTAATTTGAAGAACAGCTGAGAATGTGCACTCATAATAAGGATAATGAATGGTACATCCACCTATACGACACCATATCACAAAGCTTTCCCCAACCTCGTGGAATGACCCATTTTGATTGTTTGTATTCCTATGCTGATGATCCTTTTCAGATTTGAATACACTTATTTTCCCCCCTAAAATGACAGCATGTCTGAAGGAATAACTTAGAGGATATTTGGTACCACAGCCTACCATCTAAAAACCAAATTCACTCAGTTTCTTATTACATATAGTCCACCCCGGGTTCCTAATTTTCTGAACTCCCTCTAGAGCCACTAAAACCAGGATTAAACCATGAGCTTTCTCGTCTCCTGTTTGCATTACACTTTAATCTTTAACATAATTGAGTAAAAAAACTATTATTTTCTGCGAGAACGTTACATGAAACAGTCGTCAGTGCCCAACTGTCAGTCATAATATCCCCTATCGTTTTAGGAGCGTAGAAGGAGGTGCCTCAGATGAAGTAAAAAATAGTCACCTGGAAACTTCTCATCAGCATTCATATATTCGTGTGCTCCCGAGACGGCGCAGAACGTAAGCCCCGCGATCAGCTACGTCCTGTCAGATGGTTGATCGGTCGTTAGTCAAGTAGGGTTCCTCTTGAGTCCTGTATGTACGCACCATAGCGTAATATGATGCAGTCTCACCCAGCGGAAGTTTTTGTATAAATCTGGACTTCGGTTCGCTTCGAGATGTTTACAAAGACGTAAATATACACGGTGGTGAGCTCATTGACTGTTTTACCACGCCCCTGTTTAACCATACTGTTGTTAGTTGGAGCAGCACAATGTTGAAAGCACACATCACCTGTGATTTCAGTTCAGGTTGTGAGTCTGCAGTATAGGCATCGAAAACACATCGCCATCGAAAGCACATCATGGAAATGATTCGTCACAGGTGATACACGTCTGCTACTGGAAGGACAGGTCGGGATTTAACGAACACTTCATTCTGTTCGACGCCCCTGGGAGCCATTACATGCAGGCATACTCGTAGATTTTGAAATGTGCTTGTTTAACTCCGTGTTACAGAGGTGCAAACCGAATGGATTCTATGAAATCTTAGGAGTTAGTTAGCATTCTGTAAATTAGAACTGAACTAACAATGGCCTTAGTGTTGCTTATCTTCTTCCTGATTGCAGGGTCCGTCACCTGCCTGTTAGCCCAGTCCATCTCTTCCCTCCCCCGGTTTGTCGTTGAGCCAAACGACGCTACCGTGCAAACGGGACGCACGGCGCGGCTGGAGTGTGAGGTTTCGTCCCTTGCCGATAACCAGGCCGTTGCGTGGATGAAGGAAACGATGTTCCAAACGAGTGGCCGGTCATTGCTCTCCACAGACCCGGATAAAATGTCGAGAATTACCGTCGAGGACAGTAAGTCCTACCAAGACCTGCATTTCAATCTCTTCATTCATAACGTGCGAGCAGACGACGCGGGAGTGTACCACTGCTACGTCGTGGAGTTCTGGGAGTTGAACCAGAGACGATGGTTGCGCTCGCGTCCGGCGAGACTGACCGTCGTAGATGTGCTGAGACCGTCTGTTCACTGCGTCCAACCCACGGTGAATCAACTTAACCTGACCGCTCGCAAGGGTCAACCAGCCCCTGTTGGCTGCGTAGTGCATACCAACCGCCAAGGTACGACAGTTGAATTACTAAATGAACACAGGACAGTGTTGGTTGAAAACAAAACAGATGATTCCGATGTGTACAATCTTAATTATTTGATGGAGGTAGCAGACACGCAGACGGGGAAACTAACATGTCTGATTGGATTTAAGGACGAGACGAGCCCGAATGGAAAGTCCACACGGAGCTGCTCAATGGGCCCATTCATGCTATATTTGGCACAAAACCGGACACGTACAGTGGTAAGTTTGGTATCAGGCATGGACGGACACATTGTGTGTCCTGTTAACAGGGAGGCCCGGGGACTTGGTGTGTCCACAACGGAGAGTCCCACTTGGGCTTTTAATCCGGAGATATCACCTTCTCGGTACACCCTTAGCTCTAACGGGATTAAGATAAATATTTCACACATGAAACCACAAGATGATGGCTTAGTTGTTTCCTGCAGTTTTACCTCTCCTAGTGGTGGGCAGCATGCGGTGGATATAGAGGTCCGAGTGAGGAACGCTTCATCGAGTTCACCCAGGAACGGAAGCCTGTTTGATACCCAGGAACAGCGGTATCACGAGGCAGGTGGGAGCCGAGACCGTGCGGCGCCGAACCCCGTAATCGGCCAAGCCGTGTGGCGTACATTGAGGGGAAGGGTTAGCAGCGGAAGACATCACCCGTCAGCAAGGCCACATGACTCCAATGTGATCCATCTCACTTCTGAACATTTACTTGGAACAACTTTGGCGCCAACGACGTCATCTGTATCTAGTAATAGCAGCCATAATATTGTGAACGCAACATCAACACCTTTACCAACCAAAGATAGCTTAACTACAAACGCAACTACTCCACTAACGGAAGGTGAACATTCAGTTATTCTGAGCCCACTAATCATCGTTGCCATCTGCGAGGCGGGCATGAGTTTGGTGATACTGATAATCGCATTTGCCGTCCTGTGTCAGTGCTGCTGTCGTAACCAGACTAAGACAACGGTCCGGGGCGACAAAGACCTGACACTAGCAACGGCGT
The DNA here is from genome assembly GCA_029582265.1 of Zoroaster sp. YZ-2022. Lineage (NCBI taxonomy): Eukaryota > Metazoa > Echinodermata > Asteroidea > Forcipulatida > Zoroasteridae > Zoroaster > Zoroaster sp. YZ-2022. The sequence continues at coordinate 15,429,621 of CM055837.1, forward strand.
CATTTGGTAAACAGTCCACAGTTCCGACTCTGCTGACATACAAGTCCACCTCTAGTGTCCCCAACCCAGAATTACCGCAGAAAAAGCCGCCAAATAAACCGGCACCTGACGATATTTACGCGAGACCAGAGAGTTTGATCGGTACAAAGACAGTGTTTAGCAAAGCGGATTTGCAAGTTCCGGGTAGCTGGGTGTTTTCGTCGGTAAACTCAGAGAATGGAGAGGCAGAACCAACGTCAACAGAGGTGGGAAACGAAATATACGTAACCATGGTTTAGCCGTAGGGCTTTTTTCTAGTGGATGCAGTCATTAAAGTGTTCAACATTGAAACCACGGCCACCCCTGGCCCTCATTATTAATAACAATACTAAAAATCGTTCTAGAGCCAAATCTAAACACGAGTGGTAATATAAAAAAAAAAACGAAAATGTTCACTAAACTCACTTAATGATGGTATCAAACATCATTTTAAATATTTATGTCTCGTGTTATTATTTAAGTAAAATTAGTGGAATAATTTTCAAAATTAATTTCTGTCATCCGTGGACAGAGATTCCCACGTTGGAATGAATACGCACCATCTGAATGCATTTTCACAATTTTCTCATTAACGACATAATGAAATAAATTTAAACTTTTGCATGTTGGTTTTATACATATATCATGATTCTTATAAAGTATGAATACATTTACAGATATTAAAAAAGTGTAACACTGGCTTTAAAGGGAGATAAAACGTGTGGGAAATGTCTGTAAATTTGTAAGAAATAAGAGATAGTGTACAAAAACCTTTCAGCTTCAACGGTTTCAGCTTCAACGGTCATCTCCAATTGTTTCTGAGAAAGTTGTGGAAGTGCCTTTAAACTTTTCGATCGGCAAAAATGGGCACCCGGAAAAACAGAACGCACTGTACATTATGTTTGGTATGACCACGATAAGGACAAAAAAGTCTCCGGTTTCTGGTCATTGGTTGGCTTCAAAATCGGTGCGGTACGGTAATTTTTTTATTTTTTTTATTTTTTGCCAACAGGGAAATACGTGATACACTCACTGGCCAAAAGTATTGCAACATGAATTTGTACGAGACATTGCCTAGACGGATGGCCGCAATTATCAGGTCACGTGGTTACCCGACAAAGTATTGATCGGACTTTGTTTCCGAGCAAGAACAGTAAAAAAGAACATTGACTTCAAAACACAGGCACTTTCAAGAAGTCTCAAGTAGTGTAAATAAAATAAAATAAATTATTGTAACACAGTTCTCCAAACTGAACTTTGGTGTGAATTTCAATGTTGCAATACTTATGGCCAGTGAGTGTACATGTATACGCGGTGAACAAATTTTCCATATACAAAGTATGGTGGCTAAGAGAGACCTCACAAATCGGGCAAATGTTCATACCCCTATGTTAAAAAGTTGTTTAAAACACAGCAAGGCAAAATTCCAATTGACCCAGCAATTTTGGCTGCAATTAGACATCGTTTCATAGCAAAAAAAAATGCCGACGCGCGGGTATGAGACGACGCGCGCTGAGACCAGAATCACTCTTAATCACTCTTAAAACAAAAGTGTTGAATCAACATTTTAAAGAGTTCAGCCAGTGACAACTCTTTATAAAGTTGGATTTAACTTTTAAAAGTGTTGAATTAACATTGACTAAAATAAGTTCTTAATTCAACACTATTTTTGAGTTGAATTCAACTTTATAAATTGCCTTGTCAGTCACCGAACTCGTAAAAGGTCGATTCAACACTTTAGTTTTAAGAGTGAACCATGTAAGACATTTAAAGCCAACTGCGCCATTGGGAGCTATTTTGAACAATATGAATCACTGAGTTAGCGCACGGTCTCAATTGCATAGAAGGATATACATTAATAAGTCACTGGGTTTGCTCTGGAAATGCATGTTTCCACAGATAGGGACCAGTTTGGAAATGACTTTTAGGCATTAATCACTGTAATCTAATGTCAAATCAGTAGTTAGTGAACTCACATTTCGACGATAGCACAGTATTTTTTTAATGCTATGATGGTAAGAGTTTGTACCAATCACAACCTTTGAAAGGAGTCAAAACTAGTGCTGCAAGTTTACGGTTAATATTGTAACCGAGTAACCGAACATGATATATACGGTTAATCGGTTAACCGAACCGAAGATTCGAAGATGGTAGGAAAATAATGGATTAGCTGTTACATTTATGTTATTAACTATATCTGGTAAATTTTGTGGATTGATTGAAGAGTTGTTGACGGATTTTTAATGGTATGGGGTTATCGCACAAAAAAGGTAGTATCAATAAAAGTAGTTTTCGAATAACCGACCGTAAAGATTAACCGAGTAACCGTATAAACATTCGGTTAACCCAGTAACCGAGTAATCGTTGCAGCGCTAGTCGGCTAACTAATTATTTTTTGGCATTTACACTGCAGATTCATTTGGTTGGTAAGCAGTAGGCCTACACAACATCTTGTTCTTTATTTTATTATATGTATGACAATTTTAATACAAAGTTTTCCGATGTTCCTATATTTGTTGTTACAATTTAGATACTACAATTAACATTATCCACAAATATGCAATATTTTAATATGCAACATTTTTATAGAATCTGTGAAATTGTCGTTGGAATCATGGTTGCCTAGTCTTCACAGCAAATGCAATGTTGTAACACCCAGGTCGAGTTGTCGCAGTCGATTTGTCGCAGTGGTGGAGTTGTCTTAACCCCCGCGCTGTACCGTAGATTGCCTCTCAGAATTAAGAGAGAGAGAGAGAGTTTAAGTTAAAGTTCACTTGGAGGTCAGACGTGTTCGTGCCCTATAGTCATTCATTCATTCACCAATGAATCAACGGACTTGCTGGATGTGTATTGCGGATGCACATAATTACGGGACGGGGATCAGCTGACGGGGATACAGGTGTACATGAAAATGCATGACATAAGTCATAAATAGACAGGTCTCTTACGCTCATATGGGCCTATATACTATAAGCATAAGATATACGGATGTAAGACGGACGACGGACGGACAAATACACAGCACAGACAACAGACATATGGGCGCGGAGTGTCTGACACATTTGTCACATGCACTTGGTCCAATTCTCACGCTCCCACACAATGTGCCCCAAATTGTACAGTGAGAAACTGATTGAAAATACGGTTACAGACATCATTTTGTACATACCGCACAAGACTATCTTTCTTCATGAATATTTATGCATGATCGATTATACACATCAGACCGAGAACGAGGCTCTGGGCGTTATTTGTATTCACGCATTATACTTTGAACATCAACAAGTCAACAGAGATGAAGTGTCACTGAATGGGATTGCACCATCATTTTTCACTCAAAGGCGTGTCTTTATGAATATGTATTATGCAGAGTACCCAGAACGAGGCTATGGGCGTCATTTTTTCATGCATTATACTACAAAAGGCATGTCTTCATGAACATTTATGCATGGCTATACACATCATACAGAGAATGAAGCTATAGACATCATTTTTATTCACGCATTATGAAAGCCCTGTCTTCTGTTTTTAAGAGTACGTGACGCGGTATTAAACCAATGAAAGTGTAAACATTTGTATTCGCGTCTCAGGGGACGAGACTCATGAGTTAAGTTGGAACTTCATCCGTCCTCAAATGTGGATTTAGTGTCAGGCTTTTTGACTCTTTTGCAATACAAATGACTGAATATTGTCTTTTTTTTAAACGAAATCGAGATTGGCATTTCTGAATGGGGATTAAAGTTCGACACTGTCTTTTCCTCAGGATTTCGGGGTCGTGGCAACGGAGGATTAAGGATCTTACGTTCAACTCAGTCCTTTAATGCCCGTACCCAGGATGTTTATTCTACAGTAACGACCACGCAACGATCTTTTATTCCCTTATTTATGACTTATTTATGACTAAAGTTTAACTTTAGCTGGTTATTTTAAAACTGTAAGGCCAAAAAAAAAAGTCTCCTGTTTCTGATCTCCGCAAGTGTCGCCTCAGACCCTCGCGTCGACATTTTTTATTTTGTTGTTGTTGCTATGAAACGATGTCCAACTGCAGCAAAATTGCTGGATCGATTGGAATTCTGCCGTGCTGTGTTTTTCACAGAGGGGTATGAACATTTCCCTGATTTGTGAGGCCTCTCTTAGCCATCATACTTTGTATAATTATGGGAAATTTGGTCACGTATTTCCCTGTTGAAAAAAAAAAACAAAAAAAAAACTGCACTGCACCGAATTTGAAGCCGACCGATGACCAGAAACAGGAGACTTGTTTTTTTGGCCTAATAAGTGGTTTAAGATAAATCTACTGACATTTCAAAGTGACTGTTGCAGTGGGATTTATTCTGATGGGCGTCGAGTGGTTGACGCCTAGTATCTTTAAGGAAGCCTATTTCCGGGGCGGATCAAGATTTCAAATTGGGGGATGGCGCATCTCCAGAAGAAAATCAGAAATCTCACATTTCGGAAAATTCTTTTGTTTGTGACGATCCTCTACATTAGCATAACTATTTTGAAAATATCACTGTTGTTTATTTTTCCTTCTTCTTCCCTTTTTAAGTTGCTCCTTTTCTGTCTACTTTTGCTTGGAAGGGGAGGTGGAGTGTGGGGACAATTAGTCACCCCCTGCATCTGACACTGCATGATGTTCCTTTCTCTTACAAACTGTAAAATCGATTGAGGCAGATTCAAACCACTGTAGAACAATATTGTATATATGTAGATAAGTAAATTCAAATATGACCTATTGTACATATTTTTATAACTATTGTTTAAACATGTTTGTGAACTGTCAGATTATGCCAATAAAACCATAAAACCAGCCAAGATTACTAAATATACCACTTATAATAACCTCATTTTTAAGGATAAGGTAACTGGCCGTCCAAACTTGGCAACATTTTCACAGTAGTACAAAGCATACTTCCTGGGGAGGGAGGTCGGCGGCCAGGCATACTACTTTAAAAAGTGTTTTAAAATGTTGATATTAATTTTATAAACAACGGGAAAATTTTATTCGAAAATAGAAACATATCACAGGCATTCACTTCACTTTGTACCAACAAACAAATGCTAAAATGAATTGCTCATATAAAATTACACTTTTATCATGCGAACAGCTATCGCAAGCCTACCGGTACTCTTTTCCCGGCCGTGACACTTGTGTCCTTCAGCAAGACACTTAACCATAATTGCTTCTCTCCACCCAGGGGTTAAATGGGTACCTGTGAGGGCAGAGTTGGTTGATTAGCCCTATATGCGCTGTAATGGCAGCAATTGAGCTGTATACTCCCCAGGGAGCTGAGATGGTTTCAGGAATGATTTATGAGCCTTATGAGCCTTATGAGCAGGGGTAATGATATAATGCGCCTTGAGCATGCACCACTTAGTTGGTGGATACGTGCGCTATATAAGTCCACACATTATTATTATTATTATTACTCGTTTTAGGGGTACTAAATGTATTTACTTGACACGTACATGGTCACATTCATTAATATCAATTGAGTCGTAAAATAACATGTTGGTAAGTACTACTTTGAAGGGGGAGTGGTCTTGAAAAGTAGTAGGCCTATTCTCTGCACTACCTTGAAAATGTTGACTTTGGATAGCCCCTAAAAAACAAAACTGGTAATTTAAGAAAAAATAACGAAACGGTCGAATTGTAATGTAAAACGTATTTGGTGTCAAGTTAATTTATAAATACTCAAGACAGTTAAGACAATCTGATTGGACGAAACGTGACCACGTGGGGGTGTATTAATGTCCGGTAAAAGACCGGTTGCAGATGCATTATCGGCTATAATACCGAACGAGCAAGTATGCGCCAAGTATGCAAGTATGCGCCACGTGGGAATAAGCCAATCAGAGTGTTGTATGTTGCGTCACGCGGACTGCCGGACCAAGTTGGAATATCATCCATTCTGAAACGTTGAATTTGTCAGATTCTTTCTGGCTCTTTTTCAGTACAAATGGGCACCTGATATTGAAACGTTGAAAACGAAATCAAGGTGGGCATTTATGAATGGAAATAACGAGTGGTCTTTTCCGCAGGCAATAAAAGAGTTCGCCCTCGGCTCGGTCCATTATCGCCCGTGGCCACGACCCTCGGTATTTATCATTCGGTAAAGACCGCGCGATGAATTTTTTATTCCCTTATGTTATCAATCTTCCCCAAAATAATGTTGTCTGATATCCTGTCGCTTCAGAGCTGCTTCAGTGAGATTGCTTACTCCAGTACTTTATGTGAATCAAGATATACGTTAAACAATTAACAGACATATGAAAGTTTCAGCTCAAAGCATGAGTCTAAGTCATGTGAATAGTGAAAAAAAACACTGTTTATCACCCGACGCAAGAATTTCATCAAACTATAATATCGCGGAACCCGTACCCGCTGCTATATAGGATTCTAGCCAGCCAATCGACATCGGGCAAAATCGGTGATCGAGAGGTTAAGACGTCTGCGCTAGTGAGTAGAAGGTTGTGGGTTCGAATCCCGCATGAGTCACCTGTGAAGTGTTTTCCACAGACACTCGGAAAGCACTGAGTATAGTGCTATACACACGTCGGTGTAGGGCAAAATTTAAATCAATACAAAAAAATATGTTTATATGTTTTCGTGTTTTCTCTAAAATGAGAGCACTACAGACGAAACTTTATTTACAGGATGTTTTGTATCTTTTCCAACTTCGCATCAAGTTTGGTTTTGGATAATTATTCGGTATTTTTGTGATCAGGTAATTACTAAGGAGGTATCTTCTCTTTAGTAATTTTAATACCTAGGGCTGACATCCATAAAAAATCCTGTAATAGTCCAATGGGTATAATATCAACAAATGTAAACTTCTATTACGTCATCCATTCCACACTTCAGTGACCAAGCACCAGGTACCAGTGGCTTTAGCGAACCACAGTCTTTTGACAGAGGATCACGTTGTGCTCCCAGCTCTGTCAAGTGTAGCTATAGATTTGCGTTGATCATCATACAAGGGACTTGTATTTTATATCTTTGCTATTCGACGCGACAAGCCGTAATAATAATAATATATTAATAAAGTTGGGTTGTAACGTAATTTGAAAATTGCACGTCGTATAGTGTGATTTTTCACTGTTTGCAATGGCGGAATATCCACCATTAGAAGCGGGCAGACTGAAACAATTTGTTAGCAATTGGCGAGAAATAACGTCAGATGTCAATATAATTGACATAGTGTCTCATGCCCATATTGAGTTTATTGATAAACCACGACAAAATAAACTACCATGGCAAAACACCGGTAGTATTTCAGAACAAAATGTTATTAATTTGGAAATAACAAAATTGCTGTATAAAAAGGTGATTGTTAAATCACAACACTGTCCAGGGGAGTATATATCTCCAATATTTACACGACCAAAAAAGTATGGCACATCCACACTGTAAAAATAATGGGTAAATTATCTATGGGCAAAGTAAACTACTTAAATGGGAAAGAATGTCGTATCCGACCGCCACTTTTTTAGGTTTTATTTTTTGAATTTTTTTGAAACCACTAACAAGTTATAAAATGATTCTATCGATATTTGGGGATACAGAAAGCGAAAACTATCTTTAAAATTCACCTTTATGATGGTTTTCGGACTTTATTTCCCTTCTAAAAAATCCCCCCTTCAGAAAATAGAAGGATCCTATTACAGTTGCCACTGCGCATGTATAATGACCGTGTTGGAGGAGTTGACAACATCAGACTGACATGACTGAGGAAGTCATCGTATACCAAAAATGCCTGATTTTTCATGAAATAAATATCCAGGAATAATTTGAAGTATATGTCCATCATCATCATCCATTATGTTCTCCACCTTACTGAGCAGGTAAGATTACATTATTGGTTATATTGAATGAGAAAAAAGTGGCGGTTGGATACGACATTCTACCCGGGCCCTACATCTTACAGATTCGGTGCAAATAAGATCAATGGCTAAAGTTATTGGACTATTGATATCCAGCCTATCTGGTGTAGAACACAGACCTTTGTTTTATAGGTCTCTCGAAATGGCAAAAGTTGATACATTTAAAGCACACCAGGGGAATTATGACGCATTGATGAAATTAAATCACACAAAAATTGAGGATTTAAATTGGTGGATTGAAAATCTTCCTCAGCAAAAACGAGACATAACAAAAGGAAATGCAGAGATTTCTATATCATCTGATGCCTCAAACATAGGTTGGGGAGGAATTTGTAAAAACTTGAAGTGCAGGGGAAGATGGACAGCTACGGAAGCTAGTCTACATATAAACGCACTAGAACTTACGGTAGCTTTCTTTGCAATAACATTGGCTCAAGAAGGTTAGAAACTCCGGGTATAATACATGTAAGGGGATCGATATCGAGGGGGTTGGTGGTAAGCTTGGACGATAACACGATAATATCGAATATCGCGATACCTTTCTTATTCGATTACGATATCGAGAACCTTTTTAAGTTATCGAGATATCGGCAAATCGTGATTAAATAAAATCGCCATTGGAAACAAAATTAGGACGGTCTTTTCAGCTTTTGGAAGTGAGAAACAAAAGCGAACTACTTCAGAAGTACATACACGCTCTGCAAACGAATTTACGATTTACTGTGATGCTTGTAGAGGGGTACATACCCGTGGTTATCGGCTCTAAAACAATCATGCAGGAATGAAAAAAAATAATCGCGATACTATCGAAAATCGCGATATATGTTTACCGATATATCGTGGATGAAAAAAATCGATATCGCCCAAGCTTAGATGGTTGAGAGAAGACCGAAATGTTAGTAGAGAGTGTGGTGGTAGCACCGAGGGAGCGGTAGCTCTAATAATGGATCAAGTTGTTGATTAAAAGCGTTCACTGCCCAGGTAAAGGTTAAACATGTAAAATTGCTTATTGATAATAGCACAGCAGTGACATTATAAATCACATAGGTTGTGTCAAATCCAAAACATGTAACGAAATTGCCAAAACAATGTGGCTTTGGGCAAGAACTAAATGATTTTGGTTAACAGGTATTTGCCAGGAACATTGAGGCTGATCATGAATCAAGGGTATTTAATGATCGTACTGAATGGCAATTAGATAAATTTGATACTGATAAATGATTACTGATATGTTTGGACTTCCAGACATTGATCTTTTTACCACAAGACTAAACAGACAAATAACCAAATTTGTCTGATCCTGATGCCTTACATATATATGCCTTTACATTATATTGGCACTCGTGGTATTTTGTTATATGCATTTCCTTCATTTAGTGTTCTTGGGAAGACACTTCAGAAGGTGGCATTGGATCAAGCAACAGGCACCATAATAGCCCCAGTTTGGACAACGCAGCCATGGTTTGCTAAAATATTGAAAATGTTAGTGAGCCACCCAATTCTACTGCCAGTGAAAGCCACGCTGCTTCAACTCCCAGGCTTGGCCCAACTAAACCCACTCAGGAAAAAAAATCAGATTGATGGCTTGCCTGGTTTCAGGCAATCGCTTGAAAAGCGAAACATTTCTGGAGCAACGGCCGACATTATCATGTCATCATGGAGGAAAAGCACACACATACAGTACCGTTCATATACTGAAAGATGGTTGCAATTTTGTTCTGAGATCAAAGCGGATCCATTGCATCCAGATATAAGACACTCACTGTTTCACGCTGGAAGTGGATGCAGTGCACTAAACACAGCTCGGTCTGCAGTATTGGCATTCTGCTCAACAAATGACTGTGTAACTCTAGGTGCTCACCCGCTTGTACGACGATTTATGAAGGGTGTCTTTAATTAATAAGACCATGGAGGTTTTCTTCCTCCATGATAAGACCAACAAAATCTCGCTACAGCGTGACATGGGATGTCAACAAGGTTCTTGACTACCTTCGGTCATATTTACCGGCAGAAGTGCTACCTTTAAAAGAATTAACTTTAAAATTGGTTACGTTAATTGCTTAACAACAGCGGTAAGGAGCCAAAATTTGTCAACTATGACATTAACTGATGATGGATTTAGATTTGCTTTTGATCAACTGCTTAAGCAAAAGCAGACCGGGGTATGTTACTGCAAATATAAACTTAGTCTTACACATCAGACATTCAATTGTGTGTATGTGTTACTTTGACCATGGAGGAAGGAAAATAGTCTATTTCCTTCCTCCATGCTTTGACAGAATATTTAGCTCACACTAAATCTTTGCGAGGGGATGTGAAACAGTTATTAATTAGCTATGTTAAATCATACAAATCGGTTTCTACATCAACTATCAGCCGATGGATGAAAGATGTAATGAAACAGTCCGGAATTGATACTAATCAATTTAAACCACATAGTGTGTGAGCAGCAACTACTTCTAAAGCTCAGCAAAGCTTAGTACCCATTGCATGGGCGGATCCAGAACATTTTTTATGGGGGGGGGGCTGAGAATCAAAAACAGTTATTTTTCAGTACTACAAAAATTACAATGAAATAATCAAAGGGAGAGACAAACAAAGCACACTGTGGGAATGGGAGTGCGTTCTCCTCTCCCCTCCCTCTCTCTCTCTCTTTTTTTTATTTAATTTTTTAATTTTTTTAAAAACGATTTTAGGGGGGAGGGGCTACAGCCCCCTTAGCCCCCCCCCCCGGATCCGCCAATGCATTGATCATATTTTGAATGCAGCAGGATGGTCATCCCAAAGTACATTTGCCAAGTTCTATGACATGACCATACAAAAGGATGTTTCCTTTGCTGAAGAGGTATTAAAGTGTTCAAATCATTAAAAGAGAATTTAAGAACATAGCACTGATTGATGTACACGTACTTCCATGCATTTCTCTTAATAAACAGCATTGAATTATCAACACTGAACTCTCTCACACATCTTTGATTTATAGTCTCATGTGGTCACTGAAGTGTGGAATGATGACGTAATAGAATCACCAGATTAAACGAAACTTTCCTGGAAGTTGAAGTTTGATGGAGATTCTACGTAGTCATCAAGAACACGAAGGGATCTCATGCCCTCCCTTTACACTCCCAATGTGGCGTTTGTTTGGTTTTCTTTTTAAAGATGTGTTTCGTTTGGCTTTGAAGATTGAAGCTACCGGTACGTGGTGCAATCTCATGTGATCCCTTCGTGTTCATGATGACTACATAGAATCTCCATCAAACTTCAACTTCCAGGAAGGTTTCGTTTAATCTGGTGATTCCTTTGGGATATTCTTTGTAACATGTTATTTTTGGGACTATAACAAACGTCATTGTTTTCTTGGTCGTCAAAAATGAACCATGGCATGAAAACAAAAGGCGTTTTTGTAACACTGAGTCAACGTAGGTATGACGTCATCATGCATAGTTTATTTTAGAATGATTGATATTTGACATGAAACAGACGAAAGTCCCATCGTTCCTATTCTTAAATGAATTCAGTCACACTTTCTCAGTGTTCTTTGTCAAGGGAAAACTGTAAATAAATTGATTTGTATAACATTTTTTAGGAGTTGTGTTAAGTTATTTTACAGTTTCAGTTTATTTCCAATAGCGAGGGTGTAGTGTTTGGGCTAACTGTCTGAATGATGTCGAAATTAGGCGAATAAGGAATGGGCGTCACGCGGCATTGCGTTAGCACGTGGAGTTCCTGCTTGAACACATGATGTTCGTCGTATGGTGTTAACGCACGTTGTGTCAGCACGTGCCGACGGGGGGGGGGGGGGGCAATTTCATAGAGTTGCTAAGCACAATAATTGCTTACCAGAAAGATTTGCTTAGCAGATTTATTTGGTTACCGGCCAAAATGTGATACAAAAAATGTATGCATTATGGCTGGTAGTCTGTATTGCTTACCAGAAAGTGTTGCTTAGCAGAATTCTTTGGTTACCAGCTAAACATTTGTACAAAATGTATGCATTATGGCTGGTAGTCTGTTTTATATTGCTTACCAGAAAGTTTTGCTTAGCTGAAATCTTTGGTTATCAGCTAAACTTCAGAATGTATACATGTTGGCTGGTAGTCTGTTTTATATTGTTTAGCAAACATATTTGCTTACCAGAAAGTGTTGCTTAGCAGATTTCATTGGTTACCAGCTAAACATTTGTACAAAATGTATGCATTATGGCTGGTAGTCTGTTTTATATTGCTTACCAGAAAGTTTTGCTTAGCTGAAATCTTTGGTTATCAGCTAAACTTTAGAATGTATACATGTTGGCTGGTAGTCTGTTTTATATTGTTTAGCAAACATATTTGCTTACCAGAAAGTGTTGCTTAGCAGATTTCATTGGTTACCAGCTAAACATTTGTACAAAATGTATGCATTATGGCTGGTAGTCTGTTTTATATTGCTTACCAGAAAGTTTTGCTTAGCTGAAATCTTTGGTTATCAGCTAAACTTTAGAATGTATACATGTTGGCTGGTAGTCTGTTTTATATTGTTTAGCAAACATATTTGCTTACCAGAAAGTGTTGCTTAGCAGATTTCTTTGGTTACCAGCTAAACATTCGTACAAAATGTAAACATTTTGGCTGGTAGTCTGTTTTATATTGCTTACCAGAAAGTTTTGCTTAGCTGAAATCTTTGGTTATCAGCTAAACATTCGTACAAAATGTCAACATGTTGGCTGGTAGTCTGTTTTATATTGTTTAGCAAACATATTTGCTTACCAGAAAGTGTTGCTTAGCAGATTTCTTTGGTTACCAGCTAAACATTCGTACAAAATGTAAACATTTTGGCTGGTAGTCTGTATTGCTTACCAGAAAGTGTTGCTTAGCAGATTTCTTTGGTTACCAGCTAAACATTCGTACAAAATGTAAACATTTTGGCTGGTAGACTGTTCTGCGTAGCAGCTCTATGAAATTGACCCAGCGCATTTTGTTCTCTGAACAGAATCTGAAAGTAAATGTGGGCAACGAGAGAAAAAAGGGGGGTTGCCGCCCATAATGGAACTTATTTTGCTCGGTCATGTGAAAGAAAGAACACGAAGAGATCTAATTAAATCATGAGCTTCCTCTGACCATGGAGGAAGAAAACTGCTTTCTTCCTCCATGCTCTGACTGAGGTTACCGGTGCCTCAAGGCATTATGTTACCCTTTTCTAACTAGATTCTCTTGTTATCCGGTGTTTCATTATGCCACGGTTGACTGTCTTTCCCGTGTTGGTTACTCACGTCACCTTAAAAGTCAATGCACACCTCAGTGAAAATACCCAATGACAAAATTAGCAAATAATCATCTTAGCGAAAAGTTGACATCAAGAGAAGGTACAGCATTGGTAATGTTGGCAAAACTGCTTCTATGAGTACGCTTACTCTCTTTGAATCAAGATATACATTGAAGTGAAGGTACAACATTGGTAATGTTGGTAAAACTGCTTCTATGAGTATGCTTGCTCTCTTTGAATCAAGATACACATTGAAGGGAAGGTACAACATTGGTAATGATGGCAAAACTGCTTCTATGAGTACGCTTACTCTCTTTGAATCAAGATATACATTGAAGGGAAGGTACAACATTGGTAATGTTGGCAAAACTGCTTCTATGAGTATGCTTACTCTCTTTGAATCAAGATGTACATTGAAGGGAAGGTACAACATTGGTAATGATGGCCAAACTGCTTCTATGAGTATGCTTACTCTCTTTGAATCAAGATGTACATTGAAGGGAAGGTACAATATTGGTAATGATGGCAAAACTGCTTCTATGAGTACGCTTACTCTCTTTGAATCAAGATATACATTGAAGGGAAGGTACAACATTGGTAATGTTGGCAAAACTGCTTCTATGAGTACCGTACGCTTACTCTCTTTGAATCAAGATATACATTGAAGGGAAGGTACAACATTGGTAATGTTGGTAAAACTGCTTCTATGAGTATGCTTACTCTCTTTGAATCAAGATATACATTGAAGGGAAGGTACAACATTGGTAATGTTGGTAAAACTGCTTCTATGAGTATGCTTACTCTCTTTGAATCAAGATATACATTGAAGGGAAGGTACAACATTGGTAATGTTGGAAAAACTACTTCTATGAGTATGCTTACTCTCTTTGAATCAAGATATACATTAGGGAAGGTACAACATTGGTAATGTTGGCATAACTGCTTCTACTTTGAATCAAGATATATATTGAAGGGAAGGTACAGCATTGGTAAGGTTGGCAAAACTGCCGTTTACAAGTATATTAACTCTCTTTGATAATATGAAAATGACATCACATGTTTACAAAAGAGCCCCAAAGGTTAAACTGCGCCGGGCTCTAAAATTACATTGGTCTATGACAAGAAACCATAAAATCTGATATTTTGAGATGTCAGCAGAACAATTCTTTGGCCTAATTTGATTTATTTTTAATAAGGCACTAACATTATATCTCAAATCTTATTCATCTTAAACTTTAAAAAATCTTGATGTTATGTGGAGAAGTACAAAATGTACAAACTCTGCATACAAATACACACACTTTTGACCGGCAGGAAATCACCTTGATACTCTTAAGGTCACGCAAAATTATACCTTATCTTGAATGTGAAGTTGCAAAGGTACAAATCATCGCAAGTAATGACTCTGTCACGTGTTCTCATTTAAAACGAATGTAGGACATAGACTGGTCTCATGTCTTTATCCTATCAAGGATATAGACAGGCTCTGGCCGTACCATTCAATGGATTTAATTGGATACGTTGCGCCGAGGCTAATGTGACACGACTACGAATGTAACACTACTACGTGTGTGCGTACTTCTGCCATCCAAATCTGGGCTGCCACTCTTGATTTGCTGTTTCCCCCACCACGCATGCGCATTTCCCCTACATTATCCCTACATACTTTGTATAAATTTTTCCCTACAAAATTTTGTTTTCCCCGACGAATTAGTTATTAAATAAAACTTGTAGGTATGCAGGTATTCGATATTTGATCTTATCAATAAATCGATACCTCATGGACTGACGACCATGCCTTGCATAGTTAGGGGTAGATAGGGTCCTTAAACCTGTCGTAACAGGTAGCCTATCTAGTGATGGTGTCAAGAAAAAAAGAAAAAAACACCTTGGGGGTAGTGGGAGCCCGATAGCCCTGTAAGGCAATCCCCTAGTGCTGGTGACACGAACATAACACTTGGGTAGTGAGAGCCCATTAGCCTGGTAAGGCAATCTCCTAGTGATGGTGTTGCAAACAAAAACACCCCCAATTATGGGAAAATAATTGCATATGATCCTAATGTCCACTTCAAAAGTTACATACCGCATCGCTCGTCGCGCGGGTAACCAAGGAGCGCGTCCCTCAGTGAGACGCCAGGCTGGGGTCGAAAAATATGCTACTGGCTGTGACAGGTTGTCTCTGTCCTCCAAAAGTCCCATCAAGTCACACGAAACAATGTCCTCGGACCGAAGTTTCTCTAACAAGTCACGCTCAAAGCGAAAAAATGCTGTCAAATTTGTTAACATCAACATTTCAACACTAAATATACGAACCCTATCATGCGACATTAAATTTGCAAACTCTATCCAAGAAGCAAAAACTAAATCTTGACGTTCTTGCCTTACAAGAAGTCCGTCGTTGTGGCTCTGGTACCATTGAATTTGACTCTGATAGTTTACTAGGTTGGCAATTTGTCTGGAGTGGATATAAGTATAAGAGCAAGGATGGAGTAGGTTTTATTTTGGCACCTCATGTGAAGTTGGTTGATACGCATATTCATCTTGAAGCGAGAATACTATCTGTTCGTGTTATCATTCATGGTTTGTTCCTAACTTTGACATGTTCTTATGCCCCTACTGAGTGCAGTGTAGAGTCTGCAAAATCT
Source organism: Zoroaster sp. YZ-2022 (assembly GCA_029582265.1). NCBI lineage: Eukaryota > Metazoa > Echinodermata > Asteroidea > Forcipulatida > Zoroasteridae > Zoroaster > Zoroaster sp. YZ-2022. Next base: position 15,445,409 of record CM055837.1, read on the forward strand.
CACTTTTATGGCAAACTCAGACAAGCTAACAACGATATGCTCAAATATAACCTTTAAATCCATTAACATGGGGATTTCAATGCATCTATCGGAATGGATTCTAAAAATAGTGGTGCTTGGGACAATGTTTTAGGTTTTAACAACTCTTCCCAATTGGAAACCAATAGCAATGGTGAATCCTTTTGAAATTTTGTTCAGAAAAATAGGCTTAGAATCATCAATAGCATCTTCCGGACAAAGAGAATTCATAGGAAACATGGGTCCATAAGCCAACAGGTAAAGCAAAACGCCTTGATTATATAACCACCAGGAAATATATATCAAGATTTATCACATCTTGTAGAGCATATCGTAAAACTGCATCCATCTTTGACACAGATCACTATATGGTAACAATGACATTGAAATATCCTACATCAAACAAGAAACTTTTTCAATCATTTTCTAAAAAGCAAACTCCTAAACCAAAGTTGAATGTATCTCTTCTGCGCGACAACAAAGACGCTGCTAAACTCTATTCAGATCAGCTAGACTCAAAACTCGGGTTAGAAGATATTCCAAATGACTTGGAACAAATAGCAGATGATATTACGGTAGCGATACAAGATTCGCTAGAAGCTGTTTGCCCAAAATCATCCCTAATAAATCTTCTGAACCCTGGCAAGATCAAGAATTACAAAATCTAATGAGCAAGCTGCATAAAATCCAAAAATAGGGCTCTTCAAAAGCAAATTCGTAAGAAGAGAAAAACTTTAAAGATCAATATTTTCATGAAAAAGCCGTTGCTATAAATACTGCAGCAGAGGCAAGACAAGTTGAGAAAGAATTTCAACTTGCTAAAACTAAATCTATGCACTCTACCACCTCAAAAATCACCATTTCAAATGAAAAGTTAATAAAGCATTTCAAAGAGCATTTTTCTGAAAAGGTTATTGACGTACCACCTGAGTTAGAACATCCAAATAGTTATGATTACTTGTTGGATACACAGGTTGAAGTGAATGAAGATCCACCTAACCTTGATGAAATTGCTGAAGTAGTTAAAACATTTAAGAATAACAAATCTGCTGGTACAGATAATCTTCACTGTGAAGGGCTGAAGTACCATTGTAGTAAGAATCTTCTTGTGTATTTAACTATGCTGACTTCTCTTGTATGGTCTCTAGTGGCTGTCCCAGAATCTTGGCTTGCTATGAAGGTAGTTTGTCTCTACAAAAAGGGTTTGAAGTCTCTAGCAGAAAACTACTGGGCATTGTCTATTGGTTCAAATCTTAGTAAAATAGTTCCTCGTATAATTTTAAATAGGTTACAGGAAACCTATGAGCTGAATATTTCTGAATTTCAGTTTGGTTTTAGAAAAGGTCGGTCAACTGTGGATGCAATCTTTGTCAGCAAGAATGTTATACAAAAGCATGCTGGACCTCTTGTTTTGGTCTTTGTTGACTTAACAGCGGCATATGATTATATCCCTAGAGATTTTTTGTTTCGGGTTTTAGAACTACGCACTGGTGCCAAACTCCTTATCTACATTCTCAGAAAATTATATGATGGTACAACTGCATGTATTTCTGGGACTAAAGTAAAATTTGATATTTTATCTGGTTGTCGACAAGGAGGCCTAGAAAGTCCAACACTGTTTAACTTCTATTTTGATTTTGTCTTGAAAGTGTGTGCAGAGGCTATTGACAGAAAGTATCCATGTGGATGGGGTGTCTCGTTCGATTACCGTATTTCTAGCGAATGCACTAACCATATCATCAATGAACATTCTGATATGTGATAAATTACGAAGATGAAAATTAACAGACTTACAAATTGATGATACATGATATTAATTAACGTTTTCCCCTACAAAATTTTGTTTTCCCCTACGAATAAGTTATTAATTAGGCCTAACTTCGAATTAAATAACTAGGCATAATGACCAGATGTGTAGGCCTTCGTGAATGAATTAAAGGGAATATAATTATAGTCTTCCCAGATGAACGTGAAAAAGGCCAAATGGCAACCCTGGTACAGTGTGCAGACAGCATTAACCGCAACAGCATTCTTGAAGTATTGCAATAGTAGTGTGACACTCGATATTAGGTGCGCGTATTGTTAGGTGTTACCCTAACTGGGGTCAATCAGAGTTTAAACTACAAGTGAGAGCGCTTCATTTTTTCTTGACTCACAACAAACGCACTGGACCCGAAAGAAGTTTTAAGTTTCATGTTTATTTCTACGTTCATCACAATCATGAAAACTTCAAATACATAACAATGACAACAAAGAAAAAATGTAAACGCAATATCAAGATTGATCCTAGTCATTCAGAACAAGGTAATAGGTGGGGGGAGGGGGGGGGGGGTGGCAGAAAAAGCAAAGCTTTTCAAGTCCGGGTCCTTGAAATCCCAATAAGGCAAAATGCGCATACTTAATTTAGAACACCATAGCGATATGGCTAATAACTGCGTTATACTGATATGATTAAAGCAGTAGGCCTATATATCACGTACATAAATATATAATTTTGTTACAATATTTGTGGATTCCCCTACTCCCCCCTACAGTATTTCTATTTTTCCCGCAGGGACCCCCTATTCCCTACACTTTACTAAAATACCCTACGGTAGGGATTTTTCCCCACGAGTGGCAGCCTTGATCCAAGTCGCTGGGGATATTGCACGTGAACGCCCATCATAGCGCGCAAGGTCAAAGTTGAATCTCGGGGAACATGGCGGCCGTGCGGCCGGTATCTGGCGTAATGCACGAGCCTCACGTCAGATCTTCAGCCTGTAGGACATTAGTAATTACCAAATTATAACATTAACGAATCAGTATCTAAACGTTAACTGGGTGTAAAGTTGGTACAAGTATTAGTCTTCATGAGAAATTATTTTGACTGAATTATGAATTGTCTTCATCTTGGAAACCACTTTACAAGCGCGCGATCACCACAGGAGAGCGTGACTGACAGCAAACTTTCGACAGTCAGGCGACAATTTCACAGAGCAGCTAAGCACAAAAATCGTCCCTAATTTGCCATAGTGACCAATCCAATCAATTTTTAAGTTTTCCCGCCCATTAGTACATTCAGGAAGAGACCTACCATTGTATCTAATCCACATGCATGTATTCCTTATAGTTTTGGAGATAGAGCATGCATTCAAATGACGAATGCTCTAACTGGCTATTTTTGTAATTTGGCAAAGTGACCAATACCGCATTGGCCACTATGCCAACTTAATTCGGGATTGGCCACTATGCCAACTTAATTCGGGATTGGCCACTATGCCAACTTAATTCGGGATTGGCCACTATGCCAACTTAATTCGGGATTGGTCACTATGCCAAATTAATTCGGGATTGGTCACTATGGCAAATTAGGGACGAAATTTGCTGAGCACAGAAAAATTATACTTAGCAAAAATTGGTTACCAGCCACATCTTCACGTAATGTATATTGCTTTATGCTTAATAGCAGCTCAATGTAATTTAGACCGGGGCTCAAGGCATGGTGGTGTTAATCATAGAAATCCGCGCTTACAATCACAATTTTCTGCTTAGAGGATAAGCAAAGAGGTTTTGCACTATAGCCGTGTTCGCGGTAAATTGTTGTTGCGCACAAGCAGAAAGTCCGTGCTAACCCGTGAAATAGGCTTATAGGAATTATCTGCACTACAGTCAGCGCTAGTATTTCGCTTACGGTATTGCAAAATCATATAATTGAACCCAGGGGCCAATATTTCAGCTAAGCAGAGAATTTTGCTAGGTAAATATGTTTGCTAAGCAACAGACTACCAGCCAGTTTGTATTTTGTATGAAGGTTTGGCTGGTAACCAAAGAAATCTTGAAAGCAAATTGTTTGCCCCTGGGCACAATTTCATGGTTCTGCATGGCTGCGCGCCCGTCTGCCAGCAGTGTTTTACATCGGGGTCAAATAGGCCTATCTGTTAAATTGTGCGTGTACATTATATAAACTCTCAAAAAACACAATGAGAGTACATCTTTAACCGTTATACTCTCCCGTCAGACTATTATATGGATAGAATCCTTCTATTAGTAGTTCCTTCATCTTCCTCTTTCATCAAGGTGCCATCATCAAAGATCAGGATATAAGACATTTACGCAATTAAGTTGGGAAATTGTGATCTGGAGGGAGCTAGAGTCGACCAACGACTTCGGTTCCTTTCTCAGTTCACCCCAACCCCCAGGGACATGAATACAGAACAAATGTGTCTGCCACATCTATGATCAGGATATAAGACATTTGTGCAATATTGTTCAATTAATTTGCTCCAGAGAGCAAGCGACGATGATCGAAGTCGGTTCCCGAATCAGAATACTATGGTGTTCTATAATGGACACCTACCCGGCGCCTTTTTCGCGGCGACTTTTTGTTTTTGGACGGCGACTTTTTTTTTTACGCGGCGACTTTTTTTTTACGCGGCGACTTTTTGTTTTTGGACGGCGACTTTTTGTTTACGCGGCGACTTTTTGTTTTTGGACGGCGACTTTTTTTTTACGCGGCGACTTTTTGTTTTTGGACGGCGACTTTTTTTTTACGCGGCAACTTTTTGTTTTTGGACGGCGACTTTTTGTTTTTTAAAACAAAAAGTCGCCGTCCAAAAACAAAAAGTCACCGTCCAAAAACAAAAAGTCGCCGCGTAAAAAAAAAGTCGCCGTCCAAAAACAAAAAGTCGCCGTCCAAAAACAAAAAGTCGCCGCCCAAAAACAAAAAGTCGCCGCGTAAAAAAAAAGTCGCCGCGTAGAAAAAACACCATAGAATTATAGAACACCATAGAATACAGAACTAACTTATCACATTTCACATTTCAAAACGGACATTTGTCGTGTGCTCATTCCTAAAGATTTATACAATTTTAATAGGGTATTAAAAACCACACAGAAAAAGAAAATACTGTAACGAAAGTACCTATAAGGGAAACGAAAATGCCACTACGGGAAGGCACCTAACCCTATACGGAAAAGCAAAGCACCGCTACACGGGAAAGCGAAATCGTGCCTGTATCCCTGTCGGGAAAGCACCCCTTTACAGGAAGAGAAAAACGTCACACTGTAGGAAAACTTTATGACTGACAGCATAATTATAGAAACCTATATATGTCTACGGCCAAGCGCTCAAATCCATTGTGAACATTGCGGGGGTAGGGGGGGTGCATGAGGTAAGCGCGCAGGGCGAAGCCAGAATGGCCCGCCTAAGTGCCCCGGAAGATTTAGGGTTGTAAATGCTCTGTAATTCACTCTGGGTCATATAATAAAAGTTGAAGCGCCATGGTTGAACGGTTTAGTGCATCGGATTTGTGTTCTGATGGCTGAGTCGTCAGAATGTGGGTTCGAATCCCAACTGCGACCATGGTGCTTGTGTCCTTGAGCAAGACACTTTACCATAATTGCTTCTCTCCACCCAGGAGTAACTGGGTACCTGTGAGGGCAGAGTTGGTTGTTGTGTTTGATTAGCCCATATGCGCTGTAATGGCAGCAATTGAGCTGAATACCCCCCAGGGAGCTGAGATGGATTCATGAATGATTTATGAATTTTTATTGAAAAGTATTAAAAAAAGGTTTTCCCGGTCAATTTCAGCAAATAAGCAGCCAATTTCACTTTCATACGTTCGTATTAAAGCGATTTTGCCTCTGCAGTTGCTACTGTGTTTCGAATTATGAATTCAAGCTTTCAATTTCATTTTTAGGCATGCGAATTCATTTAGCATTATATTCAATTTAGCATATACGTCGTTCTTTTTAGTAATGCACATTCGTTATCCAATTTAACAGAGTTTTATCCTGTCTAGAATACATGCATATCAATTTTAGGGGTAAGGCCAAGTAAAAAAAATACCAGTTGATCGTCCTGGTTTTTTGAAAAAGAGGAGGATGTGGGCCTTTTTATTTTTTATATTTTTCCAAGATGGCCGCCAAGCATTTAAATTCAAAATGGCCACCAATTTTTCAGTTTGAAATCACCGCCAACTTTTTTTTTATAGCTATCGAACAAGTAGTTGAGTGTTTGATGTATTTTGTTAAACCCAAGTAAAAATACATGAAAAATTTACTATTTTTGTGGACAAGTATAAAAAATAAAAAAATAAAATAAAAAAAAGGATGCGGCCTCAAAAAAGGATGCGGGCGGGGACGATCAACTGGTATTTTTTTTTACTTGGCCTAATAGAGAATTAATTAGAAAATATGGCAGAATTTTTAAGAAGTGGGAAACTATTGGGAAACTATTATTACGTCATCCACTCTTGAATTATTGGAAGGAATCTGTATCCCCATCCTCCCTCCCTCGAGATTTGAGGCCCTGCCCATGGTAGACCAAAGTCAAGAGTCAAGACGTTGTATTGCCAGCCAGTGTATATTGAACATGGTCGTAAACGAACCTAGATTAGCTTGTTTCTATGTATTGACTCCATCTGAGAAGACAGTCACAAGATGACACTTAATTTGACATTTTCATCGTTCATCAAAGTCCAAATCATTTTCACCTCGCATTTATTATTCATCACGGGAACAAGTGGCTTATACTTACCATCTGTTTAATTTAAGGTGTTGATCCTGATGGAACTTTGTATTTAACTGTGGTGTCCCAAAGGAGAAGGATCGGAAATAATCCAAACCCGCCAAAAAGCGCTCCAAGTGCGTTGACGTGACTGATTACTATAGTTAAGTCATCGTTTTGCATTTTCCTGTATGTGGTATTAAATCCATGTGCATTTACGTGTGCAACATTACGGCTTAACATGCCACTTCCCGAGTGCCTTTTGTCGGATTTTTGGCAATCACGGAAATGATAGTTAGAGGCATCACGTGCCATACCAGTGCACGTGGTATCTATAATAATGTACGGTAGCCCTGGGGAACATCGAAGACTTCATCTCCAAAACCCGAACAATGACGTCAATACTGTATAACGTCAAATTCACGACATTGCCTCTAAAACGTGACCTTTAAAGGTCCTGTGAAGAGTGTGTTTACCAAACTTTATTTTTTGGTGTTGTTTTATTGATTGGTATGAATTAAAAACAATTTTAAATGTTTTTTTTGTGTCGAGTGGATTATTAATTGTTTATCTAATAATCAAAAATTGACCCCCGAATTTTCGAAGTTTTAACGAAACGTTCGTGACGTACACAAAGGCAGAGAATTTTACACTCGCGGAGCTAGGCGGTATGGTTTGGTGCCAGACTTTGATCGGATAACAGTCTAATAATTATAGAGGGTCGAGTTGTCCCCGTCACGGTACAATGCACGCTTAGCGTTGTCATGCACACACAGACGCATTTTAGGCCAGAAGCACGGGAGAATTACTCTACGAAAAGCTAGCAGTGAAAAACATGTCCGAAAGAGAGGAGAGTTATCCGTGAAACGCAGCGCAAGCCCCCATCATGCGGTCGGAACACACACCGAAGGCAATGCTAACATTACGGTGTTATTTTATGAAATAACAGAAACAGTTGAGTCAAAGTTCTGATCATTAAAAAAACAACTCAAAACAAGCGCAGGCATAATGAAAAAGGTTTAATGTTTTTATGTTTGTCTTGCCAGGATATAAAATCAGACACGATGTTTTTATTAATGCGGAAAATCACGGCATGTTTTCATGCCGTGAACACTGAAACGGTGAGCATGGTGTGAACATGTCGTTTTGCACGGAAGTGGACTGGGTTATGCATGGGAGTATTACTAAATGGCCACTTACCCTGAGTCTTTCTCGCTTTAAAAAAATACCTCTTTTCTTCGTTGGAGCCTTCACAGCCTTCTTACTTAGCGGGAATATTGTTGGCATTGCATCTGGTAGCAGCATGGCCTTATATAAACTTATAAAGCCATACCGAACTGGCTGTGAAGGCCCCGTTCAAAGCATGTCTGCTCGAAGTGTGCACTACATAAGTGGTGCGCTGTATACGACGCATACATGGGCAAGTACCGTGGATCGCGGATCGCCTCAGTGTACGTCACGAATTTTATGTTAATGAGGGGTATGGGCGTGTCGAAAAGCACCCCTAAATTTAAAAACGTGAGGGGAAAAATTTACAAATGACAAATATATGTTTCAGTAGGCATACTTTATTGTATACAATGAAAAAACACCTATTTCATAGGACCTTTAATTTCAGGTCAATGTTTACGTCAAATTTCAAGACTTTTATGCATATTGATTAAAATTTAACATGACGTAAATTGTAAATTTTGCCTCCAGAACGCGAAATTTTAAATGAGGGTCAATACTGACATCAAATTTCACGACTTTACCTTCGTAACATGACAATTTATACGCTAACAGTGAATTCACGAATTTGCCCCCAAAAACGCGAAACCAGTATTCAAATTACCGGTTTTAACCCGAAACCGCAGCTTATAAATAACTTATAACAAACAAACAACTCAGCAAATCTTCACCGCTTAGAAACACAATACATTTGCAGTCAGCAAACCCAATAGCTCTAGGTTTGCCGACTGAAAATTTATTCTGGACCAACCCTTGTTCTAGTACCTTTGATGCTTCATTTGCCGACTGAGGCTCTAAATGCCGACTGAAAAAAATTATCGGTGGTGTCACGTCACCCCCACAAATCCCCCGCTCGCTACGGGCCTGAATTGCAGCCAAAATTGCTGGATCGATTGGAATTCAGCCGCACCTTTTCACATAAGGGTATGAAGGTTTGCCTAATTTGTGCGGCCTCTCTTAGCCACCATACTTTGTGCATGGAAAATTTGTATCACGTATTTCACTGGTTGGCAAAAAAGATTACCCCCCCCCCCCCAAAAAAAAAGCGCATCACCGCACCGATTTTGAAGCCGACCTATGACCAGAAACATGAGACATTTATGTTCAGCCTTAGCGCCTTCACAGGCAGTCACTGCCCAATGCTTGATTGATAGTTGGCGTGGGTGATAGTTCATAAGTAGGCCTACACGCTATAACTTTGAAAAAAAAAATCCGATCTTTATACTGCTGTAATGAACATACAAGAACTGTATTGTTTCTGCAGGAAATTTTAAATTGGTATACATACATGGACCGGGTGTGCTGTAGGCCTGACCAACGATAGCCATTTTATTTGAGTAGTGCACCTAACTTATAAACGGAAAAAGGCCCCAAGCACGTATGTAGCAGACACTAATGGCAATGATTATAGCCTAACGTAGCGGCAGAAAATATCTTAGTTGTTAACTTCCCTTTTCAGGACTTTTATCTAATTCAATTAACCTATTTTCAAGGAACTGCATTTAAAAGCTCAGCTGGAATGACGTCATTAGTTAAAGGCTTATGCTTCTTTATTCACTTGAAAGTTTAATATAATTTGAAATATTAATTTAAAAATAGGAATTTTTAAAATTGTAACCCAAAATAAATATAATGTAAGCCAAAATAAATATATCACGTCATAAAAAGAAAACACAGCTGTGAAAATAATAGAAACGGGCAGAAAATGATACAGAAGCAGAAAATTAATACAAACGTATGGAAACAGAAACAGAAAACAGCAAATAAACCATGATACAGAAAAGTAATCATGACACAGAAAAGTAATCGTGACACAGAAAAGTAATCGTGACACAGAAAAGTAATCATGACACAGAAAAGTAATCGTGACACAGAAAAGTAATCGTGACACAGAAAAGTAATCGTGACACAGAAAAGTAATCGTGACACAGAAAAGTAATCATGACACAGAAAAGTAATCATGACACAGAAAAGTAATCGTGACACAGAAAAGTAATCGTGACACAGAAAAGTAATCATGACACAGAAAAGTAATCATGACACAGAAAAGTAATCGTGACACAGAAAAGTAATCATGACACAGAAAAGTAATCATGACACAGAAAAGTAATCATGACACAGAAAAGTAATCGTGACACAGAAAAGTAATCATGACACAGAAAAGTAATCGTGACACAGAAAAGTAATCATAACACAGAAAAGTAATCATGACACAGAAAAGTAATCGTGACACAGAAAAGTAATCGTGACACAGAAAAGTAATCATGACACAGAAAAGTAATCATGACACAGAAACTGGGCAGATCTGAAACGCAAACAGGTATAGAAATAGTAGCAGAAACGCAACCATGGAACATAAATGTCAACATGAAACACAGACAAATATGTAAATATGAAACTGAAACCGAAAAGTTATCATGACAAAAACAGACACCGAAAAAAACCTCCCAAAACAGAAACAGATGCAGAAACGAAAAACAAAAACAGATTTCCTGAAAAAGAAACAGATTTACAGATGAGTTTAATCAAGGGCATTTATTTATAAGTCGACAAACTGTCATCTGTGCTGTTTCAAGTTCAACACTGTGTTTCGTTTACTTCTTAGCAATACCTATGGAGTGTAATGGCTTTATCGTAACAGCGTTAATCACAACCCTATGGGAATCGGTTATTATAGCCTGTGATCTGTTCCTTTCCTGATCAAATTACATAACCTGTTTACAAAATATTACGCTTGGGGGCTTATGAAAACATGGAGGGCCATTGGCGGATCCAGGGGGGCTAAGGGGGCTGTATCCCCCCTAAAATCGTTTTTTTTTTAAAGAGAGAGAGAGAGAGAGGGGGGGGGGGGGAGAGGAGGTGAGAACGCACTCCCATTCCCACAGTGTGCTTTGTTTTTATCTCCCTTTGATTATTTCATTGTAATTTCTGTAGTACTGAAAAATAATTGTTTTTGATTCTCAGCCCCCCTAAAAATGTTCTGGATCCGCCCATGGGGGCTTATTTAAAGCAGCACACGCCATTTGAAGTGTGAAAAGACGATCTAAAATAGAAGTTATAAAGTTGGTGTCGCCGTTCATCTGTCTCAAATATTTCCTTAAAAAATATAAATATGTATCGAACACAGACGACTCTCATATCAGTGAAAATGACCTGAAACATTCAGATTGTTTTCTGTATTAGTTTCTTGTATGTATGGGTGCATTTTCAAACATTTCATCATTCTTATAAAGTATGGATGCATTTACAGACATTGGTTGGTTTCTGTACACATCTCTTGATTCTTATAAAGTATGGATGCATTTACAGACATTGGTTGGTTTCTGTACATATCTCTTGATTCTTATAAAGTATGGATGCATTTACAGACATTTTACCGAAAGCATACACAGCCTTTTTAAACTTGATGTGAAGCCGCGGGTAACATTTTTACCGAAATGCATTAAATGGTAAATTCAATTTCCAAGTATTCCTCATATGAGTCATTCTAAATGGTACCTATTAATACCAAGAGGGTGAGATTTTGTAATATGAACGGCTTATGTCTTGATCTTCGTACTTCTCAGAACGTAATGAATGGTGACACGACACTCTAAATTCTTCGGTTCATTTCCGATATCAACAGGCAGTTTGGTGTAACATTTCCGCCCAGGCCACTGCTTTAAATATGTAATATTCCGTGTGTTTCAATATTTCACATGCAATTTTGTGTTATCTGGTACCGCAATTCTATTTTCTATGTCAAAGGGAAGTAAGTAATCTCAAAAAGAGATATTAATGTTTCTAGACAGATGAAGCATGGCCAGTCCCAATGTGAGTCCATAAGTGAATTAACGACGAGCCCCACCGTACATTCATCGAGGCACCTAATTTTCTCCTAATGCTTTTGATAAATATTTTAAAGAAATATTAAGTTTACGGGGTAACACCATGTGTAAAAAATCATTTCTTGGAAGAAATTATTTCTGAACAGAACACGTAGTCATGGGCGGATCCAGAACATTTTTTAGGGGGGGCTGAGAATCAAAAACAATGTTTTTTCAGTACAGTACTAAGTAGGTCACCTCCTTATGTTTATCCTGCACACTGTGGGAATGGGAGTGCGTTCTCCCCTCCCCCCCTCTCTCTCTCTCTCTTTTTTTTAATTTAATTTTTTTTAAACGATTTTAGGGGGGGGGGGGCTACAGCCCCCTTAGCCCCCCTGGATCTGCCAATGGTAGTAAGGATAGTTATTGACATTTCAAACATTGTGCTCATGTTCGTCCGTCTTCAGGAAGATGCTGGACAAATGTTCAGTGAAATATTTCGTTTGACTTAAACTTTTTATATTTTTATATAAAATATATAATGTAGCCTAGGCAGTAAACTATGAATGAAACAATATTTAAGCTGATTTTTCTTATTATTTTGTAGTCACCAATCAGCGTTGCGGAAATCGTTTTTCCCACCAGAGTTTAGTATAGTGAGAAAAAAGTAGGCCCTTGGGACAAGGTAAAGCTCTGAGCTTGTTCAATTTACACTGTTTCCCCCAACGAAAGTCTGCACAATAGGCCTATCCAAAAGACATGCATATCTAAAGAACGATGACTTTGTTCATTGACTTCGACATATACACCCTAGTTCAAAAGATATGTCTAACGGAATTCCTCTGAGATGGCTGAGTTTTTTGTACCGGTACATATGCTGTGAATTAAAGTTGCAATTCACTATACAAAAGTATCACTGTTTAACTTCAACAGAACATGTCAACGTTGTCACCAAAAGGTTTCCCGATTGGGACATATTGGTATCCATCAAATTGAGATACTATGTTGTTCCCGTTAGTAAACTTACTTGATGTAAGGTTGAATGCTGATTTTCCTCGAAATCTTTCTGTCTGAGGTACTTTCATTAAAAGAAATTAGTAAGACATTTTTCAACTGAAATTTCGACTTCATGAGACGATAAATTTCATGTTAGAATACGAACAATCTGAAACCCTTCTATGACAGCATGGAGGTAGAATTCTACCTCCATGATGACAGCAAAGGTCAAAATCAGTCAAAAATGTTGATATACTTGCCAAGGTATATCTAGTGCACTTAACAGTCGAACGCTGTCAAACCTTACGTGTAGTAAGTACATTTACAGGTCAAAATGAGCCGACCGTTTTTGACTGGAAAAGGCATTATCTTGTATTGTTGAGGGTGGTCAAAATGACAGTAAAAACCAGTCAAAAATGCCCCTGTGTGCACATTTGGGTCAACAGTCAAAAAAGGCAGTTGACTGATTTTGACCTCTACAGCTACTTGCCACAAAAGTTCAGCTACAGTAGGAGGGATTGCCAAGTGTTGATTTCTATTTCTATATCTCTTGATTCCAAGGGCGCAACCACGTGTTGAAAGTTGGGGGGGGTCCCAAGCAGCCAATAGCAACGTGATCTGCGGGCGAGCGAAGCGAGCACGCCACTAGCAGCTGGGGTGTTGGTTCAATATCACGTATTTCAGCGTGTTGATGGAAGTGTTGCATAATTGTGATGTCATGAATGACATTACTAGGATCATGTATACATAAAATACCAAAATGTTTTATTGAAGTTGGGGAGGTCCACATAAAAGTAGGGGGGGTCGTGACCCCGACCCCCCCAGTGGTTGCGCCCTTGCTTGATTCTTACAAATTGATGTATATATCGACAGACATTTCCTAAAACGTGAACACTAGTTTTGCTTTGATAAACATTTTCAAAGCTATCCCAACATCCGTCAGTGAAACGCCATTGTGAACGTTTCTTTTGTAACTTGGACATTTCCGTTTCCTTCACACCCTGTCTGGATGTCAAATTACTTTGTAGTCCCGATTGTGGTTTGAACTAAGTCAATGGCGTCAGAAAGGTTGTGACATGGGCGAGGCACATCATAAAGAAGTCATGTGTTTTAAATGGGGGAAAAAGTCCCAAAGGTTTTGGAAATAGATGGTCAACTTTTTTGGGTGAATGACTGATTTTCAAGGGGGCACGCTTTCTATGATCCCATTCCCTTAACACGCCACTGAAATGATCATTCATGTTATAACTGAATTGAGTGTTAGTTGTATACGAGTGTTTTAGTTGTATACGAGTGTTCCAGAAATTATTGTTTTCATAGGAACATTGATAATTTCCTTATAGACTAAAACAAATACTTTGAAATTTGATATTTCAGAAAACAGTTATCAGATGCTTGGTTTTACAGTAACAAAGTGGCAACATTAATTAATAACGGGACCCATTATGTTGGTACATAATTTAAGCTTCAGAAATCATTTTCAGAAATATTTCATTATAAAACAGTTGGTTTCCCTTCTTCAAGTAAAAATAATAACAATATTCCAATGAAAAAGAATTGCCGTTAAAATAACAAACAAATTAATAATAATAATAATAATAATAATAATAATAATAATAATAATAATAATAATAATAATAATAATAATAATAATAATAATAATAATAATAATAATAATAATAATAATAATAATAATAATAATAATAATAATCACGGGGGACACATCTTTAAACGTTCCATGTGCATTTTTTTGTATTAATAAAACAGCCGTCGGAAAACCATTCTCAAACTTTATATCTCTCTCGCGCCTAACTGTTGGCGGATCAGTTGGTCTAATCATGGAGGATCTTCCTCCATGGTCTAATCATGAGCCAAGTAAACCACCTGTTCAAAGATTCAAAGATAATATCTGATTCATCGAGGGAAAACATTGATAATGTTGACAAAACTGCTTTAACGAGTATGCTTGAATCAAGATAAACATTAAAGGTAATCACTCGTGTTTGGCTAAGACTAAATAAAGTCTCCGGTTTCTGATCTCCGCGCGCGTCGCCTTAGATCCACGCGTCTGCATTTTTAATTTTTAATTTTGTTTGCTATGAAACGATGTCCAATTGCAGCCAAAATTGCTGGATCGATTGGAATTCTGCCGTGCTGTGCTTTAATTAAATGACTTTTTCACATACGGGGTATGAACGTTTGCTCGATTTGTGAGGCTTCTCTTAGCCACCATACTTAGCACAAAAAAAAAAAAAAAAAAAAAGTTAAAAAGAAAAAAAAAAAAAAGCGCGTCACCGCACCGATGTGAAGCCGACCGATGCCCAGAAACCTGATACTTTTTTGTCCTAAGACGACCCGCTGACAATAGAACTTATAAAGCGAACGAATTTTGAAAGATATATCGTTGTTAAACGAATTTTTAAAAATGAAAATTGGGTAGGGGTGGGGGAGGGGAGGGTGGGGAGGGGGGGGAGGGAGGGAGGGGAGGAGGAGGGAGGGGAGGGGAGGGGGGTGGGGGCAGGAGGGAGGGGAGGACGCACTCCCATTCCCCCTCACTGTGCTTTGTTTTTCTCTCCCTTTGATTATTTCATTGTAATTTTTGTAGTACTGAAAAATAATTGTTTTTCATTCTGAGTGACAGCCGCGTTGGCCAAAATTAAGTCAGTTTTACATTTATATTTAACCATTAGAATATGCTTGGTTTACCAATCCTCTACCATACCTTTAAAGGGGCCATATCGTCACGATCAGAGCAGACTTTCGACAGGGCATGGAATCGGTGCCCTAGTGTCTGAAAATAATACCCAACTAGCGTACGCTGGCCAAGATAACATAAGATCACTGCTCAATAAATAAAATTATGGTGTAGCTGGTTCATTATTTATGCGCCAGACAGTTTTATGATCTTACCAGGCCTCGCTATCTAGGCCAGCGAGCGCTCGTGTGGTATTTCTTTCAGACACTAGGGCACCGATTCAATGTCCTGTCGGCAGGGCCGGATCTACCATATGGGCACTTTGGGCACGTGCCCATGGGCCCCTGGGCATCAGGGGGCCCTCCATGGTGGTCGAAAAAAAAAATTGTAAAAAAAAAAATCCAAAATTTTTTTTTCCAAAATTTTTTTTTCCCAAAAATGTTTTTATCTAATTTATTTTATTTATCTAATAGATAAAAAAAAGTTGAGTACATGTACTTAGTTACTTTCCACCACTGAATAATAGTGAATGAAAATTAATAAATCCTTTGAAATAGTAGCCTTGTGTTGTTATTTTGCCTTTATTGATTAAATCAACTTTATTTCATGAAAGTCAAGTCAACTGATTGAAACTCATTTTCTAATGAATGCCAGCTTAGCATGTAGGCCTTTGTGCGTCTGTCTGACAGACTACAATGACTGTATAGTTGAGGACTTATTTGTCAGTTGGACAAATAAGGTATCTAAATATTGACAATCACCAAATTGTGAATATTTAGAGGAAAATGAAAAAAAAAACTCAAAATTTTGCGCACGGCCGCTTCGCGGCCGCACGCGAACGACCCGTGCCCGTGGGGGGGCCCTTGGAGTTTCAGGTGCCCAGGGGCCCTCAGAGGTGTTAATCCTGCCCTGCCTGTCGGATGTCTGCTCTGATCTTGATGGTATTGTCCCTTTAACATAGGCATTCTGAGCTTCAACACCGTCATAGAATCACGTGTCAAAATCGATAAAGGGTTGCAGTATTAGGGGGGAAACGGGTGTGTGTGGGAAATGCTACACGGGTGTCATCAGTTAGAATATCCTGTAAAATGTCACAGTTATTCCGGCAAAATGTTGTCAACGCCTCGGGCCATATATTGTTGCACGTGCCTGGCCCATAGGAAATGGGATACGAATTAACGTGCGACTCAGAAGTTGATATTTTTTGGTTTACAAACCCCGCCAAAAATGTAAGTTTCTAAAAAGGGGTTAACTTGGTCAACAATTAACCCAGGGTTTTCATTAAGGGTTTGAAAACTGCCTGTCCAAATTGGTGATAAATTTTGAGCGCGAAGCACCAATTGTGAGCACGCACCAATTCCCACACTGCAATGACAGAATATTTATAGGCTTTAGAACCCTGGAAATATTTGGGATAGATTCTCTCTCGTGCAACCTGAGACTTTTTATGCTTCAAAATTGTTAAGAAGGACGTACCATAAATACGTTTGTCTTCAATTGGACTCTAAAAACAGGCTTACAAGCAAGGGCGCAACCACTGGGGGGGTCGGGGTCACGACCCCCCTACTTTTATGTGGACCTCCCCAACTTCTGGAACATTTTGGTATTTTATGTATACATGATCCTAGTAATGTCATTCATGACATCACAATTATGCAACACTCTCATCAACATGCTGAAATACGTGATATTGAACCAAGACCCCAGCTGCTAGTGGCGTGCTCGCTCGCTCGCCCGCAGATCACGTTGCTATTGGCTGCTTGGGACCCCCCCCCCCCCAACTTTCAACACGTGGTTGCGCCCTTGTTTACAAGAACATGTTAATAGACTATAGTCTAGATAATGGACACTGAACTGTCCTGGACAGGTGGCTTACATTAATAGGACAGACTAGACAATGGACACTGGACTGTCCTGGACAGGTATAGGCTTGGCAGGTAGGATCTAAATAGTCCCAACTTGTCCAGACCGATTTTGACCCATCTTGGGGACAGGTGGACAGGTGGCTCGATGAGACCCTAAATTAACCCGAATCAACTTATTACAATAATCCTCTCAGCGTCGGACAGAACTTAAACAATGGGAGGGGCTGCAATATCTTTCCCCAAATTTAACACCTTAAAAATCGCTCGACGAGGGGTGTTTGGGAGGTATGGGTAAAGAAATCCACGCCCCTAAAAAAAAGAAAAAGAAAAATAATAAGAAAAAACCTCAAAACTCACAGGGGGTGGACTTAAAGGGTCAATATCGTCACGATCAACAGGGCATGGAATCAGAGCGCTAGTTTTAGATTAACTCAGTGACTGAAAATAACACCCCACATGATAAGGTCATATTACCATTGCTGCTGCATAAATTAGCTAGTAATTTCAGTCACTGTTTATCTTAAACTAGGACACCAATTCCATGCCCTGTTGAATGTCTGCTCTGATCTGATCCAGACGATATTGCACTTTAAATGTTTTGTTCGTGCACAAGGAAATTCGGGGAGGGGGCTAAGAGGGGATATTAAAGCAGGGAGGGGGGCCTCCGATGAATCCTGACGTCATGTAAGTTCTTACACTGTTGTCAGAGGTTACACCAGCCTTCCCATATCGCTAAAAATGGCGCCAAACGCGCCGTGAGGCAAAATAACATTAAATCACTTTCTAAACAACAAAGGGTCCATGAAGTTTAAATGAACTAATTGTGCCACCTCATTAATGTGCTATTTACCATAAAAAGCGAAGTTTGTTTGTTAAAGGTTATAATTTTTGTAGAAAAAGTACAGGTATGATTGTAAAATCTTTCTAATTAACCCTAACCATGCTCAATGCAACAAGATGCAACAACGAGTTATTGCATCTTGTTGCCCTCAGCAGAGAACAACCCGTCGCAGTTTTCACGAAGTGACGGATTGCTAAAAATCGTATTTTTTGGAAAATGAGTTTAGTCAATATTTGGACTTCAAATACTGTTATCTTTCATTTCACCAAGTTTTAATCCTCAAAACTATCTAGTTTTCTAATTAAAGTAATGAAGTTTTTGTAAAATTGAAGTCAACTGTGGTTTTAAGTTTTCACGAAGTGACCGATTGCAGCCTTGTGCATGTATTTCTGCATGTATTTTATGCGAACGGCATGTTTTCACGAAGTGACACAATTCGATCACGCCACACGCGTGTTCCACGAAGTTAAAGCATGTCCCTATACTCATGCACGGGAAACGTCAGTTCGTGAAAACTTTACAACAGCGTGTGCAGTTTTCACGAAGTGACTGTTTGGTTTATAAGGTTGTTACTCGTTTATAGTTATTTTCCTCTACAAAATGAATACAGTTACGTATCATTTGAGATTTCAGCTTTCTAACAAAGTAAAAATTAATGATCTTCGAGATTAAAATGACATCGAAACCGCGGTTTTAAAACTTGACCAACTTCAATCGCTTATATCTCGCAACGCGATTTTACCACGGCGTGGACGAATATGTCACTTCGTGAAAACTGCGACGCCAACATTAAGCTGGTGGATCTTGTTGCATTGAGCAGGCTTTTCTGTTGTTGCATTTTGTTGCATTGAGCAGGGTGCCTGTGTAATGCATGTAAGGAATTTTAAAGCAATGTTAGAAGACCAGAATAGATACGTCGCGGGTATCTGAACCCTTTAATTATGACCAAGACACACCTATCCGCACCTGCATGCGCACATTACTAGTCTAACAGGTATTATGAAGATCTGATATAAAGGTGTCTAAAAAAAGTAACAATTCTGACAAAAACTATTCACTGCACGCGCCTTGTCAGATGTTATGAGTTCAGAAATTACAAGGACTTTACAACAACAGTGAAAACATGAATTTCATCAAAACGGATAACAACGAATGTGGTTTCACCTGTGAATGATGGGTTTATAGGGTACTTCCTCAACGGGACATGTCCCGGACCGTTCTTCATTAGCACCGGTCACAAGCATGACCTCAGTATGGATTCGGGAAGATTTCCTCTCATTAGCAATTCCTTTTAATGCAGATATTTCACGGCACCAGGCTCAGCTGGAGTTGACAGATATTTAATCCTTTCAGACAAATATCCACTCGTTCCAAAATAACATACGCATATCCTACAGGTACATGTATTATAAAAAATACTGCAAAACCAAACGGCTGTTCACTGTTGTAGACACATTCTGCATTATTGTCATGACTAAGCTGCAGGTATTTTCTACCATACAATTTGCATTCGGTAGAGCGCATTCCTTTCCGTCGTTAGCGGTTTCATCATAGAGAAAGGACTCATTTAACACATCCACAATCACATGAGGAAAAACTCTTTCTCTATAAGATAATCTTGTGGCAAAACCTGTTGGTTCATCATTTGGTGGTGCCAATTTCAAAGCAAAGAGGGGGATTTCTTAGGTGATACTTATCAGTTAGATCATGGTTAGATTATGTTTGATTTGATTTTGCCTTTTGCCAATTGATTATCACCCAACCCAAGAATTTCATCGATCTATCGATTATGTTTGCTGTGTTAAGGTGCGTCACAGCTTTGATCACCATTGTAGCTGACTAAATCCTGTATGAAAAAATCATAATATCTGAACACACAATAACGTCTTTACATAAAAGCACGCCAGGCCTAGTATTGATATTTCCAAAATAACTAAATTCGAATTACAATGTAAATAGTTCTAAGGTGCTTACTTAAAAAAAAGAGGTGAAATTATTGGCCATAACGTTCAGTTCGAATTAAGGAATTGGTATCCAGTCCTAAATTCAGTACTGTCCACTAAGGGAACGAGTGGCGCCCTCTATTGACAAGTGTTGTGAAAAGAAATTAAAATAAATGTTTAAAATGTTCTCTCAAATGTGCGGGTTGATATTACCAGATTATTAACCAATAATTATCTACGACTTACTTACTTGGTGTAATGTTGGTACAAGCCAGTCAATCATCTTGACTATTCCGTTTAACGCGTTTGAGAAACAGGCACGGTGACACCATGTGAACAAACTCTCTTTTGAGTACACTAGTAGTAATGAGTTCTGAAAAGAACTGGTGGTTATAAATCGACGTTTCGACCAGTCTTCAGCAAAGCTACAAATCTTTCATAGGTTAGTTTTATAATATAGGTCTAGTTCTTGAAACTATGGTTGAAATTAATATACGTTACCAAATACCAATATTGTACCATCCCATGATTTCATTGAAACTAGTTTTCTAACATTTACAAACACCATACTTACCTTAAATTTTATCAAAAAAGAAAACATAATAAAAAAGGAATGTGCCTTTTGATGTATTGGACTCAATTTGCTGTGAATATATTTTATTAAACTTATCAGAAATGCAGGATCCGATCACATGTCACCAGTTCTAATTAATTGCTGAAAGATTCTTTATCAAAAGGAAATTACAATTCAACAACTTGCAAAATGTCTTTATGAAACAAGGGTGTTTCGAGTTCCGTTAGTTTACAACAAAAATATAATCTATTTGGATTTTGTTATGACAGTTTTAGATTTTATTTCCACGGGTGTTATGATAATGAATGAGAAAATCCGTTTCTGATTAACACTAGCTAGTAAATTATTTATCAAAGGCAAAACAGAGTTGACATGAAGTGTCGTTAGAAAAATTAAGTCCCGGTCGGTTTGAGTACTTGCTCTATAGTTAGAGCAAATAGGCGCCGTGCGAGAGCCAAATATGACACAACTGTAAAGTCACTGGTTTGTGTTATGATTATGGATGCATTCAAATATCAAGGGGTTTTTACTACTCAAATGAGAATTTCACATGGTGTCACCGCAATTAGTCTTACTTATCCTCTTCACTATGCAAAGCTACAAGTTTTAACTTTTTTCTTCTTTTTTTTATACAAAATGTCGGAAATTTGTTGTTTAAAGATATATCGCTCGTGTTTGGGCCGATTTGACGGTAAAAATTGATTTAAATATTGAATTGCTAATTTCCTGGAGTTAATGAAGCTATAAGCTTTCATTTGAGACATTGAACGAAAAAATCTGTCAAGGATTAGAACCAGTAAAATAAACACTCAAATGAATAAAATGGTGGCCCACTGGTAGCACGTGACCACGCAACTGTATGAACGGGCCGAAGGTGTGGTCAGTCTTCCAATTGGCCGGCGTGGCTGTCAATCGGAATCGCGTTTGAAATATCGCTTTTATTTACAGTTTCCGAAATCCCAATTTAATTTACAATGGTGAATGTAGAAATATTCGTGGAAGTCAAAATACTGAGAGAAAAATCGAGATTTTTGTTGTAAGTTTTGTTTGATAAAAAGCAGTCCCTAGCCAGCGCACACACCCTTTTCGCCACAGGAACCTAAACTGTTTACTTAAAATTGTAAAATATCAGACACTAAACATCCGTAGCCTGCACTATTCCCAGTTGGGAAAATCAGATTGCCATTGCCACACCCAGTCACCCAGTGTACCTTGTACAGGATGACATTGTTTGGGAATTGAAGGCAATCAAACCGGGAAGTCTTGCCTGAAGTTAGCCCAGGTGGGACTTTCACCTTCGTGTATACAGAGACACAGATTCCATATTTAGTTTTTTTTTTTACACAACTATGGAACGCCAATGAGATAATGAAAATCAGCAGATTTTGCCATCGATTGTCCAGACTTTGATATTGATCAATCGTACTCTGACATTGATGGATCAGACACTCTAATAATGATTAATTGGACACAAACATCGATCAATCAAACTTGTTATCGATTGTCGTGAGTAAGACAGTTCCATCAATCAGTGTTAGAGTCCAATCCAGTAATGTCCATGTCCAGGGGCGTGGCGAAGGCATTTTCTTTGAGGGGGTGTGGAAGCCATTATTTGCCGAATGACATCAGTAGCAAACATTTTTTGTGGGTAAATTTAGCGACACAGTACAAAAATGACCAGACAAATGTACTTTGTTTTCCCCAAAAAGTGGACAATCTGTAAAGTCCCTGGATGGGGTGGGGGTAGGGTGGGGGTAGGGTGGGGGTGGTTTAGGGAAACTGCCACCTGAAACCGCAGCTCTTTCAACTGATAACAAACAATTTCAGTGTTTAGATAGAAACACAGTACATTTGCAGTCGGCAAACCCATAGCTCTTGGTTTGCCGACTGAAAATTTATTCTGGACCAACCCTTGTTCTAGTACCTTTGATGCTTAGTCATTTGCCGACTGAGGCTCTAAATGCCGACCGAGAAAAATTATTGGGGGGGGGGTGTCACCCCAACCCCCACTCGCTACGGCCCTGTCCATGTCTGATAAATCGGTGGCATGATTCGTTCAATTTCATGATCGATAAAAATGTAAGATGTAGTACCTTTCTCAGAAACTCCAACATATTTTTGTTGTTCTGTTCTGTTGATATCTCCTCATAAAAAAACTTCGACGGAGTGAATCGCGGTATAAAAAGAGGGAGTCAACGGTAACATGACCTTATCATGTGGGGTATTATTTTCAGTCACTGGGTTAATCTAAAACTAGCACTCTGATTCCAAGCCCTGTTGATCGTAACGATGTTGTCAATTTGAAATAAATGTTACTGTCACATACAAAAAATCATAATGCTGTTTGTGAAAGTTTAAAGTAAGATCAACTGTAGTGATATAACAGTAGTGATAAAATAAAGACGTAGGGCCTACATGTACATGTACTATACGGTATTTTCTATTTAAAAAAGATCACGTTCAAATGAAATTCGTTTGCAAAATAATTGACCAGAGCATTGTTAAACCAAGATAGTCATATCTTCAGTGAAAGGATTGTACCATGGGAGACAACTGCTCCTCTAGGCATCGTCTGTCCAACCTTTGGTTCCAAAGCAGCGGTGATGATTTGGGAATTGACTCACAAATTGCACGCCAATGGGGACAAGAATCGTGTCGTAGTCTTGTTTCGTGTATGGTTTACACTTTTTTCCGAGTTGCCGCGTGCGCCTTGACTAAAGACTACTCGTCGGTTTGGCTCATATCATGTGACACGACACATTTAAAGGGACAGTATCGTTACGATCAACAGGGCATGGAATTAGAATACTAGTTTGATAAGGTCACATGATAAGGTCACATTACCGTTACTGCTGCATAAATCAGCCAGTACTTTTCAATCACTGTGTTTATTTTAAACTAGAACATCGATTCCATGTCCTGTTGAAAGTCTGCTTTGATCATGACGATACTAACCCTTCGTCGCAGTCCATACCCATGCTATATGTGGTTGGAAAGACTGATTCCTTATCTTTCTAATGGTATAGCCCAACCTACATGTTGCTATTATAGAAGTCGGACATAATACAAGTCAATCCTTGCAATGGCCATTTGTGCTATGGAACGCCATACACTTGTCTACAAAATGCTCTCTGTGTTTGTGAAACAAAGTCAGGGGAAGTAAAATAAATAACCCGATCATTTTATACGCAATGCCAATGATTTTGGTATCATATGAAAGAGAATTTCATAAGCAACAATCATTTCATTGAATATATCTTTCTCCAACAAATTCTTCATGAAGAAAAACCAGTTTAGAAAAAGTGCCTGTAAATGGATGCATACTGTTGTGCAATAATGTGTGAATTCATGCATGACTCGACTGGGCAAACAATTCGGTAACCAGTGGGACATCCTGTTGAAACAAATCGGTAATGAATAGGGTTAAAGGTAACGGCCCTAAAACAAAATAATTATTTATGAATTATTAAGTAAAAAGGTCAAAAGGGTACCATAGTCCAAGCGA
>CM055837.1:15474368-15670602 GCA_029582265.1 Zoroaster sp. YZ-2022
TTAAACATGACTAGATAAAGAAGAAAGTACAAGAAGCACAGTCACATACTGGTCCTGGGACCAGACAAAAGAGGGATTAAACTTAACTAGATAAAGAAGAAAGTACAAGAAGCACAGTCACATACTGATCCTGGGACCAGACAAAAGAGGGATTAAACATGACTAGATAAAGAAGAAAGTACAAGAAGCAGAGTCACATACTGGTCCTGGGACCAGACAAAAGAGGGATTAAACTTAACTAGATAAAGAAGAAAGTACAAGAAGCACAGTCACATACTGATCCTGGGACCAGACAAAAGAAGGATTAAACATGACCAGATAAAGAAGAAAGTACAAGAAGCACAGTCACATACTGGTCCTGGGACCAGACAAAAGAAGGATTAAACATGACCAGATAAAGAAGAAAGTACAAGAAGCACAGTCACATACTGATCCTGGGACCAGACAAAAGAAGGATTAAACATGACTAGATAAAGAAGAAAGTACAAGAAGCTGAGTCACATACTGGTCCTGGGACCAGACAAAAGAAGGATTAAACATGACTAGATAAAGAAGAAAGTACAAGAAGCACAGTCACATACTGATCCTGGGACCAGACAAAAGAGGGATTAAACATGACTAGATAAAGAAGAAAGTACAAGAAGCTGAGTCACATACTGGTCCTGGGACCAGACAAAAGAAGGATTAAACATGACTAGATAAAGAAGAAAGTACAAGAAGCACAGTCACATACTGGTCCTGGGACCAGACAAAAGAAGGATTAAACATGACTAGATAAAGAAGAAAGTACAAGAAGCACAGTCACATACTGGTCATGGGACCAGACAAAAGAGGGATTAAACATGACTAGATAAAGAAGAAAGTACAAGAAGCACAGTCACATACTGGTCCTGGGACCAGACAAAAGAAGGATTAAACATGACTAGATAAAGAAGAAAGTACAAGAAGCACAGTCACATACTGGTCCTGGGACCAGACAAAAGAGGGATTAAACATGACTAGATAAAGAAGAAAGTACAAGAAGCAGAGTCACATACTGGTCCTGGGACCAGACAAAAGAGGGATTAAACTTAACTAGATAAAGAAGAAAGTACAAGAAGCACAGTCACATACTGGTCCTGGGACCAGACAAAAGAGGGATTAAACATGACTAGATAAAGAAGAAAGTACAAGAAGCACAGTCACATACTGGTCCTGGGACCAGACAAAAGAGGGATTAAACATGACCAGATAAAGAAGAAAGTACAAGAAGCAGAGTCACATACTGGTCCTGGGACCAGACAAAAGAAGGATTAAACATGACTAGATAAAGAAGAAAGTACAAGAAGCAGAGTCACATACTGGTCCTGGGACCAGACAAAAGAAGGATTAAACATAAATAGATAAAGAAGAAAGTACAAGAAGCACAGTCACATACTGGTCCTGGGACCAGACAAAAGAGGGATTAAACATGACTAGATAAAGAGTGTGAGTTTACGGCTGAAAAAGTAGAAGATTAGTGAAAAGGAAAGAGTCAGACAAGGAGATTGTATATGACATAAAACACAATAAAGGGGGCCAATTTTCATCCGTCACGTTAGCAGTTTTTCCAATGGCTATTATTTATTTTTAAGTACCTGAAACCGTCCATTTGTTGATGGAAATTTTAGGGTAATTAAAAAAATAATAGTAATAATCAACTCAAATTATCTTTATGATAAGCATGCATGTCTATTCAAATGTTGAAATTCTTTTTTGGTAGTTTCAGATATTAATTTTTTTTTTACAACCATTAGAAAAACTGCTAACGTGACGGTAGGAAAGTGGCCCCCTTTATTGTGTTTTATGTCAGAGCATACTGATCGAAACGTCGAGTTGTACCCCCAGTTCTTTTCAGAACTAATTACTACTCAATTGAGATTCCACATGGTGTCACCGCAATGAGTCTTACTTATCATATACACTTATCATCTTACAATTACAAAAATAGTAGTTGGGTGGGAAGGATGTGAGAATTTGCATTTATTTAGGTATTTATTTATTTATTAAATTTTTTGATAGGGAGGCTGCTCAAAGGAATAGCAATACTTGAAATACCAAGTTTTAAATAATGCATCACCCATGTTTTTAGTAATTTTATACTACTCAAAACAATTTAGGGAACACCGGATTTTTAACATCAAATAGGTTTGAAATGTTCCATGAACCGGGATTTTCATTTGCAACCCCCTCTCTCTTTCAGTAGTCATGTCATGAAATGTGTAATCACTACATGCATCCTTTATCATCTGTTTCATTGTGCAGTTGTTTCTCATCAATTCTGTGAAACATTGTGTTTATCTGAAATAAATGATCTTGCTTTAACTGAGATTATTCCGGTGTTCCCTAAATTGTTTTGAGTAGTATATTTACAATGTTTATCACAAACAAATAACATTGTATATTTCCTTTTTGGAAGGAAAACTAACACTCTATAAAGATATTTAAAACTCTATAAAGATATTTAAATATTTGTCAGATGGTTGGTTTAATAGTGCCCTGATGAACTAATGAATACATGTATACCCACCATAAAGTCATATGGACATATTTACTGATGGGAAGGTACAAAATTTGTAATTACCAGATTATCAAATTAATAATAATAATAATAATATGTGGTCTTATATAGCGCACGTATCCACCAACTGAGTGGTGCTCAAGGCGCTTACATTATTACCCCTGGTCACTGGGCCAATATCATTCCTATAATCTTTCTCAGCTCCCTGGGGAGTATACAGCCAATGTGCAACCTTTTGGCGCTACAGGGCTAATCAAACACAATAACCATCTCTACCCTCACAGGTACCCATTTATACACCATTAACAAACTATCTTGAAATTTACTTGGTGAACACTTATCATTAATCCTGTGAATTTATTCAATCCAAAGTGCTATCAACCCTATCATCCTAGAAAAATACAAAAACTAATATTGCCTTATTTCCATCATTTTGTTAAAAACGTACTATTTCGACGAAACTTAAATTATATATAAAAATTAATTATAAAAATTCGTAATACTGTTTGTGTAAGATCAAATGTAATAAATATAACTACTTGCATGATGCCACGGTATTATATTTTCTTTTAAAAAAATGGGTTAAAAAACGAGTTAATGACTTTCAAAGGAACTTCGTTTGTAAAATAATTGACCAGAGCATTGTTAAACCAAGATAGTCATATCTTCAGTGAAAGGATTGTACCATGGGAGACAACTGCCCCTCTAGGCATCGTCTGTCCAACCTTTGGTTCCAAAGTATAGCGGTGACGATTTGGGAATTGACTCACAAATTCTGTGCCTAGGGGGACAGAAAATTTAAGGGAAAGGCCGGGACACAACTTGTATGATAAAAGATACACAGTACCAGTTAAGGTCAAATAACTATATGTATGCCCAGTTCTTTTCTTTTAAACAGAGGCTCTAAGTAAATATCAATAATTAGTGACCTTTCCCCATTTTTAGAAAAGGTTGTCATTTAACCCTAACTCCCAAGGCCCACTTGCTTACACATAACCTGAATCCTTCCTAACTCCCTAGGCCCACTTGCTTACACATAACCTGAATCCTTCCTAACTCCCTAGGCCCATTTGCTTACACATAACCTGAATCCTTCCTAACTCCCTAGGCCCATTTGCGTACACATAACCTGAATCCTTCCTAACTCCCTAGGCCCATTTGCTTACACATAACCTGAATCCTTCCTAACTCCCTAGGCCCATTTGCTTACACATAACCTGAATCCTTCCTAACTCCCTAGGCCCATTTGCTTACACATAACCTGAATCCTTCCTAACTCCCTAGGCCCATTTGCTTACACATACATGTAACCTGAATCCTTCCTAACTCCCTAGGCCCATTTGCTTACACATAACCTGAATCCTTCCTAACTCCCTAGGCCCATTTGCTTACACATAACCTGAATCCTTCCTAACTCCCTAGGCCCATTTGCTTACACATAACCTGAATCCTTCCTAACTCCCTAGGCCCATTTGCTTACACATAACCTGAATCCTTCCTAACTCCCTAGGCCCATTTGCTTACACATAACCTGAATCCTTCCTAACTCCCTAGGCCCATTTGCTTACACATAACCTGAATCCTTCCTAACTCCCTAGGCCCATTTGCTTACACATAACCTGAATCCTTCCTAACTCCCTAGGCCCATTTGCTTACACATAACCTGAATCCTTCCTAACTCCCTAGGCCCATTTGCTTACACATAACCTGAATCCTTCCTAACTCCCTAGGCCCATTTGCTTACACATAACCTGAATCCTTCCTAACTCCCTAGGCCCATTTTTACACATAACCTGAATCCTTCCTAACTCCCTAGGCCCATTTGCTTACACATAACCTGAATCCTTCCTAACTCCCTAGGCCCATTTGCTTACACATAACCTGAATCCTTCCTAACTCCCTAGGCCCATTTGCTTACACATAACCTGAATCCTTCCTAACTCCCTAGGCCCATTTGCTTACATCCTTCCTAACTCCCTAGGCCCATTTGCTTACACATAACCCGAATCCTCCAAAATCCTTCAGTAGTAAAGCAAGCACATGACATGTATGCACACATGTGTTTCTAATCTGTGATACATGTACATGGCCAGGGACCCTCCGTGCAAGCATGTAGCAATAAACAGTGTCCACTGACCCAAGCACTGACCCAAGCACTGACCTTGCAATAACTACAACAAACATGGATGTACATGTACCATGGAAAGGCAAGTATGCCTAATAACCTCAATAATTTATGAAGTAAATGTATATCAAATAATGGTATTTTTTGGTAGAATTTCTATGAGTCCTGTTTTTTTAGTTTTTAAAATTTTTTTTTATTGGAGTGTACATCTTTGGTTATTAACTGATTACAAAATTACTCAATTACTTAATCTAAAAACTTACTTAATGTGATGTTGGTATTAAATTTCCCCCTTCAATAAATATTGGAAGGCATTTATCAAAGATAATGCTTTACGAAAACCATGGAGGAAGGAAACAGATTCCTTCCTCCATGGGAAAACATACCATAGGCAATTTGTGTGGCAATCAAACGATAAATACATCTAAAAAAATTCAATGAAGAGGTTGTGGTTTCAAATCTTGTCATGGTTCCTACGGTGTACACCAGCGGCAAATTTTGTTTGTCAAAGGGTGGTGGTGGGGAGGGCGGGGGGAAGTGATCCATTTACAACTCCTGAACTTCACCCAATCCAAAATTCCTCCTTCCTCAAATCAAAACATTTTTGAGTTTAAAATA
The DNA here is from genome assembly GCA_029582265.1 of Zoroaster sp. YZ-2022. NCBI lineage: Eukaryota > Metazoa > Echinodermata > Asteroidea > Forcipulatida > Zoroasteridae > Zoroaster > Zoroaster sp. YZ-2022. Next base: position 15,479,651 of record CM055837.1, read on the forward strand.
TTGTTATTACCAATCAGATTTGTTAGCTTCTTTTCAATACAAATGACTGAATATTGAAATTCTGAAAATGAAATCAAGATGGGCATTAACCCTCCTATATACAGTGCAGTTGCCATAGAATTGTCAGACCTTTCAAAACCTTTCAAGTTTGCTGTACTGAAGGGTTTTGAAAGGTGAGAAAACTGTCTGACAAAAGGGACCTATGAAAGGTTTCGAAAGGTGAAACAACTCTCTGAACAAACTGGTGTTGAAATGTTTCAATACCTTTCAAAGGGTATTGAAAGGTGTGGTAGTTCAGTAGCAACAAATTCTGGAGGGTTTTAAAGGGTTCATACATTATTGATAGCCATTTTGCCAGTAAGCAGATTTTGAAAGGTTTTGAAAGGTCAAACCATAGGAGGGTTAATGAATGGGAATAATAGTTTGACACTTGGTAAGCTTGGGCGACATCGATTTTTTTCATCCACGATATATCGGCAAACATATATCACGATTTTCAATAATGTCGCGATTATTTTTTCATTCATGCATGATTGCTTTAGAGCCGATAACCACAGGTATATACCCCTCTACAAGCGTCTCAATAAATCGCAAATTCGTTTGCATAGTGTGTACGTACTTCTGAAGTAGTTCGCTTTTGTTTCTCACTTCCAAAAGCTGAAAAGATTGTTCTAATTTTGTTTCCATGGAATTTCTGACTTGACTCACAATGTCAATTTTTTTTTAATCACAATATATTTTTTTAATCGCGATTTTCCGATATCTTGATAACTTGAAAAGGTTCTCGATATCGTAATCGAATAAAAAAAGGTATCGCGATATTCGATATTATCGTGTTATCGCCCAAGCTTACTTGGTTGGCCGTAAAATTTTGCTCAGCAAAAAATTGCCGAGTGAAAGTTTCTGGTAAACATCTCTATGAAAATGTTCCCCATCTGTCAAGCCTTGTCTTTTGAAGGATGAGGAGGCTAATGGCTGAGCGGGAACAGGGATATAAGGAAGGTGCTACAGGAAGTTATAAATCAACGTTGTCCATTCAGTCCTATATCACAGGACCATTAGTAAGGTGACCTTTAGATAATGCAATGACCAACGGACACAAAACTGACCAGTCCGGAACCCCAGGAGCTGATATTTCACCTGGATAAAGCTGCACCTGTTCAAAGTGGCTGTCTAAACAAATTTAGGTAAAGTTGTGGATACAGTGTCCACTTGTATCATTTTAAGCTGCCTCTTATTATCCTGACATATTTGGTGCAAGCTGTTGACACATATGACTGTGGCCTTCTGTTTAGCTACAACAAGGTTCCACCACCCCCCCCACAGTAACCAGAAATAGACTACATGTAATATCGACCTTACCTCTGAGTGGAACAGCCATGAGCAAGCATTTACCTCCCTACACATCACTGCAGTAGTATATGTACAACAGGATTATTTAAAGTTTTTGAAAATTAACGTTTTGCAGTTGAAATGGTTTATTTCACGTATTACAGGTTTGTATAGTTAAGGGAGGGGGTGGGAGGGCATGTTCCGCAATTCTTTTTTTGTGGGTCCCTTTTTCCATGTGGCCACCTCCCCCCCACCCCCCCCCCCACCCCCTTGAGACCCTAGATCCGTATTTGGCTCTAATGGAATCTCTCGTCCATTTTACATCTTTACAATGTGGGTAGATTTGTCAGATGTAGGATCAACAAATTTGAGCTGGTTAAAACAGTAGTTCGGAAAAATCCCAGAGACATGGACAAATAATTTTTAGATCATTTCTCTTCTCTAACTCTTACATGTAAATAGCACCAACATTGTTCACACTGCACAAATATAGTTAAAGCACAAACATTAGCACAAAAATAGATTTAACCCGTGAAATATAGTTGACACACCAACGTTATGCACAAATATAGTTGACGCACCAACATAACGCACAAATATAGTTGACGCACCAACAAAACGCACAAATATAGTTGACGCACCAATAAAACGCACAAATATAGTTGACGCACCAATAAAACGCACAAATATAGTTGACGCACCAATAAAACACACAAATATAGTTGACGCACCAACATAACGCACAAATATAGTTGACACACCAACATAACGCACAAATATAGTTGACGCACCAACATAACACACAAATATAGTTGACGCACCAACATAACGCACAAATAAAGTTGACGTACCAACATAATGCACAAATATAGTTGACGCACCAACATTAGCACAAAAATAGATTAAGCACACAAATATAGTTGACGCACCAACAAAACGCACAAATATAGTTGACGCACCAATAAAACGCACAAATATAGTTGACGCACCAATAAAACGCACAAATATAGTTGACGCACCAACATAATGCACAAATATAGTTGACGCACCAATACTGCACAAAAGATGCATTAAAATGAACAATCCATAAGTTTTGCTATTTCACCAGTTTGTTGGTTTTCTAAATCACATGTATATTTGCTGTGTAAATGGGAAATAAATTACTTTTAAATGAGATACATGTACATGTATTTCATAATTGTCGCAGCACTCTCTTTGGTGTAATTATTGGATCTAAATTGTATTTATCATACTGCAACTTAAATTCATTCACTCATGTAATTACTGTTTATCCATGTGCTGGTTATTTATATGGACAATTCCATGGTTACGTTTTGGGTCCACTCTTAATGCTATAATATATATTTCACTCATCAGTTTTTTCAGAGTAGTTGCGTTATATCCAGACCTTACTCAACACAAAATAATAACTTCAGAAATTTGTTATACATGTATGTATGCTGTATAAGAGAAAATGCAACACTTTATGCATGTTCGAAAAATGTAACATGAGTAACCAGCAATTTTCTCTTATATAGCGTACATAACAAATTTCTGAAATTATATTTTTGTGCCTAGTACAGACTGGATATAATGCAACTTCTGTGAAAAAAAAAAATGAGTGAAATATATAACGAAATTATGGCATTAACCCTCCTACTATAAGTGCAAATTTGTGAACAAACCATTGAGGCCACTCTAAGCCATTGTTATGGAAGGCAGTGGCTCCTAATGGCTATACTGCATAGTAACATAATACCTCATATGTCTGTTGGTTTTAGTGGTTTGTTATTGATGTATTGCAGGGCATACTATTATGTTCCAGTGTCAGTGGCTGGTGGTGGCTTACTCTTGAGAGTCTGTGTTTACAAAATAACTGCTGAAAATCCCTAATGATAGTTTTTTTTTACAGTGGTCTCCAGTGGCCACAGAGTTTTACATACAAGATTACTTACAAGGGTTAGTGTGGCTTATATGCACAAATGATATGTGTACAACATATTGGACATTTAGTGGTTGGGAGTGGCCTCAATGTGTAACAGGGTTAAGAGTGGTCCCAATACATCCATGCACCGGTTATTTATGCATACTTCCTTGGAAGTTGAGAATGATCCAGGAATTATTTAACCCTCCTACACATTGAAGCCACTCCCAACCACTAAATTCTGTTCTTTAGCAACTTTCAGTACATACACGTACAAGACTGCTGTCCTTTCCAAGTAATCTTACAAAATCAACTGTGTGCCACCCAAGGCCACTGTAAATGTTTGAACATATTAGTATGGCCTGCAATGTATCAACGGGAGACCACTTTACCCTGCAATCTCAGCGGTGTGACAGTGCACAGAAGGGTAACCATAGGAGGCCACTGGCAACAGTTAATGGCTTGGAGTGGCCTGAATGGGTTGTTTAAAAATTGCACTGATTGTAGGAGGGTTAAAGTAGTCTGATGACAGGGATAATAATGTAAAAAGCGCCTCGAGCGTTACATCATGATGTAACATAAAAAAGTTATTTTATTAGCAGAAGAAAAATTTAAAGATTATGACATATTACTTTTAAAAAGATTCACATAGAATAAGCATTAATTTGTACATATAAATATGTAATCAATATGATTACATTGGGTAATTGTTTCATACTGAACTGACACCCAATATAAATATAAATTTAAAAAAGTTTTTAAAAAAATATTAAAAAGTTGGTCAAACACCAAAAACATGGGAAAAAATTGAGGGGCCTTACCAGACTGACCTTTCATCTTACGTCCTCGATGCCATAGTTGAGCTTGAGTTTGGCCAATCTCTCTTTGACAAAGTAATAGAAGTCGTACTCATAATGCATTATTCTCTTCATGATGGCGTCCGCTTCAGAGGACGGTTTCTCTTTGTTCTTGGTCACTGTTTTTGCTTCTTGCTTCTGTGGATCTGTAAAAAACAGAATGAAATTGCATTTTGTAATTATTATTAACCCTCCTACTACTACAAGGGTCAAAATCAGTGAAAATGTTGATATGCCTGCCTTGGTTATATCTAGTTCACTTAAAAGTCAAACACTGTCAAACCTTACGTGTAGTAAGTACATTTACAGGTCAAAATGAGTTGACTGTTTATGACTAGTAAAAGCATTGTCTGGTATTGTTCAGGGTGGTCAAAATGACAGTAAAAACCAGTCAAAAATGCCCCCTGTGTGCACAATTGGGTCAACAGTCAAAACAGGCAGTTGACTGATTTTGACCTCTATAGCAACTTCCCACTAAAGTGCGGCTATAGCAGGAGAGTTAAGGGAATACTCTTTTCACCACATGGCCACGACCAATAAAGAACCATGCCTTCGGCTTAGTCCTTTATTGCCTGTGGCCACAACCTAGAGGTCTTGAGGAAATGACAATATCAAACTTTTATTCCCCATTCATAAATGCCCATCTCGATTTTCAAAATGTCAATATTCAGTCATTGTATTGAAAAAGATCCAGAAAGAATGGATGGAAAGGATGGATGAAATTTCCAATTTGGGCAAAAAAAGTCTCCGGTTTTTGGTCTCCCCGCGAGTCGCCTCAGACCCGCGCATCAACAGTTTTAGTTACATGCTAACCAAATTTATGTTTCTGTTTAGCATGGCACAATGTGACGGTGCATGAGCACCGCTTAACATGAAATTCTGCACTTATGGACAACACTTTTCTTCTTACAGGAAAGCTGCGGAATTTTAGCAGTTGACAAAGTTACACAAACTTTGCATGCACACAGACAAAAATCTGTGCTTAAACACACATTTACGTTAAGTGCATAATTGTCTGCATAGTAAGTGCCAATTTGACGCTTACAGCATAACGGAATAAGCAGAACCAAGCCATTGGGCCCAGGGGCCAATTTCATACAGCGCAAAGCATTCAAATTTGCTAAGCCCCAAAAAATTATGCTTAGCAAAAATAGGTTACCAGGCAAATTGTCACGTAATGTATACTGCTTTTGGCAGGTTCTCAGCTAAATCTTGTATAGCAGATAAATTTACTAAGCAATAGTTTCTGCCAAGCAACTCTATGAAAATAATCCCAGGTCTTGGACATTATACAAATATAACATGGTTTGAGGGCGGACAGTCGATATTAGCTTCCTGAGGTATTGGAAGTTGACAAACTAGTTCCCGAGGCGAAGCCGAGGGAACTAGTTTGGGGAGCTAATACCGAGGGAAGCTAATATCGACTGTCCACCCGAAATAAACCATGCTATATTTGTTTTACTATACCTCATACATATTCAGTTGCCATTACAATAAGGAGCTCGGGAAAACGCGAATTGACATTTACGTGTGCCGCCATCTTTTCATGTGTATGTAGCTAGGGCGATGTTCGCGCGTGCGTACTACACCCATGCGACTGTTCCCCGCCGGGACTGTTCCCGATGCGACAGTCTACTACGCACTACTACTTGGGTAACGTCTATTCGAGGTTAAGTTACAGAATAAGACAGCCAATATGGCTGGATTTCCTTTTTAATGGGAATTTTAACACAAACAGGAAAGACTTAATAACTAAAATTGTCACATTGAGTTTAATCAGCCCAGCGATTTACGGACTTCCCGAGGGACCAGTGAAAATGTCCATGTATTAAAACAGGCATTTACTGTACAATGCCAACAGTTGATGTATTTATCAATGTGTAACCTCTACATGTATATAGTGGGTATGAATAGATAAGTGTCTATTTTGCACACTAATCTGTATACTAGTATAATTGATATGGGGGGAGGGGAGGGGGGGAGGGGGGTTTTTGACATTGGTGCAGTGTGCTGCAAATCTCAAGGTTTCACCAATACGCTCATGCATCATCAAACTTTTCCCATAACTCATATGTGACCTGCACTGTGAAAATGAGTCACAAGTCGCAAATTTGAAAAATTGAGATTTGTATGTGGATGGAAGAGTACATTATTAATTTGGTATATGCTAGAGGTGTGTGACGTATTGCATTATGGAGATGGGTCATTTTTAATAATCAATCATTTGCGTAATTAACACAATTGAATTCTTAGGAAAACAAGCATTTGAAAGGAAAACAAATGACAGAAATGAATCAACCTACTCACAAAAAATCATTGATTTTAATTTTTTATGGATTGAAATTGACGTCAATTTCAATCAATAAAATATTAAAGCCACATAGAAATCTCAAATTTTCAAATTTGCGACTTGTGACTCATTTTCACAGATCGGGTCACATATTGTTCCCCATAACTCATATTGTTCCTTGTACTTACAGTAACATAGTCTGGGCTAACATGGGCGGATCCAGAACATTTTTTAGGGGGGGGCTGAGAATCAAAAACAATTATTTTTCAGTACAGTACTAAGTAGGTCACATCTTTATGTTTATCCCGCACACTGTGGGAATGGGAGTGTGTTCTCCCCTCCCCTCCCCTCCCCCCTCTCTTTTTCTCTCCCTTTTTTTTATTAAATTTTATTTTATTTTAAATTTATTATTAAAAAAAAAACGATTTTAGGGGGGGGCTACAGCCCCCTTGGATCCGGCAATGGCTAATAACTGCTCTATCATTTTAAATTTGTTCTCCGGAAAAACCCTTTTTTTGGAATTACAGTACTGAAATGACCAATTATGGGACACAGTGTCCACCGGCAATCTCACACAGGTGTGTGTGTGTTCCTAAGACGGGGCCAGAAGAATAACTCAGTTCAGGTGGAAATGTACATAATAATAATAATAATAATGTGTGGACTTATGTAGCGCGCGTATCCACCAACTGAGTGGTGCTCAAGGCGCATTATATTATTACCCCTGCTCATAAGGCTCATAAATCATTCCTGAAACCATCTCAGCTCCCTGGGGAGTATACAGCTCAATTGCTGCCATTACAGCGCATATAGGGCTAATCAACCAACTCTGCCCTCACAGGTACCCATTTAACCCCTGGGTGGAAAGAAACAATTATGGTTAAGTGTCTTGCTCAAGGACACAAGTGTCACGGCCGGGATTCGAACCCACATTCTGCTGCTAACACCAGAACTTGAGTCCGGTAAGCTAGACCGCTCGGCCACAAATCACACAATCACACAAATCACACCAATCTCCCTGATCACTCCCTCACTCTGAACAGACAACAGACAATAAAACACAAAGGAATACAAGCAGCGACAATGACTGATGCTGGTTCATTCAACTCAAACAAGTTTGACAGGTTTTGACCCTTGCAGTCAGAGGAAGGATTTATATAGTACAGTGTAAACAAATATAAAGCTGTAAAAAACTGTGTTAAAGATGTCTCGCCTATTGCTCTATTAACTCTAACCCTCCCAAATCCTCCAAAATACTCTTTGCTAAAGTGAAGGATTTTGAAGGATTGGGGTTACATGCTACATGCTCTTTGCTAAAGTGAAGGATTTTGGAGGATTGAGGTTATTAGGCATACTTGCCTTTCCATGGTACATGTACATCCATGTTTGTTGTAGTGATTGCAAGGTCAGTGCTTGGGTCAGTGGACACTGTTTATTGCTCCATGCATGCAGGGAGGGTCCCTGGCCATGTACATGTATCACAGATTAGAAACATGTGTGCATACATGTCATGTGCTTGCTTAACTACTGAAGGATTCTGGAGGATTCAGGTTATGTGTAAGCAAATGGGCCTAGGGAGTTGGGAAGGATTCAGGTTATGTGTAAGCAAATGGGCCTAGGGAGTTAGGGTTAATAGCAGATTTTGCTATTTAAAACCCTCCTGTGACTGCAAGGGTCAAAACCAGTCTAAATGTTGATATACATGTCAAGGTATATCTAGTGCGCTTAAAAGTCGAATACTGTCAAACCTTATGTGTAGATAATGTAAGTACATTTACAGGTCAAAATGAGTCGACCGTTTTTGACTGGTAAAAGCATTATCTTGTATTGTTGAGGGTAGTCAAAATGACAGTCAAAACCAGTCAAAAATGCCCCTGTGTTGCACAATTGGTTCAACAGTCAAAAACGGTCAGTTGACTGATTTTGACCACTATAAAGATCTGCTACAGCAGTTATTCTTTAGGGACAAGGGCCAAAGTCATGGTACAGCCAAGACTTTGAGAAGCCCGGCCAGGCCCAGGCTTTTCCCCTGCCTACTGGCCTATATAATGAGCTCTGCTTGCCTGGGCTAGGCCCTCCAGAAGCCCAGGTTATGTTGATTGGCAGGTACTATATTGTTACAGGATTATGACTCACAAAAGACAGATTAGGAGGCCAGGTAGCCTAGGCCTGGCCAGGCTTCTCAAAGGCTTAGCTGTACCATGACTTTGGCCCTTATCCCTTAGGGCCGTTTTTTCCATTTGGTTACTTTGCATTTCTGCCTACCATGTGGTATCATTTCATGTTTTGACCACATTTCTCTAAACAGCGCTAACTTCGTCTTACCTTTGAAAAGTTCAATGACACCGGTGAAGTATCTCGGAAGCAATTTCTCAAATACCCTGAACGAGTTCTCCAAGTCCTCGAGGATTCCCACGGCTATGAAGTGGTCCTTCACATTCTGTTTGGCTCGATCCAATGCCCACTGGGACGGCTGCCTGTTCTCACATAGGAAGGAATAACGGAAAGGCGTAAGGTGTGGAAACCGGGAAAGAGAAACAGAGGAATAGATGATGAAGCAGTTTGCCCGTAAGGTTTCCTGCCAAGGCGTGTCTGCAGACTCTGCAGGAAATCCTAATCCCTTATTAATAATAATATTTCATTCTTATATAGCGCATTTTAAATAATATCCCAATGTGCTTTACATTACTTCCCCTGGTCACTGTGCCAATATCATTCTTGTAATCTTTCTCAGCTCCCCGGGGAGTATGCAACCCATTATGTGCAACCTTATTTGGCATTGCAGGGCTAATCAAACACACAGAAACAATTACGGTAAAGTGTCTTGCTCAAGGACACATGTACAAGTACATGTACCAAGGTTGAAACACTATGAATGGGAAAAATGTCTGAAAAGCTGTTGTAAGGGACAGCATGCTGGTACAATGGAGCTTAAGTAACAGACTTTTCTGAAACCACCTAAGCTGGATAATATCTGGGACATTAAAATGTCTGAAATAAAGTCTTGGATTAAGTTTCAGACATTCTTCCTAGAAAGTGAGTCCAAATGTGACCAGATCCTATAAAATTAGCCTTAGGCCTCCCAACAAAGTCTCCGGTTTCTGCGCTTGTCACCTCAGACCTGTGCATTGGCATTTTAAGTTTTCTTTTTTTGGCTATAAATCGACGTCCAACTGCAGCCAAAATTGCTGGATCGATTGGAATTCCACCGTGCTGTGTTTTAAACGACTTTTTCACACAGGGGTATGTATCTTTGCCCGATTTGTGAGGAAAAAAAAAAAAAAAAAAAAAATGCCGACTGAAAATTTATTCTGGACCAACCCTTGTTCTGGTACCTTTGATGCTTCATTTGCCGACTGAGGCTCTAAATGCCGACTGAAAAAAATTATCGGGGGTGTCACACCCCCCCACAAAACCCCCGCTCGCTACGGGCCTGAATTGCAGCCAAAATTGCTGGATCGATTGGAATTCAGCCGCACTTTTTCACATTAAGGGTATGAAGGTTTGCCTAATTTGTGCGGCCTCTCTTAGCCACCATACTTTATATATGGAAAATTTGTATCACGTATTTCACTGGTTGGCAAAAAAGATTACCCCCCCCCCCAAAAAAAAGCGCATCACCACACCGATTTTGAAGCCGACCTATGACCAGAAACTGGAATTTTTTTTGGCCTTAATAAGGACATTTGTTCACTTCAAGATTTGGTGAACTCAGTATTAAAAACCAGCACGTTGTCATCTAAAGTTATCTACAAAACACAGTCTCCTGACGATGACTAGAGCATGCAAATCAAAACGTAGAGAAGACCTATACAGTTCTTATCAGAACCACAATCTTACTTCAAGATCATTGAGATTCAAACCACATGGTATTACCATATTGCAAATATCAATATCTTGTGAATTATTAGTCAAAACCAGTCAAAAATGCCCCTATGTGCACAGTTGGTTCAACAGTCAAAAACGGTCAGTTGACTGGTTTTGGTGTCATATTTATTTATGTCTGAAAAGTTTGAATTTTAATCTTGCTCATCAGACTGCTCATCAGGCACATAAATCATTCCTGAAACCATCTCAACTCCCTGGGGAGTATACAGCTCAATTGCTGCCATTACAGCGCATATAGGGCTAATCAAACAACAACCAACTCTGCCCTCACAGGTACCCATTTACCCCTGGGTGGAGAGAAGCAATTATGGTAAATTGTCTTGCTCAAGGACATAAACACCATGGTCCAAAAAGTGTGAAATATAATCCACTGTGGTGTTGGGATTAAGAAAGGTGCTAGCTGCCTTTTGTAAACAAAACTCTTTCAAAATCTAGATATGTGGAGTGGCATGGTTGAGTGGTTTAGTGCATCGGATTTGTGTTCTGATGGCTGAGTCATCAGAATGTGGGTTCGAATACCAGCCGCGACCATGGTGCTTGTGTCCTTGAGGCAAGATACTTTACCATAATTGCTTCTCTCCACCCAGGGGTAAATGGGTACTTATGAGGGCAGAGTTGGTTGTTGTGTTTGATTAGCCCTATATGCGCTGAAATGGCAGCAATTGAACTGTATACTCCCCAGGGAGCTGAGATGGTTTCAGGAATGATTGATGCGCCTGATGAGCATTCTGATGAGCAAGATTAAAATTCAGACTTTTCAGACATATTTTATGTAATTAGCATGTGCATGAAGACACATGATGTAAATTTATCTTAAAAATTATTATTCGGCGACTGCAGGCAATAAAGCATGCAAACCAGGGATAATATGCGTAGTCCCTTAACAATGACCCTGTGGTAGCTGCTGTTGGAGTGCATAGCGCCCTCTGTAGGCCGTGACCACAGTCGATAGGTCAACAGCATGATTGTAATGATGTATGTCACACCATGGAGGAAGAAAACAGAAGGAGTCACAACGAAGGCATATCAAAGGTTCAATGTCTTTTGCCGTGGTCGTAAAATTTCTAAGCCAGCGCTAATCGTTTAATCCGATTATCGAGGAGAACTACAGCCAGGCTTTCTTTGCACATGCGCATTGCGCATTGCTGACGCTGCTGTCCTATTGCACTACACGGAAGGCTGGCTCCCGATCCAACTCGACCTACTAATCCAACACTGCAATATCTTCATTGCACAGCATCGCACAAATATGAGGATTGAAATGATAAAAAGCTAAACAACACGTCTTTGAATGTGACAATTTGTTGGCTTCCGGAGATCACCGGAAATATCCTTAAAAAAAGTTGCTAAAAAGACACTTTATTGTAACATCTGAATGTTATATTTACCGTAAGTCAGCTTCGATTCGCCAACCGACGATCAAAACACCAAAATACTCGTGGAAAAATCGCTATTGAAGACAATGAACTGCGCAATATAAAAGCTCATGAAAAGTAGTGCGTGATAATGCTTTGTGTTTATTCGCTTGCTACAGATTTCTACCCTCCAATTATGTATGCTGGTCGCGAGCAGGCCGAGCGGCAAAAGACATTGTACACAAGGGGATTATCGCGGTCGTTAAACTTGTAAGCGCAGTGGGTGGCCGTAACGTATTTCCAATGGGCCACTCCGAAGTGCTAATTGGTTATGAGATAAGAGGCTGGGCGATGTGACTCCTTCTGTTTTCTTCCTCCATGGTCACACATACTGCTTCTGCATGCAGCTGCCATTACAATGTACACAAAATACGTCGAAATTATAAGGCTTATAACGTTATGATCAATGCTTATTGTATGCAATCTTAAGGGAACACGGTCAAAGTCGTGGTACAGGCAAGCCTATTGATACTAAAAGTGTACATTTTATACACACAACAGCGGAATTTCCTTTGAAGTCTCCACCAAATGTAGTCTGCTTTGGGCTAGGCCGTCCAGAAGCCCGGCGAAGAACATATTTTTTTTTTATCTAACCAGAAATGTATCTTTGATATTCTTTCCCTCAATAATTTATCTGTGACGTATTGACACTGATGTTTCTGTTTTCACAGGACAATTAATTGTTTGGACTTAGAAAAGATTGAAGTTGCAACTCATTCATGTGATTTTTTTAACCGTATATTCGTAAGCAATATCTTAACCCTAACCCTCCAGGGTATTTTGGCTAGAATCCCTGCCAGACGCATCAGATTGCATCGTTTGTCAAAGTGACTTGGCTGCCCAGTGCAGCAAGATCCATCAGGTCACAAATCTCAAGGCCGAACTGCCTCAGAGTCTGTGGTCACCAAACGCAGCAGGATACAACTCTGGCATTGTTCAATGGGACCAGCTCTCAATAGCCTCAGACTTGGCTGCTTCTGCACTGGTGTTGACAGCTGAATGCATCAAAGTGCACCAGACTTTTCCACCTGATGCACTGTGCTGCGTCTGGCAGGGTTAGGGTTAAAGTTTTCAATTCGACTCCCTGCCACCAGACAACACCAAAACAAGTAAAAATAAATGTAACATACAATTCTCAAAATACGGTTTAATTTTTAAAATGTGGATATATGCCAAAATCTTACCTGCATGCTTTCTGCTGACCACAGAAGAATGGGATGATGTAAAAACTTCCCTTCTCAGTACATTCCTTATGAGAATGTAAGATGCACTCTGTGACAGACTACAACAAAGAGGGCAGTATTCAGTTGTAAAGTGGTCAAAAAAACGAAAGGAAAAGAATCCTGAAAAATGGTTTGCGGGCCTGGGTCTCCTTTTGGTCTTGAGGAATAAGCCTCCTGAACCTCCTGGATGTTTAACTTTTGACTCTCTACATCCCAAGAAACTAGAAGTTTGGACACAACACAGGCTACTTCTTTTCTTTCAAGAACATTTTGAGGCAAAGGGAGATTTGTAAAAAATCCCGAAATCAGGAAAAATCCTGAGAAACCACAAGCCTGTCTATTTATTACATACAAGAACAATGTACTCGGACCATTCGTGGCATTGTTATTCCATAGACTGACGCGCAAGTCCTTGCAAAGAAGAAGTGCATCCTGGTTAACACATACTGTACGCATTTAATGCGCACTGTAAACATGCCTTTAAAGAGAATGGATTTATGCAACTCTTTTTTTCCTCAATTTTTTGTTTATAGAAAATAATTAAAAAACACAAAACAGAAATGGGAAATTCACATTTTTGGGACACTTAAAACACTTCAAAGTGTGCTAGATGTTAAGGCACCCCCATGTGATCACGTTTCATCCAATCAGATTGTCTAAACTGTATTTGGCATTTATGAATTCCTTACATAAGAGAAGGATATCAAATGATATATGACATAAAAATAGCAACTTTACGTTAAAGTTTTTCCAATGGTTGTGATTTATTTTAAGGCCTGAAACCCACCAAAAAGTGTTTCAATATGAATGGACATGCAGGCTTATACTAGAACCAATTTGAGTTGATTTATTTTATTTTTTTATTTATTTTTTCACCCTCAAATTTCCATAAAAATTGGACGGAAAAAGTTACCTCACTTTTCCTTCCATTTGTTGATGGAAATTTTAGGGTAATTAAAAAAATAATAGTAATAATCAACTCAAATTATCTTTAGGATAAGCATGCATGTCTATTCAAATATTGAAAGTCTTTTTGGGTGGTTTCAGATGTAAAAAAAAAAAATTACAACCATTAGAAAAACTGCTAACGTGACGGTAGGAAAGTGGCCCCCTTTATTGTGTTTTATGTCATATGTATTCACACCCATTGGTTCCAGTACTAGCGTGTTTGTTATGGGAAACCAGAGGAAGCCTTAGCCACCAATAATCAAAAATAATAGCTTTATTTAGTGATGGCAGCCATGTCACCTAAAGCCGGGCTACCAGAGTAAACCCCTACACTGGTACGATAAGTGTAATTATGGATTCTTTGACGTGCACTGCGGCCAATTTCACAGAACTGCTAAGCAGAGAATTTTGCTAAGCAAATATTGTTGCTAAGCAACATAAAACAGACTACCAGCCAAAATGCATACATTTTGTATGAAATTTTGGCTGGTAACCAAATAAATTAGCTAAAATATTTTTTCTGCTTCGCATCTGTATGAGATTGGGCCCGGATGTTTCTAGCACACAGGACCTAGCGTTTAATGTCCCATCCAAAGAATGAAGCAATGATATGGTTAAGCGTCTTGCTGAAGGACACAAGCGGCGTGACCGGTCACGCCAGGATTCGAGCCCACTTTCTGACGCCACCAGAGTCCGATGCACTAGACCGCTCGGCCACGACACTCCACAAGACTGTCAAGATGGCGCTTAATCGAAAACCTTACCCTATATTTCTCTTCTTCGTTTCCTTTGAAGTGTTGACTGCTCTTTCCGTCTCCGAATCGTCTGAAGTAGTAAGCTGACACCATGCGTGAAAGTGGATCTCGAATGATGTTAATATAAGCTGGTTGCTTTGCATGATACCTACAGGTTTCAAATGAATGAGGGTAATTTATGAGAAACAAATTTTTCATGACAATGTTTCATTTTGAAATAAACCTTACACAGACCAATATTTTTTCTGTAGTGTACATATGTATTAATCCTAACAACCCCAAGTCCATCAAAATCCACCCCTTGGTTTTGCTTGATTCTGGTGGATTTAGTATTGTACATGTATAGCCCAGTGAATAGAGCATGATGCCATGTGTACCAAATCCATCAAACTCCACCGGCTGCTTTTGTTGGATTCAGGACTGTGTATAGCCAAGCCATGGATGCTTCGCATTTGCTACTGTACCAATGTGTACCAAATCCATCAAACTCCACCGGCTGCTTTTGTTGGATTCAGGACTGTGTATAGCCAAGCCATGGATACTTTTCATTTGCCACTGCACCAATGTGTACCAAATCCATCAAACTCCACCGGCTGCTTTTGTTGGATTCAGGACTGTGTATAGCCAAGCCATGGATACTTTTCATTTGCCACTGTACCAATGTGTACCAAATCCATCAAACTCCACCGGCTGCTTTTGTTGGATTCAGGACTGTGTATAGCCAAGCCATGGATACTTTTCATTTGCCACTGTACCAATGTGTACCAAATCCATCAAACTCCACCGGCTGCTTTTGTTGGATTCAGGACTGTATATAATAATAATAGTGGCTTCTTGTATAGCGCACAAATCCATCACGTAGTGACACTCATGGCGCTCAACAAAATTAAATAATAGGATTAGAGTGTAAACAGATAGGTTTTGAGTAATTGTTTGAAAGAACTGGTTGAAGAAGCTTGGCGAAGGAAGAGGGGAAGACTGTTCCAAAGAGTAGGGCCATGGATGCTTTGCATTTGCTACTGTACCAACTCCATCAAAGTCCAACAACTGGGTGACTTTTTAGTGCATGTCAATTGATTTTGGTGGATGCAGGAGGGTTTCTAGTGAAAATATCTATGGGGGTTAGGATTAATGTTGTCATGTTGCTGTATTTGAAACCCTCAACATATATTTTTTAACTTTACAACAATGGTAGGCTTGGAAGGCTTTTCACTTTTAGAAATCAAAACACATACATCTTTGAATTGAATGTTTAAGATGAAAATATATTTTGGAGAAAACAAAAAAGATGTTTCAACACTCAATGCATCAAGTCTGCAACAAGATTTCTATTTGATGGTAGTAAGACATTTAAATTGAATATTGCTTTGGCAACATTAAACGTTGTGGTTTCATTTGTTGCTCATATGGGGTATGTCATGGCCGAGCGGAGTAACGTATCAGACTTGTGTTCTGATGGCTTAGTCATTAGAATGTGGGTTCGAATCCTGGCTGTGACCATGGTACTAATGTCCCTGTGTCCCATGGAGTGTCGTGGCCGAGCGGTCTAGCTTACCGGACTCAAGTTCTGATGTTAACAGCAGAATGTGGGTTCGAATCCCGGCCGTGACACTTGTGTCCTTGAGCAAGACACTTAACCATAATTGCTTCTCTCCACCCAGGGGTTAAATGGGTACCTGTGAGGGCAGAGTTGGTTGATTAGCCCTATATGCGCTGTAATGGCAGCAATTGAGCTGTATACTCCCCAGGGAGCTGAGATGGTTTCAGGAATGATTTATATGATTTATGAGCCTTATGAGCAGGGGATAATGATATAATGCGCCTTGAGCACCACTTAGTTGGTGGATACGTGCGCTATATAAGTCCACACATTATTATTATTATAATTATGTGTAAGACACTTTACTGTTCATTGCTTCTCTTTACCCAGGATTATAAATGGGTACTTGTGAGGTAGAGGTTGATACTGTGTTTGAAAAATGTGAAGTGCTGCATCAGCTTGGACCTGTATACTCCCCATGGAGTTGAGCAAGTTTTAGGATCGATTTTGGCCCAATGACCAGGGTCTAATTTCTTAGAGCCACTGAGCAGCCAATTTCTTGCTTACTGTGCTCTTTGTAAAAAATCCTGAAATCCGGAAACATCCTGAGAAATCACAGGCCTGCTCTTGGTCCACTTTTTTCCCCCTGGGTCAAATGGTTCAAAGTTCAAAGGTCATGAAATGATTGACTTATTTATCAATGGAAAGCATTGGTGACAATGAGAGGAAAAAGTGTGTTGAATTAACACGTATTCACCCTATGGTGTCTTAAACAAGATTGTGTAAATAAAACATAATAAACTCACTCAGAAAAGTTAACAAAATGAAGATGTCTTTGGAAGAGATATGGAGTCTTTACTCTGTCCAGGGACTTCACAATATACTTCTGCAAATGGTAATGGTACAAAAGTATACTAATCAAAACAATTTAGGGAACACCGGATTTTTAACATCAAATAGGTTTGAAATGTTCCATGAACCGGGATTTTCATTTGCAACCCCCTCTCTCTTTCAGTAGTCATGTCATGAAATGTGTAATCACTACATGCATCCTTTATCATCTGTTTCATTGTGCAGTTGTTTCTCATCAATTCTGTGAAACATTGTGTTTATCTGAAATAAATGATCTTGCTTTAACTGAGATTATTCCGGTGTTCCCTAAATTGTTTTGAGTAGTATATTATTGAATACAAGTTAGGCATACTAATATGGGGACTTGTGTATTTACAACCATTCATACATGTATATGCCCAAGACAGTTCAGACAATCGATTGGACAAAACTTAATCACCAGTAATTTTCAGTCACTGTGTTCATCTTAAACTAGGACACCGATTCCATGCCCTGTTGAAAGTCTGCGAGTGACGCTCTAGTCCCTTTAAAAATGACATATTAACGTACGGCGAAAAATCAAAACAGTTGTTTATCACCCAACTCAAGACTTTAATAAATTAACCCTAACCCTCTAGGTATTCTGGCTAGGAACCTTCTTGAATCCTCCAGTGCACTTTTGGAAACATGCCCTTATCTTCAAAATGCACTATGCATTTTTGGTGATCTTTCATATTCAGCACTTATGGCCTGTACTTCTTGCCAGGTAGTAATTTTGCCCCATTTGAAGAGGTGCAAGTACCAGTTTCCAACAGTGCTGAATTTTCCCCAAAAAGTGCCCCTTGGAGGATTTTGATGGATATGCGGTTAAAGCAAATTGCGGTACCCACTGCTATAGTGGATTCTAGCCAGCTTATTGTCACTGGGCAAGCTCTGTGATCGAGTGGTTAAGACATCGGCACCAGTAAGCAGGAGGTTGTGGGTTCCAATCCCTCCCGAGTCACCTGTGGAGTTCTTCCATAGACAGTTGGAAAGCACTAAGTATACAGTGCTATTTACAAGTGTACAGGACAAAAATCTATAAATTATTTATCACCCGACACATAATAATAATAATAATGTGGACTTATATAGCGCACGTATCCACCAAACTGGTGCTCAAGGCGCATTATATTATTAACCCTGCTCATCAGGCTCATAAATCATTCCTGAAACCATCTCAGCTCCCTGGGGAGTATACAGCTCAATTGCTGCCATTACAGCACATATAGGGCTAATCAAACACAACAACCAACTCTGCCCTCACAGGTACCCATTTACCCGTGGGTGGGGAGAAGCAATTATGGTAAAGTGTCTTGCTCAAGGACACAAGTACCCCGGTCGCGGTTGGGATTCGAACCCACATTCTGACGACTCAGCCATCAGGACACAAATCCGATGCACTAAACCGCTCGACCATGGCACTCCTACATGCATTTAATTAGTTATCATGATTAACTCTTTGCCAGATCAACTCTTTCTAGAAGTTGATCACTTCTACTCACCTGCCATTCTGGACCAATGGAAGTCATATTGTATACAATCGAGCAGACAAAATTAAAGTTGTTCATAGCCGATAAATGACGGAGAATTTCAATTACAGATCTGCTACCACACTTTCCTACTCGGTTGAAAATAATAGCCTCGTTCCTCTGTCAGTAAAACAAAAATAAAATAAAAATCATGAATATATTATTTAAAAAAAATAAAAACATATGTAACCCACTCTGGCAAAACCCGAAACTTCTCGGCATTTACCATAATGCGTAATAGTCATGAAAAGGTCAAAAACTGACCCTAGGGCCAGGGACCAGTTTGAAATTTTCATGTCACCATATAGAGCATTTTCTCTAGATTTTGATGGAAAATAAAAAGTCCTGAAACGTTAATTTTCACAATAAATTTGGGAGGTCACTCCGAAAAGTTGGGTCCAAGTTTAGGGTTTTGCCAGAGCCAGATACATTATGCTTATAAACATGTAAA
Source organism: Zoroaster sp. YZ-2022 (assembly GCA_029582265.1). Taxonomy (NCBI): domain Eukaryota; kingdom Metazoa; phylum Echinodermata; class Asteroidea; order Forcipulatida; family Zoroasteridae; genus Zoroaster; species Zoroaster sp. YZ-2022. The sequence goes on from CM055837.1 coordinate 15,498,676, forward strand.
TATATTTAAATAAATTCATGTGACCTTGCATCACAAAATGTGTGGGAATCCCCAAATTCCTAGCCTTTAGTCAAGATCCACACAGCAGCCCAAAACACAATGCCCGAAAAAAGACCACACACATGATGGCGAGTGGCTAAGCCACAATCCCCCTTTAATACCAGTCTTTTCCGATGATGTTACCACTGAATTATTCATAAACCTCCAGCAAAATGAATAATTTATGTATGCAAATTTATTTAAACCAATTACTGTAAGCAAAATGCTGGGGGTTGTCTATATTTAAATAAGTGATACCACAACAAACTAGTTACCTAATGCATTATGTAAAATTAACATACACTTATCTCTACCAAATCGGTAGAGAAATATTCAGAAAAACATAAGACCACAGAACGGACTGGTAAAGGCCTTTGGGGCATCCACTACTCGTGTGCGTGGTCTTTTTTCCTGTGTTGTGTTCTGGGCTGCCACGTTGACCTTGCTTACCAGAAAAATCTGGTTAGCAGATTGATTTGTTACCAGCCAAACGCTCATAAACAAAAGTGTATGCATTTTGGCTGGTAGACCGTTTAATATTGCTTAGCAAAAAATATTTGCTTAGCAAAATTCTCTGAAAAGGCAGCTCTAAGAAATTGGCCCCAGGGCCCAATTTCATACAGCAGCTAAGCAGCGGATTTTTTGCTTATTGTAGGTTTTTCATTTCAAACAAATGTAGCCCTGCTAACCGTTAAGTATAGAGAACGGCACGCTAACTTGCTGGCCATGATTGCTAGCAAGTGAGTGACACAACAAATTCAAGGTAAACATGCACGCGCCACTCCGAATTTTCTTGCTAACCTGTGATTTTTTTTTGCTATAGTTAGCATGAAAATTTGCTAACCGGTAAGCAACGCTGTGAAATTGTACCTAGGTCTTAAATTTTAACAGCCACTTCCTCCTTTGCCCTGAGTTTGGCCTTGGCGACCACTTAATGTCTGATATTCTAATGGAAGTGCCATTTACTCAGGAAAAAACAACTTGCCCATACAAGAATGACATTCTGCAGGGTTTCATTTAGGATTTGGAAACAACCAGTCCAAAATGAGCTAGTTGGTGAGTGCAAAGCACTAATTTTGAGCGCCCAAGCCATTACAGTGTGGGGGATAGGCTCCTATAGGACCCTGGAAAGATTTGGATTAGATTCTCTCTCATGCAATCTGACGACTTTCCATAAATACCTTTAGATTCAATTAGACTTTAACAGGCTTACTCAAACAAGGACAGACTAGATAATTGACAGTGGACTGTCCTGGACAGGTAGGCTTGGCAGGTTGGGTTTAAATAGTCCCAACTTGTCCAAACCGATTTTGACCTGTCTTGGGGACAGGTGCGTGGAGATGGGTGGCTAGATGAGACCCTGGTCACATGTATTGGCAATACACTAATCCAGAATTAGCCAAAGTCCTCCCTCCCCTCATAATGTGTACTTATATAGCGCATGCATGGATCAACCAAACTGGTGCTCAAGGCACCTTTATTACCCCTGCTCATCAGGCTCATAAATCATTCCTGAAACCATCTCAGCTCCCTGGGGAGTATACAGCTCAATTGCTGCAGTTTTTGGCACATACAGGGCTAATCAAACAACAACCAACTCTGCCCTCACAGGTACCCATTTACTCCTGGGTGGAGAGAAACAATTATGGTAAAGTGTCTTGCTCAAGGACAGAAGCACTATGGTCACAGTCAGGATTCGAACCCACATTCTGACGACTCAGCCATCAGAACTCAAATCCGATGCACTAAACCGCTCGACCATGGCACTCCATAACCACAGGACTGGATATCTACATGTACATGGCATGTACATGTATGAGTTGTATATCATTCGACAAGTGCCCCAGAACAATAATATTGAAAATTGAGAGCTCTAGACCACCAACCATAGAGCTGGATAGCGTAATAGTTCTTAGAACAACAGTACTTACAGTTATCTGAAGATTACAGGTTCGGTACAATGTTTTTTGTTCACACCCCAAAAAGTTGAGATTTCTTTTCCCCTTTTGTGTGAATAGTTTGAAATATTGTTTAAAAAAAAATTGATCATAGATTTGAATTACTTAACCTTTGTATGTCTCAGGTGCAAACATGTGATTTAAAAAACAAAAGCGAAAATATACATCACCTTCCACTCTTTATTCTCTTTGTCTTGAATTGGCAGACTTCTATACGATATTGGATCTCTGTCATTCCAAAGATAAAGATTCCTTTTTAACATTGGTTTCAGCGTTTTAATCTGCATCATAGCATCTCGTATGGTACCCTGAATCACTTTCCTTGTGTTGTCTACTGACTGGTCTCCTGGTATGGCACCCCGTAGCACCATGCCCGTTTTGTTCGTTTGCGACCGGTGCTTTTCCGCATTAGTCAGGTCCCATGCAGTGTACTTGTTTGATGGGTCTAGTTCCCGCCTCTCTGTTGGGACAGTCTGGATAGATGAGCTCCCAATGTTCTCTACATCTACATGTATTTCATCAGAGGAACTTCTTGAGTTGCTCCTTGAGAGTGACTTATCTGTTTTGTATCAGAAAAGAACACGGCAAAATTACAATTTCTTCTTAAAGGTACGTACAGCATCGGTAAAGCACCTGATAACAAAATAACTTCAGAAATTATTATCCGAAAGTTAATTTGATGTATAGTTAACTCCCTAAGCCCACTTGCCTACACACAACCTCAATCCTCCAATATCCTTCAGTAGTAAAGCAAGCACAATGACCACTACCACTGGTACCTGTATGCAGACTACATGTGTTTCCAATCTGTGATATATGTACATGGCCCAGGGCCAGGGACCCTCCCTGCATGCATGGAGCAATAAACAGTGTCCACTGACCCAAGCACTGACCTTGCAATCACTACAATAAATCTGGATGTGCATGTACTAAAAGGCAAGTAGGCCTAATAACCTCAATCCTCCAGAATCATTTTTTGGACAGACCAACATGTACAGTGTAACCTCAATCCTCCATTTTAGATAGATAGATAGATAGATATAACTTTATTAAATCCACAAATCTGGAAATTACATGTCATCGTCTCTCATTAACAAAAAATATTAACATTTAAGTTATTAAGATACATCATAAGTCGTATCAAAATTACACATCAAAACATTACCACATCACACAAGCACAAACAAATCCATACAACTGAATTAAAAATGTATCCCACAATCACCTTAAAAATAGATACCGGTATATGTTCTCTTTATCTTGTAAAATTATCATTATAATGTTTGATGGCCCTGCCAGTGAAGGAAGAAGGATATCGGTTCGTGTTTGCCATCACTGGTCTCAGTCTACCGCTGCGAGAGATGATGTTACTTGTCAATCGGCTGTGGATAGGATGACCAGCATCTTCCCACACCCATTTTCATCTAATGTCAAATATTCGCACCGTGCATGAGCTGTTGAGGGCACATGTTGTTAGACCACTGTGGGCGAAAGGGCAGCGATAGTGCGTCGCGTTTGGCGTATTTTGCAGTTGATGTGTGTACGCGCGGAATATCTCCAGCGATCATTGGCTGGTAGAAGTACACGCGTGTGTAGTACCATAACATACGCGCATAAAGTGTACGCACAACGCTCAGACGACGCTTTCATCAAGACACTGGGTGCAAATTCACTGCTAGAGGGCTACGATGTGCACTGAGAGAATAGCCGGATCACCTTGATCCTCCATAATCCACCATGCAAATAATCACATTTGTCCTCAATCCTTCAAAATCCTTCACTTTAGCAAAGAGCATTTTGGAGGATTTGGGAGGGTTAGGGTTAATAGTGAATTAGCCGTTTCAAACTGCTTACCAACCTAAATGACCTGTAGTATAAATGCAAAATAATGTTTATTGTAGCAGGTTCTTCCTCAAAGGCAAAATGAGACACATGCTTGTGTTCACGTATGACTGTGCGTTTCAATTGTCTCATTTTGCCTTTGAGAAAGAACCTGCTAAGTTCAAAATGTAAAGTTGGTAAATAAATTTAAGTCCTCTCATTTCATTGAACTCACAAACAAATTTTGAGTGCTTTTCCACTCATGACTTAGACTCTGTATTGAGATGAAACTTTCAGAGGATGGTTGTTTAACGGTAGCAATGCTCCATGCAATAAGATGAGAGTTGTTCTTCTCGATTTCATGGAGACTTGATTTGTATTTATTTACTTAAAAATATATGCATGGAGGCTTCTCCTTTTGGTGCCAAAAGGAGAGGCCTCCTTGCATATATTTTAAGTAAGTAAATTACCGTCAAATACAGAAGTCTTTCGCAGAATCCGGAAGAGTTGGCAGCTCTGTAAGATGCAACAAGATGCAACAAAAGTAAGAAGTGGTTGCATCTTGTTGCCCTCAGCAAGAGAACAGAAGAACCATTGTTTTAGCTGGTGGATCTTGTTGCATTGAGCCAGCCTACACACTTTTCTGTTGTTGCATTTTATTGCATTCAGCAGGGTAATAATAATAATAATAATGTGTGGATTTATATAGCGCACGTATCCACCAACTAAGTGGTGCTCAAGGCGCATTATATTATTATCCCTGCTCATAAGGCTCATAAGGCTCATAAATCATTCCTGAAACCATCTCAGCTCCCTGGGGAGTATACAGCTCAATTGCTGCCATTTCTAGCGCATATAGAGCAAACCAACTCTGCCTTCACAGGTACCCATTTAACCCCTGGGTGGAGAAAAGCAATTATGATTAAGTGTCTTGCTCAAGGACACAAGTGTCACGGCCGGGATTCGAACCCACATTATGTTGCTAACACCAGAACTTGAATCCGGTAAAGCTAGACCGCTCGGCCACGACACCCCATAGTGGCAGTTTTGTCCACACCTCCCCTTTAACCCTAACCACCCCAAACCATTCCAACTCCAACAGCAGGGTTTGTTGTATTTTGATGGACTCGATACTGTATAGCCCAGACAGGGATACTTTACATGGGGCCGGGTGTCCCAATTCCAGCTACATGTAAGTCCAACAGTTGGGTGGTAGTGTTACTGCATGGTGTTGTATTTTGATGGACTCAGTACTGTATAGCCCAGACAGGGATACTTTACATGGGACCGAGTGTCCCAATTCCAGCTAAGTCCAACAGTTGGGTGGTAGTGTTACTGCATGGTGTTGTATTTTGATGGACTCAGTACTGTATAGCCCAGACAGGGATACTTTACATGGGGCCAGGTGTCCCAATTCCAGCTAAGTCCAACATTTGGGTGGTAGTGTTACTGCGTGGTGTTGTATTTTGATGGACTCAGTACTGTAGCCCAGACAGGGATACTTTGCATGGGGCCGGGTGTCCCAATTCCAGCTAAGTCCAACAGTTGGGTGGTAGTGTTACTGCATGGTGTTGTATTTTGATGGACTCAGTACTGTATAGCCCAGACAGGGATACTTTACATGGGACCGAGTGTCCCAATTCCAGCTAAGTCCAACAGTTGGGTGGTAGTGTTACTGCATGGTGTTGTATTTTGATGGACTCAGTACTGTATAGCCCAGACAGGGATACTTTGCATGGGGCCGGGTGTCCCAATTCCAGCTAAGGCCAACAGCTGGGTGATAGTGTTTGTGTATGGTATTGGATTTTGGTAGATTCAGGAAGGTTCTTAGCCAAAACAGTTAGGGGTTAGGGCTAAAAGACCACTTCACACATGCAGCAATTAGTGGCCCTCATAATCCCAACAAAAAATCAATAAAAAACTTGAACTGTCCATTACAAATTCTGCTGTATTTGACTACCAACAAGTTGTATGTGTGGAGTGTCATGGCCGAGCAGTCTAGTGCATCAGACTCAAGTTCTGTTGTTGTTAGAATGTGGGTTCGAATCTAGTCGCGGTGCTTGTGTCATTGAGCAAGACACTTGACCATAATTGCTTTGTCCTTCAGATGGGATGTTAAGCTGTAGGTCTCGTGTACTAGATTATTAACCCATGTGCCTGCAAGGGTCAAAATCAGTCAAAATGTTGATACTTGCCAAGATATATCTAGTGCAGTTAAAGTCGAACACTCTAAAACCTTATGTGTAAAAAGTACATTCACAGGTCAAAATGAGTCGACCGATTTTGACTGGTAAAAGCATTGTCTTATATTGTTCAGGGTGATCAAAATGACAGTAAAAACCAGTCACAAATGCCCCTATGTGCACATTTGGGTCAACAGTCAAAACAGGCAGCTGACTGGTTTTGACCACTATAGACTACTATTGACCACTACAGCTACATAGGAGGGTTAAAGTATGGTAATAGGATTTTTTTTTACTTTTGTCATATCAGACTCCTGTTGTAAAAAACTTCCACTCAACTTACCTCTTCTTTTCCACCCACCATCTTGTAAATCCCCTTCAGACATCCCTATCATTTTGTTAGTCAGGTGTTGAAGTGTTCTTTGCTCGTCAACGGAGCTACCAAATCGCTGTTTGATCCCTACATGTTTCTTGCTTGATTGGGTAACCCTATGGCCCACCCATCGCCCGGTCAAGTTGATCAAAATTAAAGTTAACATCGCTGCGATGATGACCAGTGAGGCTAGCACAGTTCTCCGTGAAGGCAGTCTCGTTAGGCAAGTTTTCTCTTCCACATGTACCTCCATCTTAACTTCTCCCGATTTGTATTTCAATCAAAATTTAATAAAAAGGTATTTCAGTGGATGGTACAAGTGCCCTCTGCCGATATGCCTGTATGTTAAAACGAAAAGAAAAATAAATGATACTTTTAATCTGCAGCATTAAACCATTCATTAACAAATTTGATATAATATAATTTTTTTGTATCCTACAAACATGACCCAATTCTCATGGATGCTAAAAGTTGAACACTAACATTAATGAAAAAAATCAATTAACCCTCCTACTTCTGGTACCTTTTTCATACAAGTTGATCCACCATTTGAAACCATTCGCTTTTGTGGTTTTGAATGGTGAAATAACTGTGTACAGTATTGATTCCCCCAAATGGTTTTGAATGGTAGGTCAGCTAATACAAAACCTTGTTTGGATCTCTCCAAATGGTAGTACAGTTAATACAAAACCTTGTTTGGATACTTCTAAGTGGTGAATCAATGGACCCTCTATGCATTTGAATGGATTTGAATGGTAGTAAAGCTTGCTACCAACACTGTTCAAATGGTATCACCATGTGTGTACAAAACCAATGGGCATTTTGGTAAGTGGAAATTTTGAATGGTTTCAAAGGGTCAAACAGTAGGAGGGTTAATGAAAAATAAAATGTTGTCGACGTGATAAGTGGACTAAGTTAAAAGTAAAAAAAAAAAGTGTTATGGGCAAGACCTTCATACCACTTGTTCCTAACCAGTGGCAATTTAAAGGAACAATATCGTCACGATCAGAGCAGACTTTCGACAGGGCATGGAATCAGTGTCCTTGGATTAGATGCACTCAGAGACTGAAAAGAATACCTCAGAAGCATGTGCTGGTCTAGATAACAGGGCGCAATAAGATCACATGTTGCGGTTGCATAAATAATGAGCCAGTGGCAGCAGCACCAATTCCATGCCCTGTTGAAAGTCTGCTGAGATACTGATAACGTTGTCCCTTTAAGTTGACCAAACTCACCACAATCACAGCATTAAATCGGAACTACATGTATCATGGCCTATTTTTCTAAAAGCTATATTTTTTTTCCTTCTTTTTCAGTCACTGAGTAAATCTAAAACTAGCACTGTGATTCCATGCCCTGTTGATATTGTACCTTTAACGTTAATTACAAAGAAGTAGGTTAAACAATAGCTAGGATGATCCTATCGTTATGTTTCCACATAAGCTTATGTGGAAACATAACGATAGGATCATCCTAGCTAGTTAAACAAATGCTGTGAGTATTGCCACAAAATAACATTCACAGTGTCTGAAAAGTTCACCAACTCAGTTTTTGTTTTATGTTTCCCATAAAAAAGTATGTAACAATATTCTTTAAAATGTGGTAAATAATTATTTAAGCCCACTTTAAGCACATGTACGGAACATGTTTTTACCATGGTTTAACTAGGGTTTTCAGTTGGTACGTGCTTGACTGAAGCCCTCCACACGCACAGCGCATCGCCCGCAACAAAAAACATCAAAATTTTAAATCAAAAAATTCTATTACTTTTACCTGTCGAAATCTACAGCTCATTGGAAAGCTTATAGTCTCAGCTATCCAACAATGTACATAAAATAGCAATCGGAAGTACGTGCGAAAGGCTAGGTTTTTATGAATGAACCACTCTCGTCCCGCCCAGCCTTTTGCGAAGTGTTCCGAGATCGGGCGCATTCAGCCCGTAAAATTTGCCACGCTCTGCTGAGGGCATCCACTTCGTAGCTGTCTCCGCGCCCGAGTACATTGTAATTGACATGAAAACGGGTTTCCATATTAAGTCAAAGGGCTCCTTTACATACCCATGCTTGCTCAATCTCCACAGCTACTCTACAACCGAAGTTATGAAGAGATAAAAAATTAAACACCGTTTTTCGAGGTGAAATTTTTAGGTTGAAAGGTAAGAGCGATGTCTGAATGAATTTTACACCTCTTTTCTATCATATGTGAAAGTTTTGAGCTGTAATTGTGTTTAGTTTTGAGCAGAGTGTATTTTTACACCCTTTCAAAAGCTCTTATGAGGGAAATGAGCACGAACGCTGTGCGTGTGTATCACGGTGTGTGTAGGCTGATTCAACGGTTTTGTTGCCATTAGGGATGTACACAGTGTATGGACAGTCGGGCTTCATCGAATGCTGTATAGCCTACTTGATTAAATAAAACAGGATTCCTCAAAAACTACTCGTCCGATTTTCTTGATTTAAAAACCATTGCATTTCTTTCATCAAGACCTTTAAATTTAATTTGATATAAATATTGAGCATATTGGTTTAGGAATAATTTTTTTCACCTGAAAACCCTAGTTTAACCCTCCTACACATGGAGGCCACTCCGATCCACAAAATTCTGCTCTTTAGCAACCTTCAGTACATATCCTCAATTTACCCTAAATGACGCACCTAAGGTTATATAATCAACTGGACGGTAACTTACAAATGAAATTAGCAGTTTGGTGTTTCAGTTTGTTTCAGTGAAGGATTCTCTTGTAAAATGCTGAATTTCAATGCATGATCATACGCGTGGACGTCTTGAGCGCCGTTTTTTGAGACGCACAAAATTGTGGTCATCAAAAAATTGATGTTGGTATAATGACTCACCCCAAACTGTTAAAGTTGATGGGGGCACAGAAAATGTACCCAAGAAGAAAAACAGTTGAAATCATGTTCATCTTATTCCAGATGGTTGTAAAATTGTTTTTAAACTTGAAAATAAAAATATTGTTTTTGATTTTTAAAATAAAATGGTATAATTTGGAGAAGCTCTCAAAACTTTTAATCAATATTCTTGAAAGACCAATAAAATGGAAGGTGGTTAAATTTTTTGCAAAAAGTACTTTAAAACTTTGAAATGTGTAAAATTGCTGTTAACATTTTGTCAAATAAAAGATTTCTTTTCATAACCATGATATTAATGTTTCATTTTCTCAATAATGTTTCACTATCACGAAATAAACACCAACGAATTAAGTAGTCTTCGCTCGCTTCTTCTATAAGGAATGTGTCCAATTTGAGGATCAGTATTTCTTTAAAAATCAATGCAAATGCAAAGCATTCATATATTTTGGTTTCCACAGACAACAGCTTGTTGACGTATAGAACAATAAAATCACAGATGTTCGTGAAAAAAATTGAGGTCATGTAAATCTCTTACTATTTGTATCTAGTAAAATCAGTGGTTAAACAACTTTTTCCACTTTCACAAGCACTAACTTTCCAGTAAATCATACAATTTCACTATAATTTTTATTTCTGTAACAAGCACGACTTAGATAAGTTTATGCAACCAGTAATACGCCATAGTTTTGTAAATTTTCCGAGAAATGCTAAGCCAAAGCTAGGTGCGTCATTTCACGAGTGCGGCGAATTACGTACATGGACGATACATGTACAAGCCTGCTGTCCTTTCATCTTACAAAATCAACTGTGTGCCACCCAATTCCATCCAAGGCCACTGACCTGTGTAAGACACTTTAAAGTTAAACAGTTTAACGTAACTAGTAAAAATTCAGCCCTATTTCAAGTAGGCCTATTACTTTTAATGAACCTTACCAAACCAAACTTCATAATTATGAGAATTTCACCTTGCCACGTATTGGTCTATATAACCTTCGTTTCACATGTTTACACCATACATCCGGCCCCTTCTTCAATCGTAAGGATCGATCATATTTACGATCGGAATGAAGGAACACAAAATCTTGTTGGTTCACCACACCAGTAAGTAACTAAACTACATCGAGGACAAGGAGATCCGGACAAGACCGTTCGCAAAACGCACAATCGGATCGTCCCGCGGTCCCCACCGCCTGTGGCAATTTATTTCAGAACTACTTGGTCTTTTCAATTCCTTGATAAAATTCTCTTTAAAAAAAAGTTATTGTATGTTGCTTTCACCAATCACCAATCCACCAAATGTGAAATTAAAAGTCAGTTGAAAACAAGTCTTGTACATACATGTATTTATCATCGCTGGTAAAGATTGCGGTACCCTGTCCCATACATCGGAAAAAATAGCTTGTTCATTTTAGGAACCAGTCTGTACTGCACCTGGAGTTGGATGGTTCTTAACTATTTTCTTGGCGGCTGGAAAATAGACTTGCCCAAACAGTCGTTTGCTCAAATTGCCATTTGAAGACGGACGATGACCCAGATAACTGACCCGTCCATTACTGGAGCCCCTCATACACGATTAGTGTAAACTTCCACGGCAAGAACAAAATAAGTGCATATTCTCAGTAGTACAAAAGAAATTGTTGGGCTTAAAATGAAAGGTAGATCAGATTTTGGCAAATTTAATATCCATACTTCTGGATGGACAGTTCAAACCAAAAGGGAAGTCTATTATTAACATAACTGCATTCACATGAGGGCGCTGTTTTGTTGGAACACAGCAGGATTTTAGTGTCATATAGCAGCATCTAAATTTAAAAGTGCACAAAATCAAAACCCCACGAAAACATTGGTTACCTCAAAATGTTTACTGACAACACAATAAATTACGATAACTGACTTTTGCAAAGATAAGGAATTCCGTCAACTTTTATGCATAAATTATTCATGATGTTGCATCGATCTGCTGTGATAGGCTGAAAAAATATCCGACGTCACGCTTTGAGCTAGAGGCGCATGAATTACGCCAGATCCTGGCCGTGCAGCCGCCATATTTTCAACTTTGACCTTGGTTGGTAGCTATAGCGCGTGAGCCTCGAAGCGTGACGTCAGATCTTCAGCACAATGTATCCAATGTCAATGACACCCCTTGAATGGTATATCCTAGGATAAAGACATGGGACCAGTCTACTGCTGTGACATCACTGATGAAATTATGCAAATTAAAAATTATTTTCTTTTAGGACTTTAAAGATAGCAATAGATAAAAAGGTTCAGATTGTCATTAGACGACAGACAATTGTTAGAAATCATAGTAAAGAAACGTAATTATTTGAAATAGCATTTGTGGCATAAAGTCACCATTTTTAATCTACTGTGGAAAAAGATCGTACACAAATACTAACAAAGTCAAGTCTAGGGCACACATTTATGAATAAGTTTCCCTGTAACTATGGGGGTGTTGTAACTATGGTGGTGTTGTAACTATGGGGCATTGTAACTATGGTGGGCGTTGTAACTATGGGGGCGTTGTAACTATGGTGGCGTTGTAACTATGGAGGCGTTGTAACTATGGGGGCGTTGTAACTATGGTGGCATTGTAACTATGGTGGAGCATATTCCCCCCAAAAGGCCTAGGTTCTCATTGGCGGATCCAGGGGGGGGGGGCTGTAGCCCCCCCTAAAATCGTTTAAAAAAATTTAAAAAGAGAGAGTGGGAGGGGAGACCACACTCCCATTCCCACAGTGTGCTTTGTTTTTCTCTCCCTTTGATTATTTCATTGTAATTTTTGTAGTACTGAAAAATAATTGTTTTTGATTCTCAGCCCCCCCTAAAAAATGTTCTGGATCCGCCCATGGTCCCCCCCCCCCAGAATTTAGATCCCATAGAAAAACATTTGAGTCTTTTGTGCCAATTGAAATCTCCCCAGGTCCGTCCCCCCCCCCATTGGACCAACCCTTGTTATGCTACTGCTCATCAAAATGATTAAATAATCCCAGGCAAAAGGAGTACTTCAAATTGGACGATTGTACAGGATATTTATAGGTAAATATTTCTCTCATTTCTTTTTCAGTATAAAAATAACAATAGTATACCCTAAATTTACAACTACAAGGTAGTAAAATGGTTAATTTACATTCATGGCAATAAAAAAGGGGCAGGATAAATTGGCCACTCCCACCATCTGCCAATAGACCTATCGATGCCACGCCTTCATTTGGAAAAGCTCGGACAAAGCCAATATGTGCGTTTTTAGCTTGGTGGTGTGGTTTGTGCATTTTGTATGTGAGGCCTGTACGCAGCCATTCAACAAATCCAATTGGTCAGTTACAGATTTGTCAACTGATTCTGTCCCAATGCGTCAATAGACCGTTCCATTAAGCCCCGCCCACCATAGTAACTGCCTAGCAATGGCAAACGTGGATTATGCCTCTTGCAATAACCTTCATGTTATTGATATAGCGCCCTCATTTGGTCACATAAAGCATGGACTCTTGTTATGGACACGATCTGGAAACTAATAAACAGTTTTTGAGATTTAAAGTACATCAATCTGTACTTGGGGGGAGATGTAGGATTATGCCTCTTGCAATAACCTTCATGTTATTGTTATAGCGCCCTCACTTGTTCACTGTATAAGCACATGACACTGTAAGTCGCCATCTTGGAATAAGACATCACACGCATAAAAGTACATGATCTCCATGATCTCTGTCAATTATCCCTAATATTACAGGTACAACACCTGAGCTTCGCCCCTCGATCATTGAGCCACCGAGGTGCCGACCAGCTGCCACGTCCAATACATATATACATACATGTACATACATAAAGGTGGCTTGTTTACTTTTGTCATCGACATGATACAGCTATTTTTGTCAGACCTTTGGACTTGTAATCTTAGCTGTGATTAGTCAATATGTAATGGGGTGGAGCTTAATGAATCAATCTATTGATTAACCCCTAGGCATTTTTGCTAGAAACCATCCCAAATCCGCCAAAATTCATCAACATGCAGTAAAAAGGTACCCCAATTGTTGGACTTTGATGGAATTGGTAGAGTGGCAAACACAATAGTAGTATACACTATATAGTAATTAGTAAACACTATATACAATGTCACACATTTATTTACATGTTGACAATATGTTAAGTGTAAATTACAGTTTGACAGGATTTATACATAGGAACTTGGCAGTATTACCAACATGTAGGGGAAAATGAAGCATAATGCTTTTAAATCTTCCCCTATGACAGACAAAGACTTAGACATGACAAGCATCCATGGCTTGGCTATACACAGTCCTGAATGCAGCTGGAGGAGTTTGACGGATTTGGTACATATGGATATACACGCACATGTACTATTCTCTATTAGCTGAGCTTCTGTGGGTAACTGAATCCATCAAAATAAGGCAAAACCAGTAGGATTTTTGATGATTTGGGATAGTTTGGGTCAAGAGCTTAATATAAAACATTCATACCCAATACTACCTTCTGTTACTATGCCTATCTCTGTATCTGTCACTATCTCTGTCTCTTTCCCTACCCCTATCCTTCCCCCTGTCTCTTTCATAGTAGTCCCTATCCTTACCTCCCCTGTCTCTATCCTTGCTTCTATCGCTATCTCTATGACTGTATCTGTCATCATCCCTACGATCTCTTTCCCTTTGTCTAACTTCCCTGTCTTTACCCCGCTCTCTATCCCTATCTGTTCCCCTACTGTCTCTATCACTCCTTCTGTCACTCCTATTCTTCTCTTTGTCTCTCCATCTGTCTCTCTCCCTGTGTCTATCTCTACTTCTGTCGTCACCACTAGAGCTGTCGTGTTTCTGCCGTCTCTTCTTTGTTCGATTTCTTTTACGGTCTGCATCGCTGTCTCTGTTGCTGTCACTGTCGGAAGATGATCTTTGAGTTCGCTTTGACTTCTCTTTACTCACTTTCACCTGAAAACAAATTGGAGAACACATCATGAAACCCGTTCTATTTCATAAAACAAGTGATTTCAGCATTGGGGGACAAGTGATTTCAGCACTGCTGATTGGTTAATACATAATAAATAATCAGACTTCGGTTTAAATATCTTATGTCTCTTCTATTTTCGGTAATATGTCCGATTGGATGATTGAATTTACCGGTAAAAAAAAAGCACACAGAACAGTGAGCAGTGTTCCCAGGGGAACAGATTAGAGTTCCTATTTTAATGGGACTTTTAAAACACTTCTTAACCCTAACCATGCTGAATGCAATGTAACAAATTAAGGATATGCGTTTTGGGTTATTTAGGGAACAGGATACCCGAAATTGGAAATCTTCAGATATCCCGGTACTCGTAATATTTTTTGGTAAAAACACATAAATGCACCCGAATACATAAAATAAGCAAACACATGTTTTCTCTTGTTTTATTAGAGTCATAATAAATGTGGACAAACTGTAATAATTTCCTATATTAACCCTAACTCCCTAGACAACAAAGGCAGTTGGGGGATTTTGAAGGATTTTTATTGTTCACTAACAATGCTTAGGGAGTTAGGGTTAAAAATGACTCATAGCATCCCCAGTCACCATGAAAAACAGAGACTTCCTTTTGTGTGGATTAAACGTTCAATCAAAATTTACAAAAGTCATTTATGGGTAATTGGAACCGAAAAATGGAACCAGGTAATGGCAGTTTCGGTCGGGTATCTGGATACCAGGATACTCGGCATAGCCTTACAATAAATGTAAAAACCTGTTGGATCTTGTTGAATTGAGCAGACAACAAAAGATCTTTTGTTCTTGCTGATGGATCTTGTTGCACTCAGCAGACTTCATACAACTGATCACAGCAATCAATCACCTTGGATTTTCTTGAGGTTTCACCACCACTGCCACTAAATTCTTCACTGGAGTCCTGGCGTCTCTTACGAGTGGCTGAAGCATGATGGGGAGGATTTATAACATCTTCATCGAGAACTAGATCATATTGTTTGCTGTAATGATATCAAAATTAAATCTCACAATAAGGTTGTGAAAGGAAAAGTACAGTAATTGGTACAGTATTAGTAATTACCATATTATCAAATGAACAAATTTTTACCTAAAAGCGTACTTGGTTTAAAACAAATTAATTATATCAAATTTACAAAAATGCCATCTAGCAACCTTTTGTAAAACATAAAAACATAAAAATATGTAACAGTATTTTATTGTAAAATAGTAATTGGCCATATGTTTCAAACCTAGCAGGTTCTTTCTCAAAGGCAAAATGGGACAGAATATAAACAGCATACATACATGAACACAAGAGTAGGCGGAAGTTACAGTAGTCAGGTGTGAAATGAACACAAAAGAAAACTAGTGGTTAAGCTTTTGATGAAAACGCTGACATGTATTCTGATGTATTGATAATATTGGGCACTGAGGTCGCTAATTCTTTGTTTAGTGTTTAGTGATATATTGAAAAGGCACATTAAACTGAAAATGCGCATTAATTGTAGTCATTGTATACAAAAGTTGCATTGTGTGTTCCTTAGGCGTCCAAGTACTAACTCGTCCAAACGTAATTTTAGGCAAGACCCGATCGACAGGACGGGTGGGTAGATGAGACTGTGAGTGGGAGTTTTTTTGGACAGTAGGTGGCAGGAGACTGATGAGGTGTTTGTTATTGTTCGAAATTGACATTATTGTTTGCAGTATTATCTGTACAGATATTACAACAATAGTACAAAATTGCAACGAAGTGTTCGATGAAAACGAACACAGGAGTGCCATGGTCGAGCGGTTTAGTGCATCGGATTTGTGTTCTGATGGCCGAGTCGTCAGAATGTGGGTTCGAATCCCAACCGCGACCACGGTGCTTGTGTCCTTGAGCAAGATACTTTACCATAATTGCTTCTCTCCACCCAGGGGTAAATGGGTACCTGTGAGGGCAGAGTTGGTTGTTGTGTTTGATTAGCCCTATATGCGCTGTAATGGCAGCAATTGAGCTGTATACTCCCCAGGGAGCTGAGATGGTTTCAGGAATGATTTATGCGCCTGATGAGCAGGGGTAATAATGTAATGCGCCTTGAGCACCAGTTTGGTGGATACGTGCGCTATATAAGTCCACATTATTATTATTATTATTACAGGGGTTTCGGCTACATGTATATTGATAATTATTGGGACACAGTTCTTTGTTTAGTATTTACGATATATTGAAATAAACTTAAAACGCATGAACTGTAATCATTGTACACACAAATTTCATTGTTTGTCCCCTAGACGTTTGAGACAATTTGTATGTGGATAAATGCAAATGATGTAACAAATCAAGTTAATGCCCTTCCATTAAATGTGTGCCATGATTCTCAAACGACTCAAACATACGAAAACAAATAACATTGTATTGTAGAATCAACCCATGTGTACAAATCCTGTAGCTTGCGCTATGTACAAACACTACGTCGTCACGTAATCATACCAACATGTACCCATGTGTACAAACCCTGTAGCTTGTGCTATGTACACGTAATCATACCAACGTGTACAGTCCCTATGTAAATTTCCCTTTCTGCACAATTTTTATTGTTATCATGATAAAGGGTGAGAAAGGATGGTACCACATTCTACCCATAGTTGGTAATTTCGAGCAATAACATTTCGAAGTTTATATTGACTACATCATAATCTTCGCAGATTAGACTAAAATGTTAATGAAATAATATTTACTGACGTAATGATGATGTATTTGGTTTTAGAAACTAAGTCACATTATGGGCTTTCATATGGTGCATGTTTTTTTTTTTTGCGAAAATGCCAAGTGCTTATATGACAGCTCGTAGGTCGAGTTTTGTTTAGGTCGAGTTTTGTTTAGGTCGAGTTTTCACAGGGTCGAGATGTCTTAACCCCCGCAGGGTCACACTATTTGTTTAGGTCGACTTGTCCATTCTTGATTTAATTTTGCCCTACACCGACGTGTGTATAGCACTGTATACTCAGTGCTTTCCGAGTGTCTGTGAAAAAAACTACACAGGCGACACAGTGCTATACACACGTCGGTGTAGGGCAAAATTAAATCAATTGTTTATCTCCCGACGCAAGAATTTCACCAACCTATATTGTCCATTCTTGCCAATCTATACATCCCGCAGATTAGACTAAAATATTAATAAAATAATATTTACTGACGTAATGATGAGGTAATTGGTTCTCTAAACTGAGTCACATTACGAGCTTTCATGCTGCATGTTTTGTATTTATGTCAAAATGCCAAGTATAACTCGTAGGTCGAGTTGTCACAAGGCTTGAACGCTGTCATGGATCCTAGTTGTTCGTGCCGAGTCGTCACAAGGCTCGAGACGTCTTACCCCCCGCAGCGTTACACTAAAATGTGAATAACATGATATTTACTGACGTTATGATGACGTACTTTGCTTTAGATATTAATTCACATCATGGACTTTCATAAGGTGCATGTTTTGTATTGATGTGACGGTTAGTACACGAGTGGCACACTTCATGTTGGTAATAGACTTCTGGTACTGTGCCGTGGACTAGGTTAGTACACGAGTGGCACACTTCATGTAGGTGACAGACTTCTGGTACTGTGCCGTGGACTAGGTTAGTACACGAGTGGCACACTTCATGTAGGTAATAGACTTCTGGTACTGTGCCGTGGACTAGGTTAGTACACGAGTGGCACACTTCATGTAGGTAATAGACTTCTGGTACTGTGCCGTGGACTAGGTTAGTACACGAGTGGCACACTTCATGTAGGTGACAGACTTCTGGTACTGTGCCGTGGACTAGGTTAGTACACGAGTGGCACACTTCATGTAGGTGACAGACTTCTGGTACTGTGCCGTGGACTAGGTTAGTACACGAGTGGCACACTTCATGTAGGTGACAGACTTCTGGTACTGTGCCGTGGACTAGGTTAGTACACGCGTGGCACACTTCATGTTGGTAATAGACTTCTGGTACTGTGCCGTGGACTAGGTTAGTACACGAGTGGCACACTTCATGTAGGTGACAGACTTCTGGTGCTGTGCCGTGGACTAGGTTAGTACACGAGTGGCACACTTCATGTAGGTAACAGACTTCTGGTGCTGTGCCGTGGACTAGGTTAGTACACGAGTGGCACACTTCATGTAGGTGACAGACTTCTGGTGCTGTGCCGTGGACTAGGTTAGTACACGAGTGGCACACTTCATGTAAGTAATAGACTTCTGGTACTATGCCGTGGACTATGTCAGTACATGAGTGGCACACTTTATGCCAGTGATAGACTTCTGGTACTGTGCCGTGGACTATGTCAGTACATGAGTGGCACACTTTATGCCAGTGATAGACTTCTGGTACTGTGCCGTGGACTATGTCAGTACATGAGTGGCACACTTCATGTAAGTAATAGACTTCTGGTACTGTGCCGTGGACTATGTCAGTACATGAGTGGCACACTTTATGCCAGTGATAGACTTCTGGTACTGTGCCGTGGACTATGTCAGTACATGAGTGGCACACTTCATGTAAGTAATAGACTTCTGGTACTATGCCGTGGACTATGTCAGTACATGAGTGGCACACTTTATGCCAGTGATAGACTTCTGGTACTGTGCCGTGGACTATGTCAGTACATGAGTGGCACACTTCATGTAAGTAATAGACTTCTGGTACTGTGCCGTGGACTATGTCAGTACATGAGTGGCACACTTCATGTAGGTAATAGACTTCTGGTACTGTGCCGTGGACTATGTCAGTACATGAGTGGCACACTTCATGTAAGTAATAGACTTCTGGTACTGTGCCGTGGACTATGTCAGTACATGAGTGGCACACTTCATGTAGGTAATAGACTTCTGGTGCTGTGCCGTGGACTATGTCAGTACATGAGTGGCACACTTCATGTAAGTAATAGACTTCTGGTACTGTGCCGTGGACTATGTCAGTACATGAGTGGCACACTTCATGTAGGTAATAGACTTCTGGTGCTGTGCCGTGGACTATGTCAGTACATGAGTGGCACACTTCATGTAAGTAATAGACTTCTGGTGCTGTGCCGTGGACTATGTCAGTACATGAGTGGCACACTTCATGTAGGTAATAGACTTCTGGTACTGTGCCGTGGACTATGTCAGTACACGAGTGGCACACTTCATGTAAGTAATAGACTTCTGGTACTATGCCGTGGACTATGTCAGTACATGAGTGGCACACTTCATGTAGGTAATAGACTTCTGGTACTGTGCCGTGGACTATGTCAGTACATGAGTGGCACACTTCATGTAGGTAATAGACTTCTGGTACTGTGCCGTGGACTATGTCAGTACATGAGTAGCACACTTCATGTAAGTAATAGACTTCTGGTGCTGTGCCGTGGACTATGTCAGTACATGAGTGGCACACTTCATGTAGGTAATAGACTTCTGGTGCTGTGCCGTGGACTATGTCAGTACACGAGTGGCACACTTCATGTAAGTAATAGACTTCTGGTACTGTGCCGTGGACTATGTCAGTACACGAGTGGCACACTTCATGTAAGTAATAGACTTCTGGTACTGTGCCGTGGACTATGTCAGTACACGAGTGGCACACTTCATGTAGGTAATAGACTTCTGGTACTGTGCCGTGGACTATGTCAGTACACGAGTGGCACACTTCATGTAAGTAATAGACTTCTGGTACTGTGCCGTGGACTATGTCAGTACACGAGTGGCACACTTCATGTAAGTAATAGACTTCTGGTACTGTGCCGTGGACTATGTCAGTACATGAGTGGCACACTTCATGTAAGCACAGACTTCTGGTACTGTGCCGTGGACTATGTCAGTACACGAGTGGCACACTTCATGTAGGTAATAGACTTCTGGTACTGTGCCGTGGACTATGTCAGTACACGAGTGGCACACTTCATGTAAGTAATAGACTTCTGGTACTGTGCCGTGGACTATGTCAGTACATGAGTGGCACACTTCATGTAAGTAATAGACTTCTGGTACTGTGCCGTGGACTATGTCAGTACATGAGTGGCACACTTCATGTAAGTAATAGACTTCTGGTACTGTGCCGTGGACTATGTCAGTACATGAGTGGCACACTTCATGTAAGTAATAGACTTCTGGTACTGTGCCGTGGACTATGTCAGTACACGAGTGGCACACTTCATGTAAGTAATAGACTTCTGGTACTGTGCCGTGGACTATGTCAGTACATGAGTGGCACACTTCATGTAGGTAATAGACTTCTGGTACTGTGCCGTGGACTATGTCAGTACACGAGTGGCACACTTCATGTAGGTAATAGACTTCTGGTACTGTGCCGTGGACTATGTCAGTACACGAGTGGCACACTTCATGTAGGTAATAGACTTCTGGTACTATGCCGTGGACTATGTCAGTACATGAGTGGCACACTTCATGTAGGTAATAGACTTCTGGTACTATGCCGTGGACTATGTCAGTACATGAGTGGCACACTTCATGTAGGTAATAGACTTCTGGTACTGTGCCGTGGACTATGTCAGTACATGAGTGGCACACTTCATGTAGGTAATAGACTTCTGGTACTGTGCCGTGGACTATGTCAGTACATGAGTGGCACACTTCATGTAGGTAATAGACTTCTGGTACTGTGCCGTGGACTATGTCAGTACATGAGTGGCACACTTCATGTAGGTAATAGACTTCTGGTACTGTGCCGTGGACTATGTCAGTACATGAGTGGCACACTTCATGTAAGTAATAGACTTCTGGTACTGTGCCGTGGACTATGTCAGTACATGAGTGGCACACTTCATGTAGGTAATAGACTTCTGGTGCTGTGCCGTGGACTATGTCAGTACATGAGTGGCACACTTCATGTAGGTAATAGACTTCTGGTACTGTGCCGTGGACTATGTCAGTACATGAGTGGCACACTTCATGTAGGTAATAGACTTCTGGTGCTGTGCCGTGGACTATGTCAGTACATGAGTGGCACACTTCATGTAAGTAATAGACTTCTGGTACTGTGCCGTGGACTATGTCAGTACATGAGTGGCACACTTCATGTAGGTAATAGACTTCTGGTACTGTGCCGTGGACTATGTCAGTACATGAGTGGCACACTTCATGTAGGTAATAGACTTCTGGTACTGTGCCGTGGACTATGTCAGTACATGAGTGGCACACTTCATGTAGGTAATAGACTTCTGGTACTGTGCCGTGGACTATGTCAGTACATGAGTGGCACACTTCATGTAAGTAATAGACTTCTGGTACTGTGCCGTGGACTATGTCAGTACATGAGTGGCACACTTCATGTAGGTAATAGACTTCTGGTACTGTGCCGTGGACTATGTCAGTACATGAGTGGCACACTTCATGTAGGTAATAGACTTCTGGTGCTGTGCCGTGGACTATGTCAGTACATGAGTGGCACACTTCATGTAGGTAATAGACTTCTGGTGCTGTGCCGTGGACTATGTCAGTACATGAGTGGCACACTTCATGTAGGTAATAGACTTCTGGTACTGTGCCGTGGACTATGTCAGTACACGAGTGGCACACTTCATGTAGGTAATAGACTTCTGGTGCTGTGCCGTGGACTAGGCTAGTACACGAGTGGCACACTTCATGTAAGTAATAGACTTCTGGTACTGTGCCGTGGACTATGTCAGTACATGAGTGGCACACTTCATGTAGGTAATAGACTTCTGGTACTGTGCCGTGGACTATGTCAGTACATGAGTGGCACACTTCATGTAGGTAATAGACTTCTGGTACTGTGCCGTGGACTATGTCAGTACATGAGTGGCACACTTCATGTAAGTAATAGACTTCTGGTACTGTGCCGTGGACTATGTCAGTACATGAGTGGCACACTTCATGTAGGTAATAGACTTCTGGTACTGTGCCGTGGACTATGTCAGTACATGAGTGGCACACTTCATGTAGGTAATAGACTTCTGGTACTGTGCCGTGGACTATGTCAGTACATGAGTGGCACACTTCATGTAGGTAATAGACTTCTGGTACTGTGCCGTGGACTATGTCAGTACATGAGTGGCACACTTCATGTAGGTAATAGACTTCTGGTGCTGTGCCGTGGACTAGGTTAGTACACGAGTGGCACACTTCATGTAGGTAATAGACTTCTGGTGCTGTGCCGTGGACTATGTCAGTACATGAGTGGCACACTTCTGGTATTGGGTTATGAATGGTAATACATGTAGGTCAATAAGAATAAAATTGTAAGTAAGACTAATTGCGGTGACACCATGTGGAATCTCAATTGAGTAGTAATTAGTTCTGAAAAGAACTGGTGGTACAACTCGACGTATCGATCAGTATGCTCTGATCGTCCTGATCGTCCTGCTCTGATCGTATGCTCTGATCGTCCTGAGGACGATCAGAGCATACTGATCGAAACGTCGAGTTGTACCACCAGTTCTTTTCAGAACTAATTACTACTCAATTGAGATTCCACATGGTGTCACCGCAATTAGTCTTACTTATCATCCTCACCATGCAAAGCTACAAGTTTTACCTAATAAAATTGTAACTGACATGGCCAATCAACATTACCTATAATGCTTGTATTTGTCCTTCAGTTCAAATTTAGGTTTACCCTCAGAACCAGACGGAGGCATTTGCATAGGTCCTGAAAATAAGAATGAGACAAATCAGAATACGAGAACTTGGTATTTCAAAGAAAGTGAAGGATACAAACTGTTTGTACACAGTCAAATGTTTCACTGACACAATGCTTTTTACACACAGTGCTCCCAAATTGAATGCTGCCTGTTTTCAGTGAGAACAGCCTTCATTCCAGGGGCATGTTTTGGTGAACACGAACAGAAGCTTGTTTCTGACGTCCTATTCTTGACCAGAAACAAGACGGCATAGCTACGCGAAAACAAGAACGTAACCAGAAACTTATTTTCAGTTTGTGATGTGTTTCAGTCCTCAACGTTTCTCAAAATATAATCACGTGGGGGTGTATTAACGGATAGTATAGACCTTTATGACAGTGCTGCCATATTGTTTTTCTTCAATACAAGTCCATGTTATAAACCTTCGGCATGGTCCTTATTGCCTGTGACCACACCCAAAACCGGTCGTTAACTTGCAGTAAAGTCTGCGCGACAAACTGTTATTCCCTTCATAATTCTACACTGATGTGTCAATGAAGCATTATAATATACGCAATGCTTTCGGAGTGTTTCTGGAAAAAAACTCAACAGGTGACTCGGGAGGGACTCTAAGCAAAAAACTCTAACCAATTAACCCTAACTCCCGAGGCCCATTTGCTTATAACCTGAATCCTTCCTAACTCCCAAGGCCCATTTGCTTACACATAACCTGAATCCTTCTTAACTCCCTAGGCCCATTTGCTTACACATAACCTGAATCCTTCCTAACTCCCTAGGCCCATTTGCTTACACATAACCTGAATCCTTCCTAACTCCCTAGGCCCATTTGCTTACACATAACCCGAATCCTTCCTAACTCCCTAGGCCCATTTGCTTACACATAACCTGAATCCTCCAAAATCCTTCAGTAGTAAAGCAAGCACATGACATGTATGCACACATGTGTTTCTAATCTGTGATACATGTACATGGCCAGGGACCGTCCCTGCATGCATGGAACAATAAACAGTGTCCACTGACCCAAGCATTGAACTTGCAATCACTACAACAAACATGGATGTACATGTACCATGGAAAGGCAAGTATGCCTAATAACCTCAATCCTCCAAAATCCTTCACTTTAGCAAAGAGCATGTAGCATGTCACCTCAATCCTTCAAAATCCTTCACTTTAGCAAAGAGGATTTTTGGAGGATTTGGCAAGGTTAGGGTTAATGTAAATTGCTATATAGGATTCTAGCTCGGTGGTCGTGAGGTAAAGACATCTACACTAGTAAGCAGGTCGTGGGTTTGAATCCTGCCCAAGTTGAATTGTTTCCACAGTCACTCGGAAAGTGCTTCATACCCTTCATTATCCTGACACAATAATCTCATCAATAATGAATATTATACAACAATTGTTTTTTTCCAAACACATTTGACCCATGTCTGACCTTTGCCCTTAAAGTTGACCTTTGCCACTGACTGGCTGAAGTCTACATGAATTCGTCTATCATCAATGAGTACATTGTCCATCTTGAAATAGGCATTTTCACAATCGTCCTCCTTAAGTGCAAATAAAAATAAACAAAACGAAAAGATATAAGAAAATAAATAAATGTGATCATAGAGTCACATGAAAAACTACAGAACTGTATAACCCATTGACTAAGACTATTAATATTTTAATTAAAATAACCATTTGATTTTTCAAAACCAATTTTTTTTTTCAAAGCAAGTTTGAAGACATTGATTTTTGTTGTTGTATTACCCATATTCAGCCTGGGAAAAATAAACTAAAAATAAAAGCCCGGGTTTAAGCTCAGGGAAGGTCATGACCTTTGTACTGAAGGTCACAACCTAATCATCCTTCTAACTCACCCTTTCAAATTCAACAAATGCATACTGGAGAGAGTCTCCTGTTTTCTGGTCTCGGATCACCTCACAGCTGTCAAAAAATAAATAAATAAATAAAACAAAAATCAGAATTTGTCAAGGAAAATCAACACTTGCCTCACAATTTGTTTTTAAATTGCAGCATTTTTCTAGACCATGTTACATCACAGTGGTGGATCCGTGGTGGGGGAGGGGGTAGGCTTTGGGGGATGAACTCCCTTGCTTTAATAATAATAATAATAATATTTTAAAGCGCTCTTAAACAAGGTATCAGAACGCTGTACATTATTATCCCTGCTCATCAGGCGCATAAATCATTCCAGAAACCATCTCAGCTCCCTGGGGAGTATACAGCTCAATTGCTGCCATTTCGGCGCATATGGGCTAATCAAACACAACAACCAACTCTGCCCTCACAGGTACCCATTTATTCCTGGGTGGAGAGAAGCAATTATGGTAAAGTGTCTTGCTCAAGGACACAAGTACCATGGTCACGGACAGGATTCGAATCCACATTCTGACGACTCAGCCACCAGAACACAAATCCGATGCACTACACCGCTCGACCATGGCACTCCATTAGCCCCTCTCCCATTTACAAAAATCCCATTAAAATTCTCCTTCCTCCCCCTTGAGAGTTGTATTTGAAATATTCAAATTTAGACCTAAAAACACTGGTCAAAAACACCCTATACGTTCTAATGACCATTCAATACGTTCAATACGTTCTAATGACCATTCCAATACCTCTCTCCCACCCCACGACTAACATCCATAACAAACAACTGGAAACAGACACTACAGGTCATACAGGTTAAGTGAATAGGAGATTTATGGACACACCTTTCAATCTTCCCAAATCTTGAGAAGATAATCTCCAGGTCTTCTGAGGTAGTGACTGGATTCAACTTGCAGACGAAGAGAACGTTCTCTGGTGGCTTCACATCTGCATCAGGCAGATCGCCGACCTAAACGAAAGAAATTCGGTAATACAAATAAATTGAATATTACTTCTAAATACTGTTTTATTTTTAATTTTATAAATATTTTATTTCATACGTGGAGTGCCATGGTCGAGCGGTTTAGTGCATCGGATTTGTGTTCTGATGGCTGAGTCGTCAGAATATGGGTTCGAATCCCAACCGTGACCATGGTGCTTGTGTCCTTGAGCAAGACACTTTACCATAATTGCTTCTCTCCACCCAGGGGTAAATGGGTACCTGTGAGGGCAGAGTTGGTTGTTGTGTTTGATTAGCCCTATGTGTGCTGTAATGGCAGCAATTGAGCTGTATACTCCCCAGGGAGCTGAGATGGTTTCAGGAATGATTTATTACTATTACTATTACTATTACTATTACTATTACTATTACTATTACTATTAGTATTAGTATTATTAGTATTATTAGTATTATTAGTATTATTAGTATTATTAGTATTATTAGTATTATTAGTATTATTAGTATTATTATTATTATTATTATTATTATTACATTATGAACCGGGATTAAAACCCACATTCTGTGGGAAGACCAGAACTTGAGTTTGGTGCACTAAACCACTCAGCCATACACTCTGTATAGAAGGGCAAGTCGATTGTTACTAGATATTGTGCCAGGGGTGGACAGGATGGGTGTGAGTCCACCCCACATTCCCTGCAAAATTGTACTACATTGTACTTGCATGTCCCTCTAACTACTGCCCCACTTTGGTGAGACTGCCCACATTGTGCAGGCTTTGTCCAGGTGTTGGCAGTAGTAGGTTTGAGTGTATAACATTCATCACGGCCATCAGAGGCTGCCCACATCGAGCAGGTGCCTGCTTCATCCAGGTGCCCTTAGTAGCAGGTTAGACTGTATTCACTCTTATCAGAGGCTGCCCACATCGAGCAGGTGCCTGCTTCGTCCAGGTGCCCTTAGTCGCAGGTTTGACTGTATTAAATGTTATCCGAGGCTGCCTACATTGAGCAGGTGCCCGCTTTGTCCAGGTGCCCACAGTAGCAGGTTTGACTGCATGCAATCTGATGGATCCATCCGGGGCTGCCCACATTGAGCAGGTGCCCACTTTGTCCAGGTGCCCACAGTAGCAGGTTTGACTGTATGCAATCTGATGGATCCATCCGGGGCTGCCCACTTTGTCCAGGCGCCCACTTTGTCCAGGCGCCCACTTTGTCCAGGTGCCCACAGTAGCAGGTTTGACTGTATGCAATTCTTTAGGACCATCAGGGGCTGCCCACAGTGAGTAGGTAATAGCATTGTTCAGCACAGTAGCAGGTTGGACTGCATTGTACCTTAGGTCTTGGGATGAAATCACTCACCATTTCTAGGATTTGTGCTCTAGCCTTTGCCTCCTGTTCTTTTGACATTTCTTCTACTTCTTCTGCTGTTTTGCCTTCTGTATCATCAATCTTCTCATCAGCTCCGATTCGTCCACTCTGCGGATATAAAAGAACAAATGTGATGGAATTGGGCAGAGCTTGGAAAGGAGAAATAGCCAAAATATTAACATCTATAAAACCCTTAATAAAGCAATATTATGCTTCTGTAATGCCTGTTGCTAGGGAAAATGAAGTACCTTTAAATTATAAATTACTTAAATTATACTACTTGAAACTCGTAACTTTAAAGGGCAATAACTCCGTTTCGAGTTTTTGTAAAGACAATCTTAAAAATTTCGTAACTCCGCTTTTGCATGTCCGATTAAAATAAGAAAGCTATCATTGCAAAGCTCTACTTTTATTATCAATAACTAAATGAATTTTTATTTCTTGCTCAAATGTGTCTGATTTCGGTAGAACACATCACAAATATGATTCAATTTTTCTATTTATTCTTTGCCCTTCACCAAAGTAGCTTTACAATGTATACTTTTGATTGTCTGCCGTAAACAAACTTGGCTGAGACTCAACCCCCACACCCTTCTGATTTTTAATACTAAGTGTAGATGTGTTAACCTCTCCACCTTCAATCTTGCCTAATGACGACGGGCCATCATTGCAGCCTTTTACGTCTGATCTATTACGTCTAATCATAGCTTCTTGGAAATTAGTACCATGAGCTCAAATTATCAACCTTTTGCAAAATCAATAAATGATCAATAATGATCAATAATGATCAATAATGATCAATAATGATCAATAACAATAATGCAGGGGTGTGATTTGACAAAAGAAAATAATCCTGAAAAATGGGTACTGGGCCTGGGTCTCCCTTTAGTCTAGAGGACAAAGCCCCCTGAACCTCCTGTGGGTAGCAAGCCTGGGTCTCCCTTTAGTCTAGAGGACAAAGCCCCCTGAACCTCCTGTGGGTAGCAGGCCTGGGTCTCCCTTTAGTCTAGAGGACAAAGCCCCCTGAACCTCCTGTGGGTAGCAGGCCTGGGTCTCCCTTTGGTCTAGAGGACAGAGCCCCCTGAACCTCCTGTGGGTAGCAGGTCTGGGTCTCCCTTTAGTCTAGAGGACAAAGCCCCCTGAACCTCCTGTGGGTAGCAGGCCTGGGTCTCCCTTTAGTCCAGAGGACAAAGACCCCTGAACCTCCTGTGGGTAGCAGGACTGGGTCTCCCTTTGGTCTAGAGGACAAAGCCCCCTGAACCTCCTGTGGGTAGCAGGCCTGGGTCTCCCTTTAGTCTAGAGGACAAAGCCCCCTGAACCTCCTGTGGGTAGCAGGCCTGGGTCTCCCTTTAGTCTAGAGGACAAAGCCCCCTGAACCTCCTGTGGGTAGCAGGCCTGGGTCTCCCTTTGGTCTAGAGGACAGAGCCCCCTGAACCTCCTGTGGGTAGCAGGTCTGGGTCTCCCTTTAGTCTAGAGGACAAAGCCCCCTGAACCTCCTGTGGGTAGCAGGCCTGGGTCTCCCTTTGGTCTAGAGGACAAATCCACCTGAACCTCCTGTGGGTAGCAGGCCTGGGTCTCTCTTTGGTCTCAAGGACAAAGCCCCCTGAACCTCCTGTGGGTAGCAGGCCTGGGTCTCCCTTTGGTCTAGAGGACAAATCCACCTGAACCTCCTGTGGGTAGCAGGCCTGGGTCTCTCTTTGGTCTCAAGGACAAAGCCCCCTGAACCTCCTGTGGGTAGCAGGCCCGGGTCTCCCTTTGGTCTAGAGGACAAAGCCCCCTGAACCTCCTGTGGGTAGCAGGCCTGGGTCTCTCTTTGGTCTCGAGGACAAAGCCCCCTGAACCTCCTGTGGGGAGCAGGCCTGAGTCTCCCTTTGGTCTAGAGGACAAAGCCCCCTGAACCGCCTGGATGTTTAATTTAGGAGGATTTACAGACTCTCCACATCCCCACGAACAAGAAACTAGAGGTTTGGACACAATACAGGTTACTTCTTTCTTTCCTTGGCGACTACTTCTCATCTTTCAAGATAATTTTGAGGCAAAGGAAGATTTGTAAAAAATTCCTAAAATCAGGAAAAATCCTGAGAAATCACAGGCCTGGTATTGATTTGATTATTTAAGTACTGATTTGATTATTTAAGTATTGATTTGATTATTTAAGTATTGATTTGATTATTTAAGTATTGATTTGATTATTTAAGTATTGATTTGATTATTTAAGTATTGATTTGATTATTTAAGTATTGATTTGATTATTTAATAATAATAATAATAATGTATAGATTTATATAGCGCACGTATCCACCAACTAAGTGGCGCTCAAGGCGCATTATATTATTATCCCTGCTCATAAGGCTCATAAGGCTCATAAATCATTCCTGAAACCATCTCAGCTCCCTGGGGAGTATACAGCTCAATTGCTGCCATTTCTAGCGCATAGAGAGCAAACCATCTCTGCCTTCACAGGTACCCATTTAACCCCTGGGTGGAGAGAAGCAATTATGGTTAAGTGTCTTGCTCAAGGACACAGGTGTCACGGCTGGGGCTCGAACCCACACTCTGCTGCTGGCAACACCAGAACTTGAGTTCAGTGCGCTAGACCGCTCGGCCACGACAATCCACTTTACGTGCATTATACAACACACGGGACCTACGGCTTTACGTCCCATCCGAAGGACGAAGCAATTATGGTTAAGTACCTTGCTCAAGGATACAAGTGTCACGACCGGGGCTCGAACCCACACCCTGCTGCTGGCAACACCAGAACTTGAGTTCGGTGCGCTAGACCGCTCGGCCACGACACTCCACTTAAGTATTGATTTGATTATTTAAGTATTGATTTGATTATTTAAGTATTGATTTGATTATTTAAGTATTGATTTGATCTATAAAGCACTGCATACAAAGTGCTTTTGAGTGTCTGCGGAACAAATCTGCATGTGACTCGAGCGGGACACAAACCCATAACCTCCTGCTATCTAGTGCAGACGTCTTAACCTCTCGACCATTGAGCTTGCCCGATGACTACAAGGTAGCTTGATCTCTATACCGAATACCAATCCACAAGTGACTCGGGCGGGACTTGAACCCATCAAGTAATAAATTAATATCCAGTTTGTACAAGAATACCTCCAGCTGCTCTTTGGTTGGCTCTGGTGACCTATCAGGGATTTCAAGTCCAGGGGGATCATCGAAGGGGTCGTCGAGAATCACTGTATGGTTTATTCTGTAAAAAGGACAGATAAATAATTTTGAAATCTGAAATCAGAACAGAAACAAACATTTATGCTCCTGTTGTTCAGGAATTCAGTCACCGTTTTCAAACAGATGTAATCTCCTTTTAATTTAGGGTTTGTCTATGGTGTAATCCGAGGACTTACATGGCTTGTATGCGCATCAGGGATGATATTGTGAGAGAATGGAAAGGTAGGAAAAATGTTTGCCATTATCATAACCCATTGACTGAGAGTATTAATATTTTATTTTGTTTTTTCAAAACCAATTTTTGCCATTATCATTAGGCATACATGTATACTAGCCTATAGCGGTTTACCTCTATAGCCATGTATAGCAAGGAAACTGTTTTTTTTATCTTGGTATATATAACAAAAATGATACACAAGGAATGTTTCCATGGTCTGAAGTTAGTTGGAACCTGGTTTCATGGTAGGATTTTCAAAATCAAAAGGTCGGATTTCCTCCAAAACATATTTCATGCAAGTGCATTTCACACACAATCGTACCACCGTACCTGTATCTGAAAGACCAAAATACGAGATACAGGTGCATGTTTTTTGAAGGTTGTGTGATTTAAAATCTGCATTGAGTTGAAACTTTCACAGAATGATTGTTAAATGGCGATTTTACGAAAGTAAGCATACCCATAGAACTAGTTTTGCAAGCGTTACCAATGTAATGTATTGAAAAATTCAATGTGAATTTGTCCTCACTAAAAAAAAGTTGTCCATGGTGTGCCATGGTTGAGCGGTTCAGTGCATCGGATTTGTGTTCTGATGGCTGAGTCGTCAGAATGTGGGTTCGAATCCCAACCGCGACCATGGTGCTTGTGTCCTTGAGCAAGACACTTTACCATAATTGCTTCTCTCCACCCAGGAGTAAATGGGTACCTGTAAGGGCAGAGTTGGTTGTTGTGTTTGATTAGCCCTATGTGCGCTGTAATGGCAGCAATTGAGCTGTATACTCCACAGGGAGCTGAGATGGTTTCAGGAATGATTTATGAGCCTGATGAGCAGGGGTAATAATATAATGCGCCTTGAGCACCAGTTTGGTGGATGCGTGCGCTATATAAGTCCACATTATTATTATTATTATCAAATTATTGCAGATATAATGGCACATGACTTGCCAGCAACTAACCTGATATCTTGATATGGTCTTTGTTCATTATCACATATAGCTTCGTTGATTTTCGTCAGGACGTCAAATCCCTCGCTCACTTCTCCAAATACTGTGTGCTTGCCGTCAAGGTAGTCTACATCTTCAGCTAATGTGAAGAAAAACTGGAGAGGGCAGGGGATGACATGAGGGCAAAGGTCAGGGTAATGGCAGAATGTTTATTGAATAAGAGAATCAAGGGTGTGATTTGACAAAAGTAAAAAATTCTGAAAAATGGGTAGTGGGCCTGGGTCTCCCTTTAGTCTAGAGGACAAAGCCCCCTGAACCTCCTGGATGTTTGAATTTGGAGGATTTACAGACTCTCCACATCCCCACAAACAAGAAACTATAGGTTTGGACACAATACAGGCTACTTCTTTCTTTCCTTGGTGGCTACTTCTCTTCTTTCAAGAAAATTTTGAGGCAAAGGGAGATTTGTAACAAAAACCTGAAATGAGGAAAAATTCTGAGAAATCACAGGTCTGGGGAATACAAGTTTGTCGCATGGTCTTTACTGCATGATAAAGACTGATGAATGCACAGTTCATGGCCCCATGGGTGATAATGGATTTGGCCAAAGGTGAGGTCCATTGTCACCCATAGGTCTTTATCCTGTGGCAGACTTGTATGACTCGTGTCTCATTTTTAATGACTTGGACTCGAGTCACCATGTACAATGGATGCAAAATGTCCTGTTAAAAGTGGTCACGCCCAAAACCAGTCATTAACCAGCAGTAAAGACCAAGCATCAGACTGTCATTCCAATTCATTAATGCCCGTATCGATTTCATTTTCAAAATGTAAAAAAATGAATTTTGTTGAAAATGTAAAAATAAAAATATTTCTTGGATAAAGCTAAATATAAATGGGCAAATTCACGTTTTGGGGACACACGAAATACTTCCAAAGTACAAAAAGCATGCGCGTGATGCCAATCTTTGTCACTCTGACTGGTTCAAAATCTGTGTCACACATCACACAAAACAGCTGGTGAACAGCTGGCACATACCGCATTGCTCTGATTTTTATAAGCCTTGTCTTTACCATCTGTTAATACACCCCCATGTGATTACGTTTCATCCAATCAGATTGTCTAAACTGTCTTGGGCATTTTTAAATAACCATTCTTAAATCCAATGAAAATTACTCAATATGAAGAAATTGAAAAAAAAAATTTAATCATAAAATTGTAGTGGGGCAGAATCTCCAGTGAAAGTTGGTCGCATCGACTTTTTCGCAAATACCACAGTTCACACGTGCAAGCCGATTTGTGTAATGCATGCTGGTCTAGCGAACAACCAAAAAATTGCAAAACTGACCTTAACTCCTCAATACTGAGCAACAGTAACCAATACTTTTCTTTGATTGTTTGTGTTCAGTTGAATAATGCAACTATTAGCCCTCCTATAGGTTTAACAATCAAAGACACTCAAAATGTGTATGTCACTCCCAACCCATTGACTTTGTGCAGTGCACTCAAATAAATGCAAGGACATGTGGCTATGGTAGGAGGTCAAACCAAAACCACTAAAGTGTATATGCAGTGTATATGCAGTGTATATGCAGTACATACACAGCTCTGTGTGACTCTGCATATAACTTAAGTAGGACATACACAAGTGTGTTTGACTTTGCCACTAACTCCAGCACAAAAATACACATGTGTGAACAATTGGCAATGCAACCAAAAATACTCAAGTGACTGTCTGTGGGTGCAGTGCTTACTGGGCCAAATTTCAGCCTGGGCATAGGAGGGTTAATTGCATTATTTACTTAAAGTAAGTTCAATTACAAATGACACGGTAATGTAAGGGGAAACGTGAATGGTTCGGGTTCTTTTCCTTTAAAGGTACTCGTGACTTGTTAGGGGAATAGGCAATTGTAGTGGCTTTACTGGTACAGGTAAGTAGAGTGACGCAGACCTACCTGTGATCCATGCATGTTAGTCCCATTGTTCACCATGGAAACAGCTCCAAACTTCTTATGTTTGATGCGAGGGTTTGACTCCATCTCAAAAAACCGAGCTTGGTCACCATAAAGTTTGCTGTGAAATCGAAACACAAACCATTTACTTTTAGATAACATGTTAAGGAGAGACAGCCAAACTTTCAAGCTTTCCAGGGTTATGTGGTCTTATAGTATTCACTTTTGTGGGTGAACAAAATCATATTTTACCAGTTTAGCATGAAACCCTTCCTCCATGGTAAGTACTCTCGCAGTACTTATTTATCCAACACCATGTAAACCCATTAAGATGGGAGAAAACCAATTTGTTCTTTTATCACCACTAGTTTGATCAGGCCTGTGAGTGGGGTTTGATAAAAAAAGAGGAAAAAAGAGAACCTAAAAAAGAGAACCTAAAAAAGACCCGGTGTCAATGGAGAACATCGTGAGTACTAAGTAGTAATCATGCACGTGTCACGTAGTGCACACATGGACGTAGAATACAAAATGGTGGTTGTTGTGGTGTGACGCGCGTGTCGTTAGGCCGTATAATTCCTTGGCTACGGCCGGAAATAACACGCAAGTCTATGGGAATTGACCGCAGCCGCGAGCTATTGGCTTCCGTAGGCACACTTTCCAGCCATAGCCAACGAAGTAGGACACAGCCAAAATACGGTGTGACGATCAGCCATACCGCTGGTTCGCGCGCTCTATATCCAACAGGCGGTATCTGGTGTGGGAACCAACGCACGGATCGAGATCGAGATCCGCGTGAAACAATAATTACACGCAATGCGCAATTTACAACAAAATAAAAAATGGAATTTTTTTTTCGGGCGGATTTAAAAAAAAGCGGAAATTAAAATCGGGAGAGGAAATGAAAAAAGCGGAAATCCGCTAAAACGCGGAGATTTCACAGACCTGTTTGATAATGATAAGCACAAAGTTGAACTTGACTACAGATGTAGAATCAGTTCTTGAAAAGCCAGAGCCCACTGACATTCATTTCTTTTCATTTCGTGGAATTGAGGTACCTATTCTAACTTTGAAATCAGTTCATATCGACAGGGGTTGAAATTCCCCTAGCCCACTAACCCAAGGCTAGTGGATTAACAGAAGGACTACTATGTATCTGCTAGGTTTGACAGCAGGCTAGTGTACAAAAATAAGAAACACATCATTGAAATTCAAACAAAAACTTACAATGATTATTGCAAACAGTGCAAGGCAGTTCATTGGCATTGTAGAGAAAAACTAGATGTATAAACCTGTTTCAATGAGTTTGTAAATTGTGGATCTTATTTTAACCCTCCTATGCCCAGGCTGAAATTTGGCCCAGTAAGCACCGCACCCACAGACAGTCACTTGAGTATTAACCCTCCTATGCCCAGGCTGAAATTTGGCCCAGTAAGCACCGCACCCACAGACAGTCACTTGAGTATTTTTGGTTGCATTGCCAATTGTTCACACATGTGTATTTTTCTCTAAGAGTGCTGGAGTTAGTGGCAAAGTCAAACACACTTGTGTATGTCCTACATAAGTTATATGCAGAGTCACACAGAGCTGTGTATGTACTGCATAAGTTAGCAGCAGACTCATATACACTTGAGTGGTTTTGGTTTGACCTCCTACCAAAGCCACATGTCCTTGCATTTATTTGAGTGCACTGCACAAAGTCAATGGGTTGGGAGTGACACACAAATTTTGAGTGTCTTTGATTGTTAAACCTATAGGAGGGTTAAAGCTCTGTTTTGAGACATTAATATAACTATGAACTTAACCCTAACCACCCCAAATCCTGCAAAATCCTCCAAGGGGCACTTTTGGGGGAAAATTCGGCACTGTTGGAAACTGGTACTTTCACCTCTTCAAACGGGGCAAAATTACTACCTGGCAAGAAGTACAGGCCGTAAGTGCTGAATATGAAAGACTAACGAAAATGCATGGTGCATTTTGAAGATGTGGGCGTGTTTCCAAAAGTGCAGTGATGGATTTTGGAGGATTCAGGAAGGTTCCTAGCCAGAATACCTAGGGGGGGGGGGGGGGGGTAGGGTTAAAGAACTAAAAAATGCTAAGATTTAATTTATTCATACACTAAGCCTAGAAACAATACCTGAACAATGAATCTCCTCCTTTACTAGTCCCTGTGGGGTCTCCAGTTTGTGCCATGAAATTTTTCTACAGGATCAAAAGAACAAAGTCAACTGTTGAATAATATTGTCTGTTTATTTTGCATTAATTAACAGGAAATACATCTTTAAAACCCTCCTACAATCAGTGCAATTTTTTAAACAACCCATTCAGGCCACTCCAAGCCATTAGCTGCTGCCAGTTGCCTCCTATGGTTACCCTTCTGTGCACTGTCACACCACTGAGATTGCAGGGTAAGGTGGTCTCCCATTGATACATTGCAGGCCATACTAATATGTTCAAACATTTACAGTGGCCTTGGGTGGCACACAGTTGATTTTGTAAGATTACTTGGAAAGGACAGCAGGCTTGTACATGTATGTACTGAAGGTTGCTCAAGAGCAGAATTTTGTGGATTGTTAAGGGGAAGCTACAACATTGGTTGGTGTAAAGTTGGTACAAGTTTCAATGATCCAGAGAAACAATTCCTTCTGAATTGTTTTCATCTTTGACAAAACAGGAATTGTTTTGTTGATTTTATGGAGGAGGGCCAAAGTCATGGTACAGCCAAGCCTTTGAGAAGCCTGGCGAGACCCAGGCTTTACCCAAGCCTATATAATCCCCTAGCTGAGCACAAAAGACACTTTACTAATGAACAGATCTCAAATAGCTCTTATTGCTAACACAGACTTGACTGACACCTCAGCTGTCTTTTTTCACAACTGCCGCCATTATAATGAGCTCTACTTGGCTGGGTTAGGCACTCCAGAAGCCCAGGTTTTTTTTATCACCAGGTACGTTATTGTTACAGGATTAAGACTCACAACTGGCAGGATTGGCTGTACCACAACTTTATAAACTCTATAAAAAACATCATTTGTTGTTTTTTCATCAAAAACGTGATCACCTATTGCTATGAAACTTTTAGATAATACTTTGTTAACCCTAACTCCCTACACAACAAAGCCAGTTGGAGGATTTTGAAGGATTTTTATTGTTTTAATACAATGCCTAGGGGAGTTAGGGTTAATGTGATAATGTGGTCATTATCAAATGAAATAAAATGAACTGAAACTTTTACAGGTATGGATGCATTTATAGGCATTTTACCAATACCCTTTAACTGTCAGGTTTTTGAGGCTGTCACACTTTTTATACAATTATGCATTTTTCAGCTCTGTACCTCATATTTCTATTAACCCTAACCTTCCCAAATCCTCCAAAATCCTCTTTGCTAAAGGGAAGGATTTTGAATGATTGAGGTTACATGCTACATGCTCTTTGCTAAAGTGAAGGATTTTGAAGGATTGAGGTTACATGCTACATGCTCTTTGCTAAAGTGAAGGATTTTGGAGGATTGAGGTTATTAGGCATACTTGCCTTTCCATGGTATATGTACATCCATGTTTGTTGTAGTGATTGTAAGGTCAGTGCTTGGGTCAGTGGACGCTGTTTATTGCTCCATGCATGCAGGGAGGGTCCCTGGCCATGTACATGTATCACATAATTAGAAACACATGTGTGCATACATGTCATGTGCTTGCTTTACTACTGAAGGATTTTGGAGGATTCAGGTTATGTGTAAGCAAATGGGCCTAGGGAGTTAGGAAGGATTCAGGTTATGTGTAAGCAAATGGGCCTAGGGAGTTAGGAAGGATTCAGGTTATGTGTAAGCAAATGGGCCTAGGGAGTTAGGGAGGATTCAGGTTACGTGTAAGCAAATGGGCCTAGGGAGTTACATGTAGGAAGGATTCAGGTTATGTGTAAGCAAATGGGCCTAGGGAGTTAGGAAGGATTCAGGTTATGTGTAAGCAAATGGGCCTAGGGAGTTAGGGAAGATTCAGGTTATGTGTAAGCAAATGGGCCTAGGGAGTTAGGGAGGATTCAGGTTACGTGTAAGCAAATGGGCCTAGGGAGTTACATGTAGGAAGGATTCAGGTTATGTGTAAGCAAATGGGCCTAGGGAGTTAGGAAGGATTCAGGTTATGTGTAAGCAAATGGGCCTAGGGAGTTAGGGAAGATTCAGGTTATGTGTAAGCAAATGGGCCTAGGGAGTTAGGGAGGATTCAGGTTACGTGTAAGCAAATGGGCCTAGGGAGTTACATGTAGGAAGGATTCAGGTTATGTGTAAGCAAATGGGCCTAGGGAGTTAGGAAGGATTCAGGTTATGTGTAAGCAAATGGGCCTAGGGAGTTAGGGAAGATTCAGGTTATGTGTAAGCAAATGGGCCTCAGGAGTTAGGGTTAATAACCCAATATACATTGTAAGTGTACATTTTTGGAAAGCTCTGTTTTTTCTTCTTTCACATTTGATACCAAATACATCTGAATATGGTCAAGTTGAAAGTAGGTCATGACTTACATACATGTAACATGAAATCTAAGAACATTTTTAAGTTCAAATCCATTGCCATGGTAACACAATTCAACAGCCTGCAAAAATACTATCAACAAAAAACATACCTGGAATCATTCTATGGCCTAATGAGAATTTATGCCAGAAACAATCAATTACATACATCAAACATCATACATACATTCATGGTTTACTATAAAACTTTATTAAAAAATCTCAAATTTTTACCCTAATTAAACTTAGAGGGTGCACCCCACTAAATAGTGAGGAATTCATGCGCCAAGCTGTTTATCATAAAGTGTATGTCCTCAAATCTTTCTGAAAAACAAAGATTTGAGGCCCATACATTTGATGGATTGTGTAAAAATGGCCCAATATCATAACCTGGGATCCTTGACTTCCAACTGTGAGTATTTTGGATACACTAGGCCCTGAAAAAGTGGTCCTAATTTGATTTCAAGCGTAAGGCTTTTTTCCAAAATGGCTGCTTTTCAGAGTGGGCATTTTCACTACTGTAGAGGGTGGTTTTCATTGGGATGAGGATAACTCCCTGGAAACCTGGACTTTAGACAGTAAATAGAGAAGAAAATAAAAGGTTATATATCGATCAATATTTTTTCTTTTGGATTTAAAAATTGTGGGACTTCTAAGTATTTTTTTACGATTTTTGAATATTTTGTGTTTAACACTGTTTACTATGGAAGTTTATTTAGTGGGGTGCACCCTAGAACTTAAAGCAGTCTGTTCTAGATGATCAGGGCGCCCTCCATTGGTATGATTTTGTCAACCAGTGGCTCATTATCTATGCAGGTAATGAATGCATTCATTGTACAAGTTCGCATGATTGAAGGTTGAAGGGTTAAACAAGACACACGGTCAGACACAGAGACAGTAATGACAACAAACGTGATTTGTGTAATGATCAAAATGAAGATACAATGGCACATCAAAGATTTACCTGCACAGAATGAAAGAGACAGAAGTTGTAGTATTTGATCTTGCAAAGCTTCAAGAAGTTGAGACAACCTGAAACAAATTAGGAGATAATTTTGTGAAGAAATGTGAAAATTATTATTGTTTGCATAATGGAATCAATTATTGGTTGACCCAGGCTTACAAGTTGTGAATGGTCCTTCTTGCTGAATACTGCGCATGAGCGATGACCTTGGGGTCAGAACATCGGAAAGAATGTCGTATCTGGCCACCACTTTTTAAGGTTTTTGGGGGAATTTTTTTGCAACCACTAACCAGTTAAAAAATGATTCTATCGATTTTTGTGGGTACTTTAAAATCCACTTTTATGATGGTTTTCGGACTTTATTTCCCTTCTAAAAACCCTCCCCTTCAGAAAATAGAAGGATCCTATTATACACATGTAGTTGCCACTGCGCATGTACATGTACAATGACCATGTTGGTCACTGACGGGGGAGTTGACAAGATCAGACTGACATGACTGAGGAAGTCATTGTATACCAAAAATGCTTGATTTTTCATGAAATAAATATCCTGGAATAATTTGAAGTATATGTCCATCATCATCCAAATGTTCTCCACCTTACTACAATACTAGGTAGGTAAGATTACTTTATTGGTTATATTGAATGAGAAAAAGTGGCAGCTGGATACGACATTCTACCCAGAACACTGTAAGTAAAGTCCTGTCGCCCTTGCGAAATTGAGGTTCTGCCGCGTAATCAATGTTCTGACACCAAGGTGACAAGGGTTACAAGGTCATCGCTCGATGAACGGCATGAAAAGTTTGTACACAGATTAGGCCAAAAGAATAAAAGTCATAGATTTACGTCCGGGAAATTTCGAAAACACATGAGGCTTTTTTTCATTATTCATTATTCATTATTTCCATTGATCATTAATAACAGCGCAATCACAAGATGTTTCTTCTAATTTGACGTATTCTTAATTAATCACTTTGTGTACATGCTTTCTACCTGCGAGAGAGAGAGAGAGAGGGAAGGGAAGGGTGAAAAGAGGAGTAACAAGGAGCATTTTGGTCATTAAGGCTCTTTTTATTGTTTTGCACATCTTTATTGGGAGAGGAGATTGAACATTCCTGTGCACGTGCGTGTCGCCGTATGTATGGTCGCCTGTGTACATGTACGTACGTGCATCATTATACGTGCGGGCCGCACACACAGGCATAAGATACGAAGGCTCAACTGCGAACGTGTTGTGCATAGCGCATGTGAAGGGCGGTACAGTTGCAGGTGCGGATCGGACGGAGTTTACCAAACAGTTTTAGCGATGCGACCTTTTTGTGAACGACGACGCGGACTAAGACGTGTATTAAGAGAACATGTGCTATAAATAAATGATTATAGCGCACATACTGGTGGAAATTTGGTAAAAACTTCGTTTTACTGATGTGGATGATTTGGAACTAAATTTGTTTGGTGGAAATACCTTTTTTGTGCAAATAATGATTTTTTTGGCAAATAATGAAAAATTTAGGCGGGAGCTTTCGGGACATGCGGGCGGAGGACGCAAATCTATGACTTTCATTCTTTTGGCCTTAGCCGATGCTCTGAGAAATGTCGGGGAAATCCTCTTTTTTTTTTTAGACATCTTTCAGCAAAAATTGTTTCTCCAAGAGGCAATTAAGAAGTTACAGTGCCTGGTATTTCCTTAGTTCAGCCAACGAAAACGGGTAAAAAAAAAAGGAGAAAATTCAGTGCAAACTTTACAGGTATACGAACGGGAAGAACTCTTGGTC
Source organism: Zoroaster sp. YZ-2022 (assembly GCA_029582265.1). Classification (NCBI taxonomy): domain Eukaryota; kingdom Metazoa; phylum Echinodermata; class Asteroidea; order Forcipulatida; family Zoroasteridae; genus Zoroaster; species Zoroaster sp. YZ-2022. The sequence continues at coordinate 15,539,262 of CM055837.1, forward strand.
AGGACCCTATCGGAAGTGTACTTTGCACTGTAGATAGGGTCCTATCAAGGCTATCAAAAACACAGAGTTGTAAAACCTGTCAATACCTGAATGGATAACGCGTAACGTTATTGTGACTTGAAGTAGGCTAATGTCTAGGTATGTGCGTATCCCACGCATTGTCGCAAATCTGTTCGGCCGCGGCCTCAATCTCGGGTTGAATCGCCGTGGCGAAGACACCGTGGAGATAGCGTTTTGTAACGTTTCGCTGAGGCCGTTCTTTTTGACGTAACCAGGAGATTTTTTTTCGAAGACGTAGATCAAATATTCTACTTCAACCTCGTTCTCAAATTTTCTGAATGCGGCATCTAGAAGTTTCCAAAAAATATTCTCGAAATTTGGGTTCGCTCTTGCTCATCAAAACCATCGACGATTTACCAAAAGTTTAGTAAAATCACTTATCAAACCACAAAAATCATTTTTCTATACTTGTTTTCTACCTCTTGGCCAATTTTGACGGCGATTGATCGTCACCCAGTTATGTTTTTTGGACTCCCCAAACATCGATGTCAACCAAAGATTGTATTGCGCCGCGTTCAGCGCGCTATAGACCTACCAATTTTCAGTCCGATAAATCGTCCGTTTAAACCTACATCGGCGTAACACAATATTAAATATTAGTTTTCATGAACTTATTTCATTTTTTTTCTTCATATTTCCAGTCCAATATCATTTTATAAATCAGGGATAAGAATTTCTCGCGGATTTCAGTATAAATATTAAAAATTCTCAGATTTGAGTGATTTTTTTTCTCTATTTTTTAAAATCTATTTTCATTATTTTGTTTTATATTTCCAGTCCAATATAATTTATAAATTGTTTTAATATTACATTAAATCAGGGATGAGAGGCTTTCGAAGATTTTAGTGTAAAAATATGAAAACAATCCTCAGATTTGAGTAATTTTATTTTTTTCATAATTTTTTTAATTTATTATTTTTTTTTTTTAACACATTTTTTTTGTATTTCTTATTTGTAAATCAGCACTACAAAACAAACTAATCATTGAATTAGCCTGGAAATAGGTTATTATTCTTCCTCTTTTCCCAAGCATTCCAGTGATACCAACCTTTTGAAAATCGGACAAGAATTAAGAAAATTATGATATGGAATCCGAGAAAATCTAGGAAACGGGTCACAACTCAAATGTACATTTCTTATGTTTTTCCTTATAAAATAATTGCCATTTACGGGCCTAAAATTGCCGGATTCAACATGTCATAACTTCCTTATTTTTGGTGACAGGAAGATGATCCTTATATCATTGTAATCGTCTATTCAAGACCTTGACAATGATACCAGTTGTATTGGAATCTGTTGATTTTGAAAATTTTTGACACATAGCTATAATGTCCGGAAACTAGGCACACACCTTAAATTACATCATACTCACATCTCGGTCTTTCTTCTGGATATAAATCAACCACAATATCACCTAAAGTTGTTTCTAGTAACACCGCCATCTTTACTTAATGATTGGGATTAGTCAATAATTTTGATGACAACGACTGAAAATGTTAGGTTACAGAGAAATACGTTTTCCTTCGAAACATGGGAGCTGCCATTTTGAAATACCTGGTACACGGCGATACATATCAAAAGTTTACTTAATTGCAATGGCTGTAACAAGGGAAGTTCAGATTGCCAGCGTCAGTTGTAATATTGCGCCCTCTATAGTTTGAACGGAAGCTGGTGCTTGGAAACCGACGAAGCTTTGGCGAACTCCATGGGCGAAGTGAACGACTTTTCTGGAGGAAAAAGATGTTGTAGGCCTACTAATTGAATATTATTGGTATTCACTAGTTGAGATTTGTAGTTTTGGTAAGACACAATCTTATGATTATTTGCAAACAATTTATGAAACGGCATTCACATCGTAAATAGGGCAAACGATCCGACCGAGGCTAGTTTTTCGTTATAAAGTTAATCAATGCCGAAGCTAACGTTAACGTTAGGCCAAGAGAATGAAAGTCATAGATTTGCGTCCGGGAAATTTCGAAAACACATGAGGCTTTTTTTCATTATTCATTATTCATTATTTCCATTGATCATAACAGCGCAATCACAAGATGTTTCTTTTTTACGTATTCTTAATCACTTGTCTTTATGTACATGCTTTCTACCTGCGAGAGAGAGAGGGAAGGGTGAAGGGTAAACATGGTAAAGAGGAGTAACAAGGAGAATTTTGGTCATTAAGACTCTTTTTATTGTTTTGCGCATCTTTATTGGGAGAGGAGATTGAACATAGGGACTAGCGACCCAATCAACCCCCCTCGCTGGTAATGTCTCTTATTAATTATTGATAGTAAAATCGAGATTAAAAGAATACAATACCATTCATGTCTTATCTCCGGTCGTTGTTTAGTCGATCATATCACTAATTGTATGTAGGTACAGAGGTACATGTAAACAGCTAAATAAATTTATGATATGATCGATTAGGCCTATGGCTATTCCTGTGCGTGTATTTGTTTTTTACACCGCAGCGACGGGTTTTGTGCGCATTTCGCCCTTGTGTCAAGACTATGAACCCATTCAGCACGCATGCGCGCGAAGGGAATTTCGACACGCAAAAAAACCTACCATCAACGGAGAGGGAATGGCTCCATGAGTTCCACTGCAGAGCGCCATGGTCGACTGCAGCTTGGAGTTTTCTATCGTCGCGCGCCTAGGGTTTCGTAGTCTCTCTCTCAAAAAAATATTACATGAAATAATTCAACAGTTACAACTAAAATAGAATACATAGGAAACTAGCTAAGTAAAACAGTTACAGTTTATTTTACTACGTATACTGTGTATTATGTACCTATTTACAAAGTTGTTTTGTTTGATATAATTACATTTTAATTATCTGTATTTTGTAAGCAATTACGTATTTCTTATTTTACTTATTTATTTTACTCAGTATGTTGTTCAGCTAGTTTCCTATTTATTCTATTTAATTGTAACTGTAAATTAATTATTTCTTGTAATGATTTATTTTCGTTAAATAAAACGTCAATTGAAATTATTTATATGTTTGATTTACTCTCTTCAGTCTCACTAGCGCCAAATAATTTACCATGGAGTTATCGGACTTAAAATTAATAATTGGATTCATTAAATTAGTTATGTTCCAGTACATCCTGCCTAATATAATAATGTTTTAATTACTCTCATATTAATGTTAAACCAGTCTCAACAGCGTGAAATGCATAAAAAAAATACGGGGGGGTGAGTTTGTAGGGGCGACTTTGTCGAGGGGCGACTTTGTGAGGGGCGAGTTTGTATCGACAGGGGGTGAGTTTGCCATGGGCGCGTTGGCTAGCATCCCTACAAATAACACCCTTTTTGGAAATTACTAAACTTCACAGAAATTTATTAATTTATGCAAGACCTGAAAACTGCTTGTCCTTTGCCGTAATTCCGTTACCGAAATTTTGACCTCCCTAAAGTGACCCAGCAGGTGAATTTTTTTGTTGTTCATTTGTGTCCAATGAATCTGTTGGATCTTGGCTCCCATTTCATACACAGATTAGTTGTCTAGTATAAAACATATTTTCTAGGTGATGGGCAAATGTTGGCTGGGTCATGAATGGACGTAATTGCCCATGTACTAAGCTTGGGTGATAAGACGCTAATATCGAATATTGCGATATCCTTTTTATTCGATTACAATATCAAGAATCTTTTGAAGTTATCGAGATATCAGCAAATCCCAATTTTAAAAAATATATCGCGATTAAAAAAAAAATCGCCATTGTGAGTCAAGTCAGAAATTCCATGGAAACAAAATTAGAACAGTCTTTTCAGCTTTTGGAAGTGAGAAACAAAAGCGAACTACTTCAGAAGTACATACACGCTATGCAAATGAATTTGTGATTTATTGTGACGCTAGTAGAGGGGTACATACCTGTGGTTATCGGCTCTAAAGCAATCATGCATGAATGCAAAAAAATAATTGCGATATTATCAAAAATCATGATATATATTTGCCGATATATCGTGGATGTAAAAATCGATATCGCCCAAGCTTACCATACACTAACTTTACGCCAACTCAATTTTTTAAGATAATGGTAATTGGCTAATAATCAATGTTGTACCTTCCCTTTAGAACTGAACATTAGCTCGGCACACTTGTTCTCTGCATACAGGTGGGCTGTAGAGAAATAAATCACTGGAGATGGGTAAAAAAGGCAAGAAAAAAGGAAGTGGGAAGAAAGGAAGCGGAAAGAAAGGAGGAAAGAAGAAAACATCTGAGCCTCAGATGACCATCAAGGAAGCCATCTTGGCTTACCAGTAAGAAAGTTTTATTTGTTTTTAATTTGATGTTAGTTAGAAATCATGGGATATTCAGCTCAGACCAACAGTTTTCGTATGAATTCTTTGTAACGCTGAAGGGGTCATTGTCATCTAGGATACTCCATAATGATACCCAAACCATCTCAATCCTATATACGTTTATAGAGAACATTTGCAATTGCCTGTGTACCATTGGGGAGTACCCTAGCTGACAACGATCCCTTCAGCCTTTAAAAGTAACATTAACAATATTTAAGTGCTGTAATTAAATTTTTCTGAATCATATTTTGGATCTGCCAAATCTCCTGGGGTTTCACCCCCCTGAACCCCCCGACCAGGGGCTTGCACCACAATGCTCACACTCATGTTTAATTTCTTTAAGAAAAACTTATGCTTAACTCCATAATTAATATGTAAATTGTAAGATATTACGTGGGTTTATTGAGGCATAATTTTAAGTTGCTCACATGTTTATTTTGCCATATTGGAAAACCAATGAATTACATGTTCAACCCTTGAGGGCGCACTTTAATATAACACACACATGTAAGTGGCAATATTGGAGGCAATATCTGACAAATCCTGGTGATATAGGGTAGTGACCTGGGGGTACCCCCCATCCCATCCCCCAACCCCAACACTGCAAAAAAAAGAAAAAAAAAGTGGGCGGTATATATCCCCTCCATCTAACCCGGGATTTGTGCCCGTGTTATCATGTGGGGTATTATTTTCATTCATTGAGTTAAACTAGCACTCCGATTCCACGCCCTATTGATTGTGACGATACTGTCCTTTGAACCCTTCTACAATCAGTGCAATTTTTTAAACAACCCATTCAGGCCACGCCAAGCCATTAGCTGTTGCCAGTGGCCTCCTATGGTTACCCTTCTGTGCACTGTCACACCACTGAGATTGCAGGGTAAAGTGGTCTACCATTGATACATTGCAGGCCATACTAATATGTTCTAACATTTACAGTGGCTTTGGGTGGCACACAGTTGATTTTGTCAGATTACATGGAAAGGACAGCAGGCTTGTACATGTATGTACTGAAGGTTGCTAAAGAACAGAATTTTGTGGTTGGGAGTGGCTTCAATGTGTAGGAGGGTTAAGTAGCATTTTGCTATCAAGCGAAGTCATACACTGAATTGAGAAAAAAATTATAAAATATCTGTTTGCTTGTGAAGGATCAACATCAAAGAAGAAGCTTTGGAGGAATTCATGTATGAGATCAAAGGACTTGAAGACAGGAATCAGAAACACAAAGAAAGGGTAAGGATTTGTAGCAAAATACACTATGAATAACTTTACCGTGCAATAAATAGTTCACAGCAATTTCATAACGACACAACACTGTGAAAATGCCATGAAATACTTCTTGTGGCAGTTTTGGGACAGCTCATTAATTCTCAAGATCGCCGTGAATTTGCCCTGAGCTCACCGTGAACATTATTGCCAATATCTGAGAGGAAGAGACACCATGAAATTGCCGTGAAATCATGGTGAACTATCATTTCACGGCAAAACGGATTTTCAGGGCATTTTCAGGGTGAAGTTGTTCATAATGACGTGAGGAATTGTACCTGGCGCCAATTCCATGGAATTGCCATTAAGCAGAAACATATTGCTTACCAGAAATATTTGATTAGCAGATTATATTGGTTACCAGCCAACATTTCACACACAATTTGTGTATTTTGGCTGGTAGTCTGTTTTATATTGCTTAGCAAAAATATTTGATTAGTAAAATCTACTGCTCAGTGGCCCTAGGAATTGGTCCCTGGGTTAACCAGTTGACGTCGGGAATATATATTTTTTTCCGGTCCCCCGTGCGGGTTTATTTTCAGTGAAAAATCTGAAAAAATTTCTAGCCATTAATAAAAAATTTTTGTCAATGAAACTAAGTCTGGACACCCAAATAAACACCTTTACTCATTGACATTTCGAGAATTAAATGACTAGTTTTTTAATTACGGTTGTGTTTGTTCAGCACAATTAGACCGTTGGCAAGCTCCGATGCAACGGCCTATTAGTGACCAGCGCCCGGTTGAACAGACGGCATACCGGGAGAGAGAGGAAAGGCCTCGTAAACAATGGATATAAATCCGTCTTTACAAATTCTTGGCTGGTACTTCAAAGGAACAGGTCTTGGATAAAGGGATTAGGCAAAAATCAACAAAAAGAGTGAACTCGTTCAGTGTTTGCAGTGCCTTTTGTCCGGGGCCACCGAACCGTGACCCCATGGACTCCGAGAAACGATTGCGTGTATACAAGTCAGCCGCCACGACGGCACGCCACGTGTGGCGTGTTGACAAGTCTCCCGGTAACACACACAAAAATCGGAATGCGTGTTTAGACACTCTCCGATCCCCTGTTCAAAAAAAAATGCGTGTATACACGGCCTCCGATGCGAACTGGTTAAGGGACGGTACAACATTGGTAATTGATAACGGACAATAACCATACTTTGTGTATGGGAAATATGGTGTGGTTCCAATAAGTTGGCTAAAAAAGAAAAAGATTACCAAAAAAAAAGTGTGTCACCACACCGATTTTGAAGCCGACCTCTGACCAGAGACTTTGTTTTTTAGCTAACCCTCCTACAATCAGTGAAATTTTTGAAACAACCCATTCAGGCCACTCCAAGCCATTGCTATGGTAGGCAGTGGCTCCTCATAGCTATACTGCATAGTAACATAATGCCTCATATGTCTGTTGATTTTAGTGGTTTGTGATTGACATATTGCAGGGCATATTACTTTGTTCCAGACTCAGTGGCTGGTGGTAGGCTTACACATAACCTGAATCCTTCCTAACTCCCGAGGCCCATTTGCTTACACATAACCTGAATCCTTCCTAACTCCCTAGGCCCATTTGCTTACACATAACCTGAATCCTTCCTAACTCCCTAGGCCCATTTGCTGACACATAACCTGAATCCTTCCTAACTCCCTAGGCCCATTTGCTTACACATAACCTGAATCCTTCCTAACTCCCTAGGCCCATTTGCTTACACATAACCTGAATCCTCCAAAATCCTTCAGTAGTAAAGCAAGCACATGACATGTATGCACACATGTGTTTCTAATCTGTGATACATGTACATGGCCAGGGACCCTCCCTGCATGCATGGAGCAATAAACAGTGTCCACTGACCCAAGCACTGACCTTGCAATCACTACAACAAACATGGATGTACATGTACCATGGAAAGGCAAGTATGCCTAATAACCTCAATCCTCCAAAATCGTTCACTTTAGCAAAGAGCATGTAAGCATGTAACCTCAATCCTTCAAAATCCTTCACTTTAGCAAAGAGCATGTAAGCATGTAACCTCAATCCTTCAAAATCCTTCACTTTAGCAAAGAGGATTTGGGAAGGTTAGGGTTAATGGTTCTTTATGACATAATTAACATGGTCTAAATCAGTTGAGGGTTTGATAATCGCTGATTTGTCACATTACTCTCCGCGGCCATGGGCTTTGTGTTCTTTGAGCCTGGTCAAGATTAGAGCACGCTAATTGAAACGTAGAGAACACCCCGTGAAGTCCCGATGGTTCTCCCTGAACCATAATCTCGCTTAGCGACAGTTGAGGATTTGGGAAGGTTAGGGTTAATGACACAACTATATAAGCTAATACTTTCATCATACATCATCCGTTTGCAACGTCTACAGAATTAGGCAGCTAGACTTATTTTCACTGTAAATAGAAGACACGATCCTGCACCACTGTTAAAATCGCTTCATTGGCTACCAGTAACCAAAGAATATCATTTAAATTGCTTCTATATGTGTACAAATCACTAAATGCCTTAGCACCAATATATTTATCAAATTGTTTGAAATTGTATGTTCCAAATAGGCATTTAAGATCAACACCGCCTTGAATATCCTATCACAAGAGTCCAAGCTGGTGATAGATCTTTCACTGTTTGTGCATCCAAGCTATGGAACAATCTTCCTGTTTATATCAGACAATCTGTTTCTGTTAATGCCTTCAAGAAGGCTCTTAAAACTCACTTGTTTCCTCATTAATTTTGCATCAATTTATGTCTTTTAAGTATTCTATCCTGATTTGTATTTATTATGTCATATTAACTTTTGTAAGCGCCATGAGCCTCTCGGGAATGGCGCATGATAAATACTTGTTGTAATGTAATGTAATGTAATGTAACATGTGGGTTTCTGTGCATATCTTATAAAGAATGCATGTATTTACAGACATTGTACGGTACAGACATTGTGTCTGATTTTGGTTTATGTTTTTGTATCTGTCAAGAATGAACGTCTGAAAGAAGAGCAACTGTACCACATCCGTACCCTCCTCAAACAGGCTAAGGAAAGAGACACAGAACTGGACCAAGTAAACGTTGTCAATAAAGAACATGTTGAGATTGCTTTGAAAGAGAAATGGCAGGCAGCCAAGGAGGAAGATGAAATAATTGAAGGTAAAATAAGAGAGAGAGTCGAGCCTACCATTGTTTTTAGATGTTGAACAATTTTTACAAATATTTATCAAGTTTTTAAAAACTTTACCACATTGGCCCCATGTTGCAAAAATTTTCCAACTGTTTGGAAATTATTTCAAAAATTTCTGAATTTTTTTTACATTTTGTACAATATTTTTACACAAAATAATTTTTTTTAAAAATCCAATCCAGAGCTGCCAACTCTTCCGGATTCTGCGGAAGACTTCCGTATTTGACGGTAATTTACTTACTTATAATATATGCAAGGAGGCCTCTCCTTTTGGTGCCAAAAGGAGAGGCCTCCTTGCATATATTTTAAGTAAGTAAATTACCGTTAAATACGGAAGTCTTCTGCAGAATCCGGAAGAGTTGGCAGCTCTGCCAATCTCAAACTCTGAAAATTTGTTGCTGTAGTGAATACCATAGGCCTCAACAGCCTATCGTGGAAGTAGAGTCCTAAATTTAATGTGGACAAACGCCATAATTTTTTTTTAAATCCAATCGCAAACTCTGAAAATTTGTTGCTGTAGTGATACCATAGGCCTCAACAGCCTATCGTGGAAGTAGAGTCCTAAATTTAATGTGGACAAACGCCATACAAACACTCAAGAAATTAACTTATAGCTTAGGTTCTGCTCAGTTTAATGATCCGAAAATTCATGAAAATTCACAATGGTCTGTAGTTGAAGAAACACCCTCGGTTTATAAAAAACCCCATTGCTGGCGGTTTCCAGAAGAATAAATGACAAGATGGCGATATTAGTCCATCGTGGCAATGCCAGACTCAGGACAAAAATGAGAAATAATGAAGAGTAAAATACTCATCAATGTTCCTCTCATAAAACCGTAATGGCGAGAGTCTGAACGACCTGTCCATATCACAAAGTCTGTCTGCATTTTCCTGTGCAATGGCAACTCACTCAAACTACTTATCCCAAAAATATTAGATACTATCTGTAAAGTGAAAAGTGAATTAATCATTATAACAAGTCGTTACTTTCCCAACAAAAACAAAGAACTGTTTTTTTAATCAAGGGTACGAGATATCAAACGCAAACCGTTCCTCACAGAAGTCAGGTCAACTTCTGCCCAGAAAAACGGGGCGTCCAAAGTTTTTCGGCAATATTTTAGCAAATAGGATCTGCTTTAACCCTAACCCTGCCAGACACAGCACAGTGCATCAGGTGGAAAAGTCTGGTGCACTTTGATGCATTCAGCTGTCAACACCAGTGCATTAAGCAGCCAAGTCTGAGGCTATTGAGAGCTGGTCCCATTGAACAATGCCAGAGTTGTATCCTGCTGCGTTGGGTGACCACAGACTCTGAGGCAGTTCGGCCTTGAGATTTGTGACCAGATGGATCTTGCTGCACTCTGCAGCCAAGTCACTTTGACAAACGATGCAATCTGATGCATCTGGCAGGGTTTCTAGCCAAAATACCCTGGAGGGTTAGGGTTAAACAGCCAGTAGTCTAGCGTTGTTATTTTGTTTTGGGTGCATTCCTTTTTGTTTACGCTTTTAGTAATTACTTTTGTAATATTTTTGTAGGATAAATTTACTTGGCAAATTAAACAGGGTGTCTTCAAAGGCGTCCTACATTTTTACAGGGCGTCCAAAAATCAAATAGGGCGTCCAAAAGGCGCCCTGACGCATTGCTGGCTAATACCTTGGGTACAGGCGAATGAGCAATAGACTTGTTTACCAATCCCCACATTACTAGAGAGTGGGGAGTTAAGGCCCATCCAGTCATTGGATTTAACCTTTTTTTAATCATCCCTCCACCCCAACTTTGACAACAAATTTACACAGCTGCTTCTTGTGATACTACAGACGATAAAAGACTGAGCCCAATTTCCTATTGGCCATGACCCCGAGGTTCTTTATCTTGAGGAAAGACCAAACTTCAAACTTTTATTCCCATTCATAAATGCCCATTTTAATTTTGCTTTCAAAATTTCAATATTCACTCATCTGTATTGTAAAAAAAATCAAGTAAGAAACGGACACTAAATCCACATTTGGGCACGGATAAAGTTCCAACAAAGCCTGTACGTGTGCGTGATGTAGATATATTTAATTCTACACTCTGATTGGTTCAATCCCTCATCGTCCGCCTATTACACTATGAATAACTTAACCCTGAAAATGCCCTGAAAATCTGTTTTACCGTGAAATAAATAGTTCACAGCAATTTCACGTTGACACAACACCATGAAAACAGCATGAAATACTTTTGGGATTCCTTCACCGTGAAAACGCTGTGAAAACGCCATGAACTTCTCGTGGCAGTTTTGGGGCAGCTCAGTAATTCTTGAGAGTGCAGTGAATTTGCTGTGAAATTACTGTGAACATTATTGCCAATATCTGAGAGGAAGAGACACCATGAAATTGCCGTGAAATTACGGTGAACTGTTATCTCATGGTAAAACGGATTTTCAGGGTGAAGTTCATAGTGTTAACAGCTAGTGGTCAACTTGCATACTAGCTGGTCTGTTATTATCGTTGTCAGAAGTCTATTACCTACATGAAGTGTGCCAGCCCGCTGTAATCCATACCACGGCATTGTACTCCAAATGCGCGCACGCACAACAAGCATGGTTATGGGTTTTGCTCCCCCTGCCCAGTTTGCCATGGGGCATTATGGGATAGGCATCTCCAGGCAAAGCTAGTTCCTAGAAAACAAGACACAGTATTAAATTAAGCACAGGCGAACCATCAGCTAAGGGGAGAATGCACAAACGCTGAGAGGTGCGCGCACGAGATACAGTTCTCTCACACGCCGGGTAAGTCTCCCAGACTGCACTGCTTCTTTTTGAGACCTTGCGCATCAGTCTGTGGAACAATACGTCATGAATGGCCCAAATCCATTGTTCTTGGTGTACTATGCTGTGGACTAGGTTAGTACACGAGTACACTTCATGTAGGTAACAGACTTCTGGTGCTGTGCCGTGGACTAGGTTAGTACACGAGTGGCACACTTCATGTAGGTAACAGACTTCTGGTATGTGCCGTGGACTAGGTTAGTACACGAGTGGCACGCTTCATGTAGGTAATAGACTTCTGGTACTGTGCCGTGGACTAGGTTAGTACACGAGTGGCACACTTCATGTAGGTAATAGACTTCTGGTACTGTGCCGTGGACTAGGTTAGTACACGAGTGGCACACTTCACATAGGTAATAGACTTCTGGTGCTGTGCCGTGGACTAGGTTAGTACACGAGTGGCACACTTCATGTAGGTAACAGACTTCTGGTACTGTGCCATGGACTAGGTTAGTACACGAGTGGCACACTTCATGTACAATGTAGGTAACAGACTTCTGGTGCCGTGGACTAGGTTAGTACACGAGTGGCACACTTCATGTAGGTAACAGACTTCTGGTATGTGCCGTGGACTAGGTTAGTACATGAGTGGCACACTTCATGTAGGTAACAGACTTCTGGTATGTGCCGTGGACTAGGTTAGTACACGCGCAGCACACTTCATGTAGGCAACAGACTTCTGGTGCCGTGCCGTGGACTAGGTTAGTACACGAGTGGCACACTTCATGTGGGTAACAGACTTCTGGTACTGTGCCGTGGACTAGGTTAGTACACGCGTGGCACACTTCATGTAGGCAACAGACTTCTGGTACTGTGCCGTGGACTAGGTTAGTACACGAGTGGCACACTTCATGTAGGCAACAGACTTCTGGTGCCGTGCCGTGGACTAGGTTAGTACATGAGTGGCACACTTCATGTAGGTAATAGACTTCTGGTACTATGCCGTGGACTACATGTAGGTTAGTACACGAGTGGCACACTTCATGTAGGTAATAGACTTCTGGTGCCGTGCTGTGGACTAGGTTAGTACACGAGTGGCACACTTCATGTAGGCAATAGACTTCTGGTACTATGCCGTGGACTAGGTTAGTACACGAGTGGCACACTTCATGTAGGTAACAGACTTCTGGTACTGTGCCGTGGACTAGGTTAGTACACGAGTGGCCCACTTCATGTAGGTAACAGACTTCTGGTACTGTGCCGTGGACTAGGTTAGTACACGAGTGGCACACTTCATGTAGGCAACAGACTTCTGGTACTGTCCCGTGGACTAGGTTAGTACACGAGTGGCCCACTTCATGTAGGTAACAGACTTCTGGTACTGTGCCGTGGACTAGGTTAGTACACGAGTGGCACACTTCATGTAGGCAACAGACTTCTGGTACTGTCCCGTGGACTAGGTTAGTACACGAGTGGCACACTTCATGTAGGTGACAGACTTCTGGTACTGTGCCGTGGACTAGGTTAGTACACGAGTGGCACACTTCATGTAGGCAACAGACTTCTGGTACTGTCCCGTGGACTAGGTTAGTACACGAGTGGCACACTTCATGTAGGTAATAGACTTCTGGTGCTGTGCCATGGACTAGGTTAATACACGAGTGGCACACTTCATGTAGGTAATAGAGTTCTGTCGTTCGACCTGCTGTTAATGCATCCCTACACATTTCATCCAGTCAGATTGTCTTAACTGTCTTGGGCATTTAGGAATAATACCTATTGATTTTAATACCCAGACCTGAAGAAGAAGATAGTGCAAAGGCAGGTCGAGTTGGAGCAAGAGTTGGTCACGGTTGCTAAGTGGAAGGAATACAAGAACAACGGACAACACCTACATGCTAAACAAATCAAAATACTCCAGCAAGAACTAGAAGATATGCAAATCAGTTTTGATGACATGAAAGGTAATTAAGCTCAGAGATATCTCCTGAGCCCCCCCTCCCCCACCCCCCTAACAAAGTCTCCGGTTTCTGGTCCCTGCGCGTCAGCATTTTTGGTTTTCTTTTTTATACTATGATATGATTTCCATTTGAAGCCAAACTTGCTGGATCGATTTGGAATTCTGCCGTGCTGTGTTTTAAACGGCTTTTTCACATTGGGGTATGAACGTTTGCCCGATTTGTACAGCATCTCTTAGCCACTGTACTTTGTGTATGGGAAATTTGATCTGGTTCTAATAACCGCGCTGATTTTGAAGCAGACCGAGGACCAGAAATCAGGGTCTTTTTTGTTGGCCTTTAAAGAAGTTTCCCTTGTTTTGGGCTATTTTAACATCAATTCTCAAAACTTTCATTTGAACATCACTATTTTACATGAAGAAGGGGAAAAAATGCTTTAAAATCTTTCTCAAAATAATCACGAGAAGCATGGTTTTACAGTAAATATGTACCGAAATGAATTTATGGTGGGTCCCGTCATATAATATTGTCATTGTGTTACTGAAAAACAAATTAGATGAAATACAAATAATGGCTTTTAATTGCTCACTTTCTTCTTCAAACGTCACAGCTCATTTGGAGAAAACTCTGAGTGTGGCGAAGGATGAAATTCACAAATCAACAGAAGAAAGACTGACAGAGCAGAAGCACATAGCGTCAGAGGTAAAATCATATTTATTGATTATGATTATGATCTGTATTATTGAATTATTGATTATGATCTGTATTATTGAATTATTGATTATGATCTGTATTACTGAATTATTGATTATGATCTGTGTTATTGAATTATGATTATGATCTGTATTATTGAATCATTGATTATGATCTGTATTATTGAATCATTGATTATGATCTGTATTATTGAATCATTGATTATGATCTGTACTAGGTTCTGAATATTCATTAAGGGAGGAGCGCCAAAGTTGTGGTACAGCCAAGCCTTTGAGAAGCCTGGCCAGGCCTAGGCTACCTGGCCTCCTAGTCTTTTGTGAGTCCTAATCCTGTAACAATACAGTACCTGCCAATCAACATAACTGGGGCTTCTGGAAGGCCTAGCCTAGCCAAGTAGAGCTCATTATAATGGCCGCAGTTGTGAACAAAAGACAGCTGCGGTGGCAGTCCACTCTGTGTTAACAATAAGAGCTATTTGATATCTATTCATTAACTCTAACCCCAAATCCTGCAAAATCCTCCAAGGGGCACTTTTTGGGAAAAATTCAGCACTGTTGAAAACTGGTACTTTTACCTCTTCAAATGAAGTCTCTGCAAGAAGTACAGGCCGTAAGTGCTGAATATGAAAGATCAACGAAAATGCATGGTGCATTTTGAAGATAAGGGCATGTTTTGAAAAGTGCACTGATGGATTTTGGAGGATTCAGGAAGATTCCTAGCCAGAATACCTATAGGGGATTAGGGTTAAGGAAGGTTCCTAGCCAGAATACCTATAGGGGGTTAGGGTTAAGGAAGGTTCCTAGCCAGAATACCTATAGGGGGTTAGGGTTAAGGAAGGTTCCTAGCCAGAATACCTAGGGGGTTAGGGTTAGTAAAGGGTCTTTTGTGCTCAGCTAGGGGATTATATAGGCCTGGGCAAAGCCTGGGCCTGGCTGGGCTTCTCAAAGGCTTGGCTGTACCACAACTTTGTCCCTCCACCCTTAAATTAATTCGTGGCTACGAGTCTTGTAATTTATGTTTTCAGTTTGTTTTAATACTTCACATAGATGATGATGATAGTTTGAATCTTCTCTAGAAATGATTTTTTGTCTCGGGTCCTGTCACTTTTAAAAAAAGTGAAGTAATTTCCAGTTTGACTTTGTCAAAGAGTAATCTTTACCAAATTCCTTGTTAGAATGAATACAAAAAAATCTCTTGCCCTGATTAGTGTGGTATCACTACTGTAATGACAGAAAAACTGCAAATTAGTATATAGGCTACGAATTGTGATATAACTGTTTTTCAGATGCTCAATAACTTTTGTTAAAGACTGTTGTGTAACTTAACCCTAACTCCCTAGGCCCATTTGCTTACACATAACCTGAATCCTTCCTAACTCCCTAGGCCCATTTGCTTACACATAACCTGAATCCTTCCTAACTCCCTAGGCCCATTTGCTTACATGTAACCTGAATCCTTCCTAACTCCCTAGGCCCATTTGCTTACACATAACCTGAATCCTTCCTAACTCCCTAGGCCCATTTGCTTACACATAACCTGAATCCTTCCTAACTCCCTAGGCCCATTTGCTTACATGTAACCTGAATCCTTCCTAACTCCCTAGGCCCATTTGCTTACACATAACCTGAATCCTCCAAAACCCTTCAGTAGTAAAGCAAGCACATGACATGTATGCACACATGTGTTTCTAATCTGTGATACATGTACATGGCCAGGGACCCTCCCTGCATACATGGAGCAATAAACAGTGTCCACTGACCCAAGCACTGGCCTTGCAATCACTACAACAAACATGGATGTACATGTATCATGGAAAGGCAAGTATGCCTAATAACCTCAATCCTCCAAAATCCTTCACTTTAACAAAGAGCATGTAGCATGTAACCTCAATCCTTCAAAATCCTTCACTTTGGCAAAGAGGATTTTGGAGGATTTGGGATGGTTAGGGTTAATGGTTCTTTATGACATAATTAATATGGTCTAAATCAGTAGAATGTTTGATAATCGCTGATTTGTCACATTCCTCTCTGCGGCTATGGGCTTTGTGTTCTTTGAGCCTGGTCATTCTTCATCCTCCTGACGAAGATCAGAGCACGCTAATCGAAACGTTGAGAACACCCTGTAAAATCCCCATGGTTCTCCCTGAACCACTTTCTCACTTAGCGATAGTTGAGAAGTGAGTTGTCCGATATTGGTTCTCCCTGAACCATAATCTCACTTAGTGACAGTTGAGATACGAGTTGTGCAATAAGGTTCTTTTCAGAACCTTTTACCTCACTTAACGATAGTTGAGATACATAAACACATGGTGTTACCGCAAACCAAAATGATATCAATACTCCACCATGCAAAGCCATAAATCTTATATAAGCCTTTCTTGTCTTCTCATCTTGTCTTCTCATCTGGTTCTGTTATGTAGAAAGCCATGACCACTTTGGATAAATGGAGCACTCAGGAAGTAAAAGATAACAAGTGGTTGAAGAAAGAGGTATTTCATGTGGATTTTTGGATTTTTATTTTATTTCATGGATATATGGAGTGCCATGGTCGAGCGGTTTAGTGCATCGGATTTGTGTCCTGATGGCTGAGTCATCAGAATGTGGGTTCGAATCCCAACCGCGACCGGGGTACTTGTGTCCTTGAGCAAGACACTTTACCATAATTGCTTCTCTCCACCCAAGGGGTAAATGGGTACCTGTGAGGGCAGAGTTGGTTGTTATGTTTGATTAGCCCTATATGGTAATATTATAATGCGCCTTTAGCACCAGTTTGGTGGATACGTGCGCTATATAAGTCTACATTATTTTTATTATTATTATGTGCCGAAATGGCAGCAATTGAGCTGTATACTCCCCAGGGAGCTGAGATGGTTTCAGGAATGATCTATGAGTCTGATGAGCAGGGGTAATAATGTAATGCGCCTTGAGCACCAGTTTGGTGGATACGTGCGCTATATAAGTCCACATTATTATTATTATTATTATTATTATTATTATATACACCAACAAAAAGCGCCAGTGCCATAAAAAAAATTAAAAATGCAGAACTTAGTTGGAGAACTAACTGTAGTGCAAACAAAAAAGATATAAAAACGTGAGCAGAATTAATGTGAAATGTTGGACAGTTTTGAGAAACTATGTGATCTAGATATGATCTCAAACAGAATGTTTGTTATATGGGTGGGGGAGGGGGGTGGGTATAACCTTTGGCTGGGTGTAAGTTTTCATACAGTCCAACAGTAAAACATACATGTACATGTAGGCTTTGATGAGGAACTCTTCAATGGAGCCATGGGTCATTTTGTATTGCTTGCCTGATTCCCAACTATAGAAGCTTCTTGTCATACAAAACTCAGCAACTCGGTTAGTGACACGTTCAAATAATGTATGACATAAAACACAATAAAGGGGGCCACTTTGCATCCGTCACGTTAGCAATTTTTCCAATGGTTGTTATTTATTTTTAAGTACCTGAAACCGACCAAAAAGTGTTTCAACATGTGAATGGACATGCAGGCTTATACTAGAACTAATTTGAGTTGATTTGTTTTATTTTTTTATTTATTGTTTTACCCTCAAATTTCCATAAAAATTGGACGGAAAAAGTTACCTCACTTTTCCGTCCATTTGTTGATGGAAATTTTAGGGTAATTTAAAAAAAAATAGTAATAATCAACTCAAATTATCTTTAGGATAAGCATGCATATCTATTCAAATTTTTGAAATTCTTTTTGGGTGGTTTCAGATATTTAAAAAAAAATTACAACCATTAGAAAAACTGCTAACGTGACAGTAGGAAAGTGGCCCCCTTTATTGTGTTTTATGTCGTATCTATCCATATTAACTCCAGTATTATGTGGCCTTCATTGGCTGCCTATTCGATCTCGCATAGAGTACAAAATATTATTGTTAACATTCTACTGTCGCCACGGACTTGCTCCTGCATACCTAACAGATTTGATTAGAGAATATAGGCCTACACGAAATCTTAGGTCAGCTAATAGAGATCTTTTGGTTACCCCTTCTGTAAAAACTAGGTCCTACGGTGAACATAGTTTTGCGTACACTGCTCCCGAACTGTGGAACAACATCCCTGATGTAATTAAGAGTTCAAACACTATCAATAAATTTAAGTGCCAGGTTAAAACATACTTGTTTAATAAGTAAATGTGGGTTCATTGTAGTCGGTTATTGTAAAATCTTGTAATATAATTTTGAGAGTCAGTTGGGATTTGTAATTTTAAGTGCTTAGAGACTTTTATTCGAAGGTATTACGCGCTGTATATGAACTGTTCATTATTATTATTATTATTATTATTATTCATGACCCTATTATGGCTGTATAACTTTTCATTTTATTTAGGTGGAGCTTCACAGGTTAGAGATGAAACATCTTGTGGTAAATGCTGAGATGTTGGAGAAGGAGAATCTAGAGATAATGAGCGGACTGTTTGATTGCCGCATCGAGGATCTTAAGATATCAAGGTATGACCACACCCGTAACCACACCCAGGCCACACTCCTGACTATGCCCCGCCCACGCCTAGGCCAAAAAAGGTTGCAGGTAATGGGCTGTATACTCCCCAGGGAGCTGAGAAAGATTACATGAATGATATTAGCCCAGTGACCAGGGGTAATAATGTAAAGCGCATTGGGACATTATGTGAAATGCGCTGTATAAGAATGAAATATTATTATATCCCGGCCATGCCCCTGCTTGTCATAACTCATTTAATTATTTAACCCTTCTGTGACTGCAAGGGTCAAAATCAGTCAAAATGTTGATATACTTGCCTATGGAGTGTCGTGGCCGAGCGGTCTAGCTTACCGGACTCAAGTTCTGGTGTTAGCAGCAGAATGTGGGTTCGAATCTCGGCCGTGACACTTGTGTCCTTGAGCAAGACACTTAACCATAATTGCTTCTCTCCACCCAGGGGTTAAATGGGTACCTGTGAGGGCAGAGTTGGTTGATTAGCCCTATATGCGCTGTAATGGCAGCAATTGAGCTGTATACTGCCCATGGAGCTGAGATGGTTTCAGGAATGATTTATGAGCCTTATGAGCAGGGGTAATAATATACAGGCCTGTGAAATCTCCGCATTTTAGCGGATTTCCGCTTTTTTCATTTCCTCTCCCGATTTTCATTTCCGCTTTTTTAAAAATCCGCCCGAAAAAAAATTCCGTTTTTTATTTTGTTGTAAATTGCGCATTGCGTGTAATTATTGTTTCACGCGGATCTCGATCTCGATCGGCGATCCGTGCATTGGTTCCCACACCAGATACCGCCTGTTGGATATAGAGCGCGCAAACCAGCGGTATGGCTGATCGTCACACCGTATTTCGGCTGTGTCCTACTTCGTTGGCTATGGCTGGAAAGTGTGCCTACGGAAGCCAATAGCTAGCAGCTGCGGTCAATTCCCATAGACTTGCGTGTTATTTCTGGCCGTAGCCAAGGAATTATACGGCCTAACAACACGCGCGACACATCACAACAACCACCATTTTGTATTCTTACGTCCATGTGTGCACTACGTGACACGTGCATGATTACTACTTAGTACTCACGATGTTCTCCATTGACACCGGGTCTTTTTTAGGTTCTCCTCTTTTTTCCTCTTTTTTTATCAAACCCCACTCACAGGCCTGCATATAATGCGCCTTGAGCACCACTCAGTTGGTGGATACGTGCGCTATATAAGTCCACACATTATTATTATTATTATTATTAAGGTATATCTAGTGCACTTAAAAGTCAAACACTGTCAAACCTTACGTGTAGTAAGTACATTTACAGGTCAAAATGAGTCGACCGTTTTTAACTGGTAAAAGCATTGTCTGGTATTGTTCAGGGTGGTCAAAATGACAGTAAAAAGGAGTCAAAAATGCCCCTGTGTGCACATTTGTGCACAAATAGTCAAAACAGGCAGTTGACTGATTTTGACCACTATAGCTACTTGCTGCTAACATTCAGCTATAGTAGGAGGGTTAAACCTCTTGTTGCAAATATTGTCAAATTGAGTCAAACATTGTCTCCACATGGAATATGTCTCACGCACTAGGAAGGTCAAAAGAGTCAAATTACAAATATTGTAACACTAAGAGGGGTGCTACCAGATGAAGAAATGACACTTACAAGAGAAGCTTCTTGGGCCGAACGAATATTTTATTTATTTCTCTGTAGCTATAACAAGAAGTACAAAATCTATTCTTATATTCAATACTGACTGTAGGGTCACAAAGTTATTGGACTAGCAGTACAGTAGAGAGAGAGAGAGAGTGAAGTGTGAGAAGAGAGAGCAAGAGACGAACTGAGATTTCTAATCTAAGGATATCTATATGAACTGGTCATTTACAACAGTGGGGGCATTGTGTTTAGAGTATAATTTAGGGGAGGTCGAAGTGATAATAAAAATTGGTCTAGGGGATGTCAGTCTTGGAGACAGGGAAATTTATGATCCCACTGACCCCACATGTGGTCAGTGGCCTTAAGTGTAAAATCTACCAGATGTCAGCTTACAATATGACTGGGTCCATCGCCGCAGACTGACGCAAACACCATCGGCAAAGTTGAACCAAGTTTAACTTTGCCAACTGTCTATGTCGAGTGTCAGTGTTGGCCAATACAAATGCATACGTATGCTAGCATACCGTATGTACAATACCGTATGTACAATGATGTCCTGACCTGTCGAGTGTCATGGATTTGGTCCATTTTCAACTTTTAACTTGTATTTAAGACAATAAATTTCAATAAAGAAGCTTAATACTTGAAATCTTTTAAAGTGCATTATCTGTCAGGCTCTAAGATAAGATATATCACCAAAAAATGGAAAAAGGAAATTGTTTGATGGGTCAGCCCCCATATTGTTTTCATTTCTTTGGTTGAAGGGCATCATGAACTTGCACGAGGTTATCATTCCAGACAGTCTTTCTTTTGACGTCAGTGACCCCAAATCATTCAAACTCCAACAGCAGGGTTTGTTGGATTTTGATGGACTCAGTACTGTATAGCCCTGACAGGGATAATTTACATGGGGCCGGATGTCCCAATTCCAGCTAAGTCCAACAGTTGGGTGGTAGTGTTACTGCATGGCGTTGTATTTTGATGGACTCGGTACTGTATAGCCCTGACAGGGATATTGTTACACGGTTGAAGGATGTCCCAATTCCAGCTAAGTCCAACAGTTGGGTGGTAGTGTTACTGCATGGCGTTGTATTTTGATGGACTCGGTACTGTATAGCCCTGACAGGGATAATTTACACGGGGCCGGATGTCCCAATTCCAGCTAAGTCCAACAGTTGGGTGGTAGTGTTACTGCATGGCATTGTATTTTGATGGACTCGGTACTGTATAGCCCAGACAGGGATACTTTGCATGGGGCCGAGTGTCCCAATTCCAGCTAAGTCCAACAGTTGGGTGGTAGTGTTACTGCATGGTGTTGTATTTTGATGGACTCAGCACTGTATAGCCCTGACAGGGATACTTTACATGGGGCCAGGTGTCCCAATTCCAGCTAAGTCCAACAGTTGGGTGGTAGTGTTACTGCATGGTGTTGTATTTTGATGGACTCAGCACTGTATAGCCCTGACAGGGATACTTTACATGGGGCCGGGTGTCCCAATTCCAGCTAAGTCCAACAGTTGGGTGGTAGTGTTACTGCATGGTGTTGTATTTTGATGGACTCGGTACTGTATAGCCCAGACAGGGATACTTTACATGGGGCCGGGTGTCCCAATTCCAGCTAAGTCCAACAGTTGGGTGGTAGTGTTACTGCATGGTGTTGTATTTTGATGGACTCGGTACTGTATAGCCCAGACAGGGATACTTTACATGGGGCCGGGTGTCCCAATTCCAGCTAAGTCCAACAGCTGGGTGGTAGTGTTTATGCATGGTGTTGGATTTTGGCTGGCAGACTGAGGAAGGTTCTTAGCCAGGGGGTTAGGGTTAATGACTGTATGGAAACCAGGTTTAAGATTGTTTGTTTCTGTAATTTCTACATCCAGGAATTTCTACCTGACCCAGTTTGGTGAAGGGGATGACATTGACGATGTTGGGATCCTTGAGGCAGACCTTGCCCAAATGGACATGGAAAGCAGCGACAAACCCTTAGCAATAGGGGGCATTGTATCAGGTATTAGATTCCACATCCAGGGCCGTCATACCCAGGGCCGTCACACCCAGGGCCATCACACCCGGGGCATCCCCCAAAAAACTTTTTGGCATACCATATAAAAAAGTAAAGTTGTACTCGCCCTTTTTCTCGTCGTGCCCCCACACTTGATCTTAACTACGGCCACCGCGGCCATTGCCGTGGTGCCCCTCCGAGTTGGTCATAATGCCTCTTGAAATTGGCCTTGAAATTTTCATGCAGCCAAGGCCAAAGTGGCCGTGCCCTCTCAATCCTTAAGGTCAAGGCCTGTCATTGTTTGTTGTGCTCAATTTTTTATTTGCCATGCCGTGTTTAAAATTAATTTGATCCCCCCCACCACACTGTTAAAAATATGTATTGGAAAGCAGAAAAGTATTGGCCCGAGACATGGTTTTCTCCTCATTGAGCAATTCTGGAGACAGTAAATTTTAAGGAAGCTCGATTTTTGGGATGGAAATAAACCAAAACAACCTCATTATTTCTCTTGATTCATTTTAGCTGCTCGAAAATCACGTCCGAAAAGTGCCATCCAGAAGGCGGTAGAAGCCAAGGTGTTTTCTCTAGCCATCAAGGAGGAATGTGAAAACTCAGAGGACGATGAGGATGCGGAGGATGATCTTGGAGGGAGCGGCACTCAAGACTGGGATGCCAGAGATGATCAGTTAGAGAATTACTTGGAGTATGAAGATGAAAATATTGATGTAAGATTGATTTTTGTACACCTGATTTCTGTGTCATGCGTCGGTCTCATTGCCCCAGTCAGTAGCCTCAAAGGTTGAATGAAGGCTGAGGATGGTGTGGGAGGGCACTGGAAAGGTTGGGGTGCACTAAACGACAGAATAATAATAATAATAATAACAATAATGAACACTTAGCAAAGCGCCGTATTATGTACCAAGATACATGTACCTACAATGCAATTACAAATATACATCATCTTTGAAGAGTTGTGACATAAGATGAGTTTTAAGCATCGACTTAAATCTGGTTATACTATGACAAGATTTGAGTTTAGTTGGAAGATATAGATAAATGTTTATATGAAATGAAATGTAACAATAATCTTATGAAATTATCAATGTGGCCTTCGTTCAATGGAAATATTTCCAAGCCCTAACACTATGAATAACTTTACCCTGAAAATGCCCTGAAAATCTGTTTTACCGTGAAAAAAATAGTTCACGACAATTTCATGACGACACAACACCGTGAAATTGTCATGAAATACTCTTGGAATTCCTTCGCCGTGAAAACGCTATGAACATGCCATGAACTTCTCGTGGCAGTTTTTGGGGCAGCTCATTAATTCTCGAGAGCACCGTGAATTTGCCGTGAAATCACCGTGGATATTATTGCCAATATCTGAGAGGAAGAGACACCGTGAAATTGCAGTGAAATTACGGTCAACTGTTATTTCAAGGCAAAATGGATTTTCAGGGTATTTTCAAGGTGAAGTCGTTCATAGTGTAAATGTATGAATGAATGGTTAAATTTCTGTTTTAATTTTTAATTAATTTTTTGCCAACCAGTGAAATATGTGATACATGTACATGTACACGCGGTGATTGGAGAGGCCTCACAAATCAGGCAAACGTTCATACATGTACCGCTATGTGAAAAAAGTTGTTTAAAACTTACCCTAGTATGGTGGCTAAGAGAGGCTGCACAAATCGAGCAAACATTCATACCCTATATCTGGAAAAGTCGTTGGAATCAGACCAATGGTGGCTAAGAGAGGCTGCACAAATCGAGCAAACATTCATACCCTATATCTGGAAAAGTCGTTGGAATCAGACCAGTGGTGGTTAAGAGAGGCCTCACAAATCAGGCAAATGTTCATACAAGTACCGCTATGTGAAAAAAGTTGTTTAAAACTTACCCTAGTATGGTGGCTAAGAGTGGCTGCACAAATCGAGCAAACATTCATACCCTATATCTGGAAAAGTCGTTGGAATCAGACCAGTGGTGGTTAAGAGAGGCCTCACAAATCAGGCAAATGTTCATACAAGTACCGCTATGTGAAAAAAAAGTTGTTTAAAACTTACCCTAGTATGGTGGCTAAGAGAGGCTGCACAAATCGAGCAAACATTCATACCCTATATCTGGAAAAGTCATTGGAATCAGACCAGTGGTGGTTAAGAGAGGCCTCACAAATCAGGCAAATGTTCATACAAGTACCGCTATCTGAAAAAAGTTGTTTAAAACTTACCCTAGTATGGCGGCTAAGAGAGGCTGCACAAATCGAGCAAACATTCATACCCTATATCTGGAAAAGTCGTTGGAATCAGACCAGTGGTGGTTAAGAGAGGCCTCACAAATCAGGCAAATGTTCATACAAGTACCGCTATGTGAAAAAAGTTGTTTAAAACTTACCCTAGTATGGTGGCTAAGAGTGGCTGCACAAATCGAGCAAACATTCATACCCTATATCTGGAAAAGTCGTTGGAATCAGACCAGTGGTGGTTAAGAGAGGCCTCACAAATCAGGCAAATGTTCATACAAGTACCGCTATGTGAAAAAAAGTTGTTTAAAACACAGTGCAGCAGAATTACAATCCATCCAGCAATTTTGGCTGCAATTGGACATTGTTTCATAACAATCAAAAAAAGAATAAAAATAAAACTAAAAATACCGATGTGCGAGTCTGAGGCACCACCCACAGAGACCACAAACCGGAGACCTTTTTTTATGTTTTGGCCTTACTAAATAAAGAACCAGTTATCAAGAAATAAAATACCCCTCTCTCTTTTGTCAGGATTATCTAAACCTAGGTCCAGTGGAACTGAAACTACTCAGAGTGATTGGTCACAAGATGACCCTTCAACTTCCAGAGAAACTGACCGATGAGGAAGAAGCAGCAAAACTATCTGCCCCAGATGTCTGGCCAGTCACACCACAGATGCTCAAGACAGTCACGGATACATGATGATTATGTTGTGACAATGTTATTTGAGACAAGTTGCATGTAAATATTGTTATCATAAATTAGGCAAAAAGGTCGGCTTCAAAATTGGTGTGCTGACGTTTAAAAAATTTTGTTTTTAATATCTTTTTTGTATATATGGTTATTGGAACCAGAGCAAATTTCCAATACACAAAGTATGGTGGCTAAGAGAGGCTGCACAAATCGAGCAAACATTCATACCCTATTTCTGAAAAAGTCGTTTAAAACACAGCGCGGCAGAATTCCAAGCGATCCAGCAATTTTGGCTGCAATTGGAATATAATAACCCTGCCAGGCCTGGAATTTCACAGAGGTCATAGCCTCCATTGCCCTGGTCTTGGCCTTGGTGCACCTTACAAATGTTCCCATAGACATTCTGATATTCTAGTGGATGTTCTCTTTACTCATTAGGCCTGGAGTTTTACAGATTCCAGGGAGGCCATGGTCTCTGTTGCCCTGGTCTTGGCCTTGGCCTTGGTGCACCTTACAAATGTTCCCATAGACATTCTGATATTCTAGTGGATGTGCTCTTGACTCATTAGGCCTGGAGTTTTACAGATTCCAGGGAGGCCATGGCCTCTGTTGCCCTGGTCTTGGCCTTGGTGCCCCTTACAAATGTTCCCATAGACATTCTGATATTCTAGTGGATGTGCTCTTGACTCATTAGGCCTGGAGTTTTACAGATTCCAGGGAGGCCATGGTCTCTGTTGCCCTGGTCTTGGCCTTGGTGTACCTTACAAATGTTCCCATAGACATTCTGATATTCTAGTGGATGTGCTCTTGACTCATTAGGCCTGGAGTTTTACAGATTCCAGGGAGGCCATGGCCTCTGTTGCCCTGGTCTTGGCCTTGGTGCCCCTTACAAATGTTCCCATAGACATTCTGATATTCTAGTGGATGTGCTCTTGACTCATTAGGCCTAGAGTTTTACAGATTCCAGGGAGGCCATGGCCTCCGTTGCCCTGCCCTGCCCTCTTAGCCTTGCTGCCCCTTACAAATGTTCCCATATACATTCTGATATTCTAATGGAAGTGTCCTTTAATCGGGAAAAGTGACCTTGCCCCTACAAGAATAAAATTGCAGGCCTGTACTGCTATTTCACACACCACTATAACAAACACTTTGAATACCAAACATGACCCTTGGCTCCCAATTCCATGTATTGTACATTGCAACCATGAATCTTACAAAATTAGTGAAAATGGAGACATGCAATTGAAAAATACAGATTCATGTTTGACTTAAAATTGTCTTAATGTAAATTTTTCCAAATTTATGTAGACTCAAACCCTATAAAATCCCCTTCAATAACTGGCTAGATACCCTGCTCAATGCAACAACATCCATCAGTTGTCCAAGTGTGTAGCTGTCCTAACCCCCTTCAATAACTGGCTAGATACAACAACATCCATCGGTTGTCCAAGTGTGAAGCTGCCCTAACCCCCTTCAATAACTGGCTAGACACCCTGCTCAATACAACAACATCCATCGGTTGTCCAAGTGTGAAGCTGCCCTAACCCACTTCAATAACTGGCTAGACACCCTGCTCAATGCAACAACATCCATCAGTTGTCCAAGTGTGAAGCTGCCCTAACCCCCTTCAATAACTGGCTAGACACCCTGCTCAATGCAACAACATCCATCAGTTGTCCAAGTGTGAAGCTGCCCTAACCCCTTCAATAACTGGCTAGACACCCTGCTCAATGCAACAACATCCATCAGTTGTCCAAGTGTGAAGCTGCCCTAACCCTCTTCAATAACTGGCTAGACACCCTGCTCAATGCAACAACACCCATCAGTTGTCCAAGTGTGAAGCTGCCCTAACCCCCTTCAGTAACTGGCTAGACACCCTGCTCAATGCAACAACATCCATCAGTTGTCCAAGTGTGAAGCTGCCCTAACCCCCTTCAATAACTGGCTAGACACCCTGCTCAATGCAACAACACCCATCAGTTGTCCAAGTGTGAAGCTGCCCTAACCCCCTTCAATAACTGGCTAGACACCCTGCTCAATGCAACAACATCCATCAGTTGTCCAAGTGTGAAGGTGCCCTAACCCCCTTCAGTAACTGGCTAGACACCCTGCTCACTGCAACAACATCCATCAGTTGTCCAAGTGTGAAGCTGCCCTAACCCCCTTCAATAACTGGCTAGACACCCTGCTCAATGCAACAACATCCATCAGTTGTCCAAGTGTGAAGCTGCCCTAACCCCCTTCAATAACTGGCTAGACACCCTGCTCAATGCAACAACATCCATCAGTTGTCCAAGTGTGAAGCTGCCCTAACCCCTTCAATAACTGGCTAGACACCCTGCTCAATGCAACAACATCCATCAGTTGTCCA
This sequence comes from Zoroaster sp. YZ-2022, assembly GCA_029582265.1. Lineage (NCBI taxonomy): Eukaryota > Metazoa > Echinodermata > Asteroidea > Forcipulatida > Zoroasteridae > Zoroaster > Zoroaster sp. YZ-2022. The sequence continues at coordinate 15,566,923 of CM055837.1, forward strand.
AGTGTGTAGCTGCCCTAACCCCCTTCAATAACTGGCTAGACACCCTACTCAATGCAACAACATCCATCGGTTGTCCAAGTGTGAAGCTGCCCTAACCCCCTTCAATAACTGGCTAGACACCCTACTCAATGCAACAACATCCATCAGTTGTCCAAGTGTGAAGCTGCCCTAACCCCCTTCAATAACTGGCTAGATACCCTACTCAATGCAACAACATCCATCAGTTGTCCAAGTGTGTAGCTGCCCTAACCCCCTTCAATAACTGGCTAGACACCCTACTCAATGCAACAACATCCATCGGTTGTCCAAGTGTGAAGCTGCCCTAACCCCCTTCAATAACTGGCTAGACACCCTACTCAATGCAACAACATCCATCAGTTGTCCAAGTGTGAAGCTGCCCTAACCCCCTTCAATAACTGACTAGACGCCCTGCTCAATGCAACAACATCCATCAGTTGTCCCAAGTGTGAAGCTGCCCTAACCCCCTTCAATAACTGGCTAGACACCCTGCTCAATGCAACAACACCCATCAGTTGTCCAAGTGTGAAGCTGCCCTAACCCCCTTCAATAACTGGCTAGACACCCTACTCAATGCAACAACATCCATCAGTTGTCCAAGTGTGAAGCTGCCCTAACCCCCTTCAATAACTGACTAGAAACGCTGCTCAATGCAACAACACCCATCAGTTGTCCAAGTGTGAAGCTGCCTTAACCCCCTTCAATAACTGACTAGAAATGCTGCTCAATGCAACAAGATCCATCAGTTGTCCAAGTATAAATCTGCCCTAACCTCCTTCAATAACTGGCTAGATACCCTGCTCAATGCAACAACATCCATCAGTTGTCCAAGTGTGAAGCTGCCCTAACCCCCTTCAATAACTGGCTAGACACCCTGCTCAATGCAACAACATCCATCAGTTGTCCAAGTGTGAAGCTGCCCTAACCCCCTTCAGTAACTGGCTAGACACCCTGCTCAATGCAACAACATCCATCAGTTGTCCAAGTGTGAAGCTGCCCTAACCCCCTTCAATAACTGACTAGAAACGCTGCTCAATGCAACAACATCCATCAGTTGTCCAAGTATAAATCTGCCTTAACCCCCTTCAATAACTGGCTAGACACCCTGCTCAATGCAACAACATCCATCAGTTGTCCAAGTGTGAAGCTGCCCTAACGCCCTTCAATAACTGACTAGAAACGCTGCTCAATGCAACAAGATCCATCAGTTGTCCAAGTGTGAGGCTGCCCTAACCCCCTTCAATAACTGACTAGACACACAAGATCCATCAGCAAGAACAAATGATCTGTTACATTCAGCATGGTTAGGGTTAAGGAAAGGAATATGAAAATCACACTAATCATAATTGGTGTTTGTGAAAAATTCTGTTTATTTCAATGATTGTAAATACAAACTATTTAAACAAAATGTTGTACATATTCTTTGTCATGAGAAGAAATTAGCACTTTAAAGACAATATTGAAAAATTTTCTTAAAATGTAATGATCAAAATAAATTATCACAAATAATACTTTATAGAACTTTATCAATGTCTTCTGTCCTTCCATGCAAATCCATACACTCAAACTTAGGTTTGCGGGAAAATAAACTTGCTAAAAATTTGTTAAAATGAAGGCAAAACTGCTTCTATGAGTATGCTTACTCTCTTTGAATCAAGATATACACTGAAGGGAAGGTACAACATTGGTAAAACTGTTTCTCTGAGTATGCCCTATTGATTGTGACAATATTTTCCCGTTCATCAAAATACATTGTAAATTTGTGAATAATCCATTATTTGTTTTTGATAATAAATGTCAATTTATTTGTACAAATTGCTGTTTTTATTCACTTTGAAAATTTTCATTCAGAAAATGTAAATAAACTAAAGTATACATGTAAATTGATAAAACAAGTTCTCTTCTCATTTCATGAATATAAAATGCCCGGTGCATGTTTCCCTCCATCCTACGATCTATCCTTTGGCTCGGTCCTCATCGCCCATGACCATGCCCAACCGGTCAATAACCAGTGGTAAACAACACGTGACAAACTTTTATTCCCTTATTAAAACCCTCCTACAATCAATGCAATTTTTGAAACAACCCATTCAGACCACTCCAAGCCATTAGCTGTTGCCAGTGGCCTCCTATGGTTACCCTTCTGTGCACTGTCACACCACTGAGATTGCAGGGTAAAGTGGTCTCCCATCGATACATTGCAGGCCATACTAATATGTTCAAACATTTACAGTGTCCTTGGGTGGAACACAGTTGATTTTGTAAGATTACTTGGAAAGGACAGCAGGCTTGTACATGTATGTACTGAAGGTTGCTCAAGAACAGAATTTTGTGGATCAGTGTGGCCTCCATGTGTAGGAGGGTTAATACATGTAGTCACTGCACAAGATTTGGTGTAAAGGTGCTGTAGTATTAATAATCTTTTAAAATCTTTTTATGAAGCACTATCATTTGTGATGTGATCTTGGAAAACCCTCCACATGGAGGTGAAATTTTCATTTTTGTGTTATATACATCAAATTAACGAGAACACTGTGCTGTTTTCAAAACTGTTTTATTCATGATTCTAGGTTGTCTATAACTTGAGTTATGCTCTCGGGAAGTTATAGCCGCCACTGTCTTTAAAAAACAATGGCGGAAACGAAAAACAAATACGGCTTTTTAATTATCTGTCATCATAAAACTATGTTTTACATATAAAATGATGGAATTTTTATTTAATATTTTCAAGAATGATCATTTAGATATTAACAATTAAAATGGTAACAAAAACTCAAATTGTCAACAAAAATTGGGGGACTATTTTGCCATTATCTTCAAAACAAGTTCGCCGACATCCGACGGGTTTTCCCAGATCGCATCACATTTTATTACAATTTGTTAAAACTGATATAAAAATTTTGAAGGCAGATCAAAATTCCATGGAGATTTCTATATATACTACTCAAAACAATTTAGGGAACACCGGAATAATCTCAGTTAAAGCAAGATCATTTATTTCAGATAAACACAATGTTTCACAGAATTGATGAGAAACAACTGCACAATGAAACAGATGATAAAGGATGCATGAAGTGATTACACATTTCATGACATGACTACTGAAAGAGAGAGGGGGTTGCAAATGAAAATCCCGGTTCATGGAACATTTCAAACCTATTTGATGTTAAAAATCCGGTGTTCCCTAAATTGTTTTGAGTAGTATATTAAAGGCATCACAATCAACATGGCATGGAATCTGAGTGCTAGTTTTATATTACTCAGTGACTGAAAATAATACCCCACATGATAAGGTCATATTACCATTGCTGCTGCATAAATGAGCCAGTAATTTTCAGTCATTTTGTTCATCTTAACCCTAACCCTCCAGGGTATTTTGGCTAGAAACCCTGCCAGACGCATCAGATTGCATCGTTTGTCAAAGTGACTTGACTGCCCAGTGCAGCAAAATCCATCAGGTCACAAATCTCAAGGCCAAACTGCCTCAGAGTATGTGGTCACCAAATGCAGCAGGATACAACTCTGGCATTGTTCAATGGGACCAGCTCTCAATAGCCTCAGACTTGGCTGCTTATGAACTGGTGTTGACAGCTGAATGCATCAAAGTGCACCAGACTTTTCCACCTGATGCACTTTGCTGCGTCTGGCAGGGTTAGGGTTAAGCAAGAACACCGATTCCATGCCCTGTTGTAATTCTGCTCTGATCATGACGATGTTGTCCCTTTAACAAGTGTTAGAATTGGACATTAACTGTTCATCTCAGAAATGTATGGAACCAAGTGAGTTGAAAATTTCACAGGTTGGTTTCTATGGCTATTTTTGTAAATTTCTTGGATGGGTATTACAAAAAAATAAATAAAAAAAAATAAAAAAGTTAAATGCCCTTCTATGAGGAGGGCACCCTCATTCATTAGTTTTTGTTCATCGTCTGTACACAGACTCATCATACGCAGGCACCAATTTTTATTTTTTAAATTTTAGGTATGGCTTGGAAGCGAGGTATACTGGGTGTACAGTGCAAAATGTATCACAATATGCACTGGTGAATTTTTTATTTAAGGAAATGAAACATCTTTTATTTTACCAGAAATTATACGAGTCATTATTTTTCGTAATTTAGTGATGACAAAAATGACTTGTGAACTTTAATTTGTAATTATTATAGATGGCCCTTTCAACTGCATTTCACCATTAAACCGTCAAAGATGATTGGCTGTCTCAAAAGTCTTTCATTAAACAGCCAAGATGATTGGCTGTATCAAATGTCTGCCATTAAGCCACCCAAGATGATTGGCTGTCTCAAATATCTGCCATTATACCAGCCAAAATGATTGGGTGTCTCAAAAGTCTTTCAGTACACCAGCCAAGATGACTGGCTGTCTCAAACGTCTCCCATTTAACCAGCAAAGATGATCGACTGTCTCAAATGTCTCCCATTAAACCAGCTAAGATGATTGGTTGTCTCAAAAGTCTCCCATTAAACCAGCCAAGATGATTGGCTGTCAAATACACACACAAAACAATGCTTTCTGTCCCACAAGATGATGCAGCTGTGTTGGTACGTAATCTTTTGACTCCTCCACATCTGATTCAGGCTATGTCAGTAACGGAGACTTTTTTTTGGAAACTACTAGCAGTCCCTCGGCCCATAAAGACATCAACAACTTCTTGACGTCGTCTTGTGGTAAGCTCAACTCGCTACTCGGCGTCCAGTTTGTGGATTCCTTAAGTTGCATGAGTGCTTGGTAGTAAGCAACTGGGAACCATAATCCGCTCGGCTGAGCAAGAAAAAAAGAAACAAAACAAAAATTTAGAAAACTCAGTGGTGACTGCCCCTTTAACTTTGACCTACTTTTGTAAATACAAACATGTCATGTGACGTTTTGAGCCAATCAACGGCAGCACACATTGTGGCTGGTAGCCTGCACATTGATTTTGTACATATTTCCGTTGGTTGGACAACATGTGTCCGGGGAAACACATCCATCTTGCTTTTTATCAACATTCTCGTGCTGTCCCTCCTTGTTGTGTATCATCTTTTGCAAGTCAAGTCTTCAGTCTTTCTACGTGGTTTTATCGTAGTTTTCATCAGTTCGTCAACTTGTCAGTTACTGTTAGCAAATGTCTGTGGATATGTGAACATTCCTTATTGTGACAGATAAACCTATGAACTACCATTCCCTTGTTGACAGAGACCAACCAAAGACCGACCGTAAGCTGACCAGAGGCCGACACTAAGTTCACCGCACAGTACCGGAGACACGGGGACATGCTCGGCAAACTAGGGTGAGTTACAGAAACCTATAATTCCCCAAAACTCAAATCTGGGGCCAACTTTTTCGATGGAAAGAATGTTTTCTAAAGATTGCTGGTGGAATGGTCAGGAACAGGGGCTATGCATCTACATGTATAATCTTTTTAACTGATTGCTGGTAATTCTATATTCTATTTTGTAATCCAAATAATTTTTAATTTATATAAAAATTTAATTATTACTGAACCATTTGGTTATAGGAAACTTTTGTTTCGTCCTCAATCATATCTGCATATATAGAGTGCCATGGTCGAGTGGTTTAGTGCATCGGATTTGTGTTCTGATGGCTGAGTCGTCAGAATATGGGTTTGAATCCCAACCGCGACCATGGTGCTTGTGTCCTTGAGCAAGACACTTTACCATAATTGCTCTTCTCCACCCAGGGGGTAAATGTGTACCTGTGAGGGCAGAGTTGGTTATTGTGTTTGATTAACCTTATATGCGCTGTAATGGCAGCAATTGAGCTGTATACTCCCCGGGGAGCTGAGATGGTTTCAGGAATGATTTATGTACCTGATGAGCAGGGGTAATAGTATAATGCGCCTTGAGCACCAGTTTGGTGGATACGTGCGCTATATAAGTCCACATTATTATTATTATTATTATATGGATCTTTGCAAATCCTGCAAGTCTGCACAGCATAGTATTAGCCATAGGCCTGTGCTGGGTTGAGTTCAATACCTGATTCCTTTTTACCGAGTTCGAGTACCCAAAAACACTTTTTAAAATCTGATGTAACATTTCAGAAACTGAATGGCAGTCTTTCATGAACATTTTATAATATGGCTTCAGGTACTTTGTTTTATTTCATAAAATTTATAGCAATAATATTAATAATAAGTTATAAATGTTGGGGATATTTTTTGGTGTTATTTAAATTTTAAGTATGAACTTAATGGTAATGAAGAAATCGTCGCATCGGTGCAACAAGGTCATATCATAGTTACGACCTTGTTGCAGACATGGATTAAGCTCAGTTCAACAAGGTCGTATCTTTTTTACAGAGTTCCAGGATGAACACGCAAAACATATGGAAGAAGATATCTCCTGATGACGATCAGAGCAGACTGATCGAAACGTCGAGTTGTAACCTCCAGTTCTTTTCAGAACTAATTACCACTCAATAGAGAATTTCACATGGTGTAACTGCAATTACAGGCATGCAACTTTTCAGCTGATCAGCTGATTTCCTCTTTTTTCTTTAATAATAGTGCTATAGAAAACTGAAAAATACTGTACAAAGTTTTGTGTGCTCGGCCATTTCCTCTTTTTTTGCAATTACAAAGTTGCATGTCTGCAATTAGTCTTACTTAGATATATGACATTGTTGCACTCAATTGTTTTAATGTATGCAAATTTATGCACTATTGCACATACGACCTTGTTGCATTTTTTTTTAGATACGACCTTGTTGCATTTTTTAGATACGACCTTGTTTTCTGACAGGACGAAATGGAAATGAATGCCACTGTCTTGTGCTGCGTTAGGTCCATGCATCGCGTGAGAAATTATTGAATTGTACGTGATGCATGATAGTTTAGCTATGCACGCCTGGAATTTCATTATTGTCTGGGCAAGGCCACTTTTCCTGAGTAAAGGGCACTTCAATTAGAATATCAGAATATCTATAGGAATATTTGTAAGGGGCACCAAGGCCAAGACCAAGGCAATGGAGGCTATGACCTCTGTGAAATTCAATGCCTGCGATGGCAACACAAATGTGCCATGAAAACACACAACGTGCATTATTTGTCTGAATTATGACTTACTTCTTCAGCACTTGAGCCCATCATGTGAAGCTCTCTTGAATTCCTGAGGGAGTGTCGGACGACGATGAAACTAGAGCTTCGTCTGTCCTTGTCACTGACACCTACATCTGGTGTCACCTCTCCCCCCTCCTCCTCTTCTTCATCCTCATCGTCATCGTCATCCTCATCCTCATTATTCATTAATGCTACAAAGATATGACTGGGGGAGTTAAGTCTCACTAGGCAATTTTCCGTTGGTAATGTACCTAAGGAAAAAAGAAAAAAGTGGAGGAAAAATTAAACACTATCACTGTAATATGTTTCACCTTGTTATGTATGTAGTCTTGGTTCAAGACTATGTTTTTGACACACTATCCATCGCCGCACGCCACAGGAGGGCGCTATCTCTCATTTGATATGCTAGCGTGGCCGACATTTTTGGTGCGCACGCTTATAAACAACCATTATAAACAACCTCCAGTTCTTTTCAGAACTAATTACTACTCAATTGAGAATTTCACATGGTGTCACCGCAATTAGTCTTACTTTAATAACAACCATTTAATTTCCCAAATATGTGGGCTGCGCTAGCACATCAAACTGACGCATGTGTAGTGGTTTGATAGCAGTTCGTGTATGATAGCGCTCTCCTTCAGCATGCGCCGTCGGATCGTGTGTCAAAAACATACAAACACTGTTTTGAACCAAGACTACTTTTTTGTAGCAGAAAGAACAGGTGTAGTTGGGAACTGTCAAATGTAAAGCCAGGCATGTAAGGGAGGATCTAGAGGGCCAAAGTCGTGGTGCAGCTAAGCCTTTGAGAAGCCTGGCCAGGCCCAGGCTACTTGGCCACTTAATCTGTCTTTTGTGAGTCCTAATCCTGTAACAATACAGTACCTGAGCTATTTGAGATATATTCATTAGTAAATTGTCTTTTGTGCTCAGATAGGGGATTATATAAGCCCCTAGGCCTGGGCAAAGCCTGGGCCTGGCCGGGCTTCTCAAAGGCTTGGCTGGGCTTCTCAAAGGCTTGGCTGTACCACGACTTTGGCCCTCCTCCCTAACTGATCAATAAAAAAATAGGAAAATTTTCAAACTCACATTGCAAGTGTGAAGCCAACACGGCTTATGTATTGAGTGATATTTTTTCACAATAAATAAACACATACATGTCAACATACGGACAGTCAGACTATGCTATAAAATGCGCATGATGTCTGTGTCCTGCATATATATATGCTTTATACACATACAACAACTGTGGAGCCAGACTATATTATTCCTTTAACCCTCCTACTAACTACTACAAGGGTCAAAATCAGTCAAAATATTGATATACTTGCCAAGGTATATCTAGTGCACTTTAAAAGTCAAACACTGTCAAACCTTACATGTAGTAAGTACATTTACTGGTCAAAATGAGTCGACCGTTTGTGACTGGTAAAAGCATTGTCTGGTATTGTTCAGGGTGGTCAAAATGACAGTAAAAACCAGTCAAAAATGCCCCTGTGTGCACATTTGGGTCAACAGTCAAAACAGGCAAAGTTGACTGGTTTTGACCTCTATAGCAACTTCCCACTAAAGTGCAGCAATAGTAGGAGGGTTAATGTATGCACTAGCAATATCTGTGCCAGATTCAGCAGGAACCACTGTCCATCATCAGGATCCACGGAGAAGTTGCTTGCCTGTAAAGCGTAAAAGGACGACCAAATACTTTTCACGGAACAGAAGCCGTTCACAAGCACGCATTCTAACCTTTCTTCATAAATGTACGTTGGGACATGGGCATTCTTGAAGCATTTGGCCTACGAGCAAAATGGCACATACAACATAGGATTCTAGCCTGCCTGTTCTCATCTGCGAGCTAAGTGGTTAAGACGAGAGGATAAGACATCAGCAAGCAGGAAGTTATGGGAATCAAGTCTAGCTTGTCACCTGTGGAGGTTTTTTTTCCACTGAGACTCAGAAAGCACTTGAGTATAGAGTGCTTCATAGATACATCAGTAGTAGGGCAAAAATCTAGTGAGTAACTACATGAAGAGTGCCAGCTTATATTAAGGGAAGAGGGCCAAAGTCGTGGTACAGCCAAGCCTTTGAGAAGCCCAGCCAGGCCCAGGCTTTGCCCGGCCATGCCCAGGCTTTGCCCGGCCATGCCCAGGCTTTGCCCAGGCCTTATATAATCCCCTAGCTGAGCACTTTACTAATAAATAGATCTCAAATAGCTCAGGTACTGTATTGTTACAGGATTAGGACTCACAAAAGACAGATTAAGTGGCCAAGTAGCCTGGGCCTGGCCAGGCTTCTCAAAGGGTTAGCTGCACCACGACTTTGGCCCTCCTCTCTGACATTATTTCACAGCATTGTACTCCAAATGCGCGCACGCACAACGGTTATGGCTACCCTGCCCGGCTTTACTGTGGGGGTATCATGGGATTAGGCACTTGACGTGGGAAGCTAGTTCCTAGAACTAGCAATCTTAAACTAGACACACATCTGTGGGGTGAATGTGCTGAATGTGACCCACTCTGTGAAAGTTGCAAATTTGACAAATTTAGAGTTCTGTGTAGTAGAACGTCAAATTGACGTCATAAAATGAAATAAAAATATGCATAAAACATTGAGTATGATCTCAGCATAATCTCAGCAAGAACATGTTGCTCACCAGCTCATGGTTCATTTCTTGTTCTTGTATTTATAGTCACCTTTTTCAGGACTACTATAAAATGAGGATTAGTAAAATTTTGACATAACTACATGTACGTTGTAGTCCTGTGGGCTACCATAAAATTGAAGTTAATTTTAACCTCTGCAGTGTGAATCATTTTCAGGTTTGTACAAAAAACACGTCTTTTAGTACAAGAACCGTCTCTACTCACAAATTAATTGTTTAAGAGATGAAAATGTATGTCAAACTTCACAAAATTGCCGCACTGAAAACAAAGATGGCGGCCATTCAGAATATTCTCAAAGTGACGTCACATCACGTCACTTACCCAGGTCTGCCTCAAGTAACCTGCTTCGCGAGCAGGTTACATGAGGCTGAACCCAGGTAAGTCCTGGCAGTGACGTCAGACCTACTTGAACACTCCAGAATCAGACCCGGGTCGACCCAGGGAAGCTACTCAAATGCACCCATTGATTCAAAACTAATTTACTTACCTACTGGGCCTGTTTTGAGAGAGTCAGTTCTGAAAGGTGGAAGACGATTCGATACAAAGTCATACATCATCTGATTGGCTGCTTGCTGAATGTGATCTCCAATGTGATTGGACAGTTGTCCTAACAGGTGCACAAAGGTGGACCTGCCCCCAGAAAGATTGATCTAATAAAGGAAATGTAATATGAAACAAATCATTTAGTGAATGTAAACGAAGTATCACCCAAGTTTTACCAACAATTTCTGAAATTGTTCGCTTTGATTGGAATATTGATAATTTCCTTTTTGAAAGGAAAATAGATACTTTGAAATGAGATATCTAACAAAATGGTTGTCAGAAGCCTGGTTTTACAGTGCCAAAATTAATTTATGATGGGACCCACCATCAATTCATTTCAGTATATATTTTTTGTAGAACCGTGCTTCTCGCGGTTACTTTGAGAAATATGTCATTTGAACACATTTGTTTTCCCTTTTTTTCAGGTAAAATAGTGACGTTCCAATGAAAAAAAAAAAATTGTGGAAATTGCTGAGAAAGTAGCCAAAAACACAGACGATAGATCTTCAGGCACCCCCCCCCCTCCCCCCCAAAAAAAGTCTCCGGTTTCTGGTCATAGTTCGGTTTCAAAATCGGTGCAGTGATGCATTTTTATTTTGGTTTTTTGGAATTTTAAATTTTTTTTCTTGCCAACACGTGTTTTCGCGGGGACCAAATTTCCCATGTACAAGTTATGGCAGCTAAGAGAATCCTCACAAATCGGGCAAACGTTCATACCCGTGTGAAAAGGTCATTTAAAACACAGCACGGCAAATCAATCCAGCAATTTTGGCTGCAATTGGCCATCGTTTCATAGCAACAAAAAAAAGAAAATTAAAAATGCTGACGTGCGAAAACTGGAGACTTTTTATTTTTGGCCTTAAGGGTGAAACAATTACTGAAGCTGGATTTGAACATCAGACCTTCCAGATTACCATACCAGTGCTCTACCGACTGATAATAATAATAATGATAATAATAATAATAACAATAATAATAATAATAATAATAATAATAAGTACGGTGTCAAGGTGCAATCGAAGTGGTACGACCATGTGCCGGAAAAGGTTGAAGAAACGGATCATGTCAAGATTCTCTGGGACTTCAACATCCAGACAGATCATGTTATAGAACATAGACGGCCGGATGTTGTTGTCTTGGATAAGCATGCAAAGATGTGTCATCTTATTGATATAGCTGTGCGGTGATAGTAGAGTAGCTTCGAAGGAGAAGGAGAAGGTACAGAAATATCAGGATTTAGCGAGAGAACTCCGCAAGCTGTGGCAAGTCAAGGTGAAGGTTATTCCTGTGGTAGTGGGAGCACTGGGTACAATCCCGAAGGCGTTGGAGAAACATCTCAAGGAGATAGGAACATCTGTTAGAGTAGAATTACTACAGAAGGCGGCACTCTTAGGGACAGCAAGGATTCTGCGAAAGACACTCGAGATCTAAGGCTACGGGACGTAGCTTGACTCGAGGTGTAACCGGCAGAAAGGAAAACAAGATCTTTCTTTTCATGCTGTGCTAACGCGAAATAATAATAATAATAATAATGGAGGCATTTTTAAAGCGCTCTTACATGAGGTATCACAGTGCTGTACATAATAATACATGTGGGACTTGCCATAGCGCTTACACCACACTGGCGACATACATTATTACCCCTGCTCATCAGGCGCATAAATCATTCCTGAAACCATCTCGGCTCCCTGGGGAGTATACAGCTCAATTGCTGCCATTACAGCGCATATAGGGCTAATCAAACACAACAACCAACTGTGCCGTCACAGGTACCCATTTACTCCTGGGTGGAGAGAAGCAATTATGGTAAAGTGTCTTGCTCGAGGACACAAGCACCATGGTTTGGCAGTCTCCCTAACTATCAATATCTTTGTTCTGGGGGCATTAGTCTGAAGCCATGAAACCCATACCGTATATGCCATGTTGCCAGGTAGCACGCCCCAAGCCATGCAAGTTATGATGCTAATTCTGGGATTCAGTCTGGGATCATTCAAAGAGAAAGCTTATAGTAACAGAAGAAAAGTTTTACGCGCTGTCTTGACCAAAGGATAAAGACCGATGGGGTTGCAACATTGGATTTGTGTTCGAATCCCAACCGCCACCTTGGTGTTTATGTCCTTGAGCAAGACACTTTACCACAATTGCTTCTCTCCACCCAGGAGTAAATGGGTACCTGTGAGGGCAGAGTTGGTTGTTGTGTTTGATTAACCCTATATGCGCCGAAATGGCAGCAATTGAGCTGTATACTCCCCAGGGAGCTGAGATGGTTTTCAGGAATGATTTATGTGCCCGATGAGCAGGGGTAATAATATAATGCGCCTTGAGCACCAGTTTGGTGGATACGTGCGCTATATAAGTCTAAATTATTATAATTATTAAAAGTGAGTGAAGAATGTATTTTCTGGGCACTGTTATTACTAATATACTGTGGCAGTTCTGCACAGCGATTTTACCAGTTCCCTCCACCCCAATCCTCTTCTTATAAAATTAATATTTAACCCTTTCTGACTTACACTGTTGGTGAGTAAATCCACTGGGAGACCTCTTCTGAAATCTAGACTACCATTTATTGCCGAGTTAAGGATATTAGGCATAGCGAGAGCAAGCAGATCTCCATAGGAACTGTATTAAGAAGAGAAAGAAGATTTTGAGAGTCTGTTGTTTCAAAGATTTTCTTCAATCAAAGTTTACAAACGGTGGCCAATCACAGCTTCTATGACAAATCACATGACCACCTAAATCTAAGACAATCAAGGGAAAATGCCCAATTTTGTGCATTCAGTTATAAGTGTAAGTTCGTTGACTTGTAATACGTGCACATTGCAAACTACAATACGTGTGTCATCTATCGATGAAGACAATTTACTTGTAAAAATTTGTCTAGATCTTATAAAGTAGAGATGCATTTACAGACATTTTTGCAATGGTGCACAATCTCTTTTAAGTAATATTTGTAGCTTTGCATGGTGAAAAGGATAAGTAAAGACTGTTTGTGGTGACACCATGTGAAATTCCCAATTTAGTAATTAGTTCTGAAAAGAACTGTGGTTATAACTGATCGTCTTCAGGAGAATGCCAGACTCTGGGAGATACTGCTGCTTAAGTAGGCTGCTGGGGGATTTGCACTAAGACTAGATGCTGGGGGATTAGACCCCCAAAAAAGTCTAGTTTCTGATCTCCGGGTGTGTCGCCTCAGACCTACGTGCCGGTATTTTTAATTTTCTTTTTTTTTGGCTATGAAACAATGTCCAATTTCAGCCAAAATTTCTGGATCAATTGGAATTCCGCCGTGCTTTGTTTTAAACGACTTTTTTACATATGGGGATGAATGTTTGCCCAATATGTGAGTCCTCTCTTAGCCACCATACTATGGGAAATTTGGTCCCCGTGTATGTATTTGGTATCACGTATTTGGCAAAAAAAAAAGATTACCCCCCTCAAAAAACAAAGAGAAAAAAAAAGCTGACTGATGACCAGAAGCCACAAACCTTAGTGAATTGTAGCATGCAGGTGGGAATCGGTGGGACTGGGATCCTTGTATGAGATCCCTCAGTCTTGGGTGAGACTTTGGATTGAGAATTTCACATGGTGTCACCGCAAACTGCCTTTACTAATCCCTTTTAAGATTTACAGACTTACGATCTTTGATAAGTGCTGATGGTGATGTGGGTTGAGTACGGACAATCTTTAGGAGTGTCAGCTTGGTGGACAGTGCCTCGTGGAAAGTACAATAAATCACCAGTCTGCACAGATGGAAACATGGTCATCAATTTTGATTTACCGGCTCAGCGCACATCAATGTTGTACCTTCCCTTTAATGTATATCTTGATTCAAAGAGAGTGAGCATACTCATAGAAGCAGTTTTGCCAACATTATCAATGTTGTACCTTCCCTTCAATGTATATCTTGATTAAAAGAGAGTAAGCATACTCATAGAAGCAGTATGGCCAACATTACCAATGTTGTACCTTCCCTTCAATGTATATCTTGATTCAAAGAGAGTAAGCGTACTCATAGAAGCAGTTTTGCCAACATTACCAATGTTGTACCTTCCCTTCAATGTATATCTTGATTCAAAGAGAGTAAGCATACTCATAGAAGCAGTTTTGCCAACATTACCAATGTTGTACCTTCCCTTCAATGTATATCTTGATTCAAAGAGAGTGAGCGTACTCATAGAAGCAGTTTTGCCAACATTACCAATGTTGTACCTTCCCTTCAATGTATATCTTGATTCAAAGAGAGTGAGCGTACTCATAGAAGCAGTTTTGCCAACATTACCAATGTTGTACCTTCCCTTCAATGTATATCTTGATTCAAAGAGAGTGAGCGTACTCATAGAAGCAGTTTTGCCAACATTACCAATGTTGTACCTTCCCTTCAATGTATATCTTGATTCAAATAGAGTGAGCGTACTCATAGAAGCAGTTTTGCCAACATTATCAATGTTGTACCTTCCCTTCAATGTATATCTGGATTCAAAGAGAGTGAGCGTACTCATAGAAGCAGTTTTGCCAACATTACCAATGTTGTACCTTCCCTTCAATGTATATCTTGATTCAAAGAGAGTAAGCATACTCATAGAAGCAGTTTTGCCAACATTACCAATGTTGTACCTTCCCTTCAATGTATATCTGGATTCAAAGAGAGTAAGCATACTCATAGAAGCAGTTTGGCCAACATTACCAATGTTGTACCTTCCCTTCAATGTATATCTTGATTCAAAGAGAGTAAGCATACTCATAGAAGCAGTTTTGCCAACATTATCAATGTTGTACCTTCCCTTCAATGTATATCTTGATTCAAAGAGAGTAAGCATACTCATAGAAGCAGTTTTGCCAACATTATCAATGTTGTACCTTCCCTTCAATGTATATCTGGATTCAAAGAGAGTAAGCATACTCATAGAAGCAGTTTGGCCAACATTACCAATGTTGTACCTTCCCTTCAATGTATATCTGGATTCAAAGAGAGTAAAGCTTACTCATAGAAGCAGTTTTGCCAACATTATCAATGTTGTACCTTCCCTTCAATGTATATCTTGATTCATAGAGAGTAAGCATACTCATAGAAGCAGTTTGGCCAACATTACCAATGTTGTACCTTCCCTTCAATGTATATCTTGATTCAAAGAGAGTAAGCCTACTCATAGAAGCAGTTTGGCCAACATTATCAATGTTGTACCTTCCCTTCAATGTATATCTTGATTCAAAGAGAGTAAGCATACTCATAGAAGCAGTTTTGCCAACATTACCAATGTTGTACCTTCCCTTCAATGTATATCTTGATTCAAAGAGAGTAAGCATACTCATAGAAGCAGTTTTGCCAACATTATCAATGTTGTACCTTCCCTTCAATGTATATCTTGATTCAAAGAGAGTAAGCATACTCATAGAAGCAGTTTTGCCAACATTATCAATGTTGTACCTTCCCTTCAATGTATATCTTGATTCAAAGAGAGTAAGCATACTCATAGAAGCAGTTTTGCCAACATTATCAATGTTGTACCTTCCCTTCAATGTATATCTTGATTCAAAGAGAGTAAGCATACTCATAGAAGCAGTTTTGCCAACATTACCAATGTTGTACCTTCCCTTCAATGTATATCTTGATTCAAAGAGAGTAAGCATACTCATAGAAGCAGTTTTGCCAACATTACCAATGTTGTACCTTCCCTTCAATGTATATCTTGATTCAAAGAGAGTGAGCATACTCATAGAAGCAGTTTTGCAAACATTACCAATATTGTACCTTCCCTTCAATGTATATCTTGATTCAAAGAGAGTGAGCGTACTCATAGAAGCAGTTTTGCCAACATTATCAATGTTGTACCTTCCCTTCAATGTATATCTTGATTCAAAGAGAGTGAGCGTACTCATAGAAGCAGTTTTGCCAACATTACCAATGTTGTACCTTTCCTTCAATGTATATCTTGATTCAAAGAGAGTGAGCGTACTCATAGAAGCAGTTTTGCCAACATTACCAATGTTGTACCTTCCCTTCAATGTATATCTTGATTCAAAGAGAGTAAGCATACTCATAGAAGCAGTTTTGCCAACATTACGAACGTTGTACCAATGTTGAAGGGAAGGCCCTTCAATGTATATCTGGATTCAAAGAGAGTAGTATACCCATAGAAGCAGGTTTGACAACATGACCAATGCTTCACCTTCCTTTTTAATCATACCTCTAAGATAAAGTCATGTGTTGGTTGACCTATGTCGTCCTGATTCAAGTCATGGCTGTAGTCTCTCGGTAGCTCTTGAGGAGGCGAGTATAGACGCCAGTGTTTCCTCCCTTCTAACTGAAGAATTAGAACCTGTGTCAGATCACAATGATTTTTCAGGAATAACATTTCAATGTTCTTCTGAGGACGATCAGAGCATACTGACCGAAACGTCGAGTTGTACCTCCAGTTCTTTTCAGAACTAATTACTACTCAATTGAGATTCCACATGGTGTCACCGCAATTAGTCTTACTTAACATTTCAATGTGTTTAAGTGGAGGCATGGCTAAAGGTGAAAGTGGATGGAGCCGAAGTCCACATGCACAGAGTTGGAGTACACTTGAACTCATACTCGAGTAGTACTCAAACTCAATTACATTTTTCTGTACTCGTACTCTCACTCACACTCATGAAAAAGTACTTGACTACAACTCAAGAGTTGGAGTACTCATACTTGTGCTCATACTCATATTTCAGTGTACATTTTGTATGTGTACTCGACTACAATCATAGAGTTGTACTCGTACTCCTGAAAAAGTACTCTACTACAATCGTAGAGTGGTACTCGTACTCCTGAAAAAGTACTCTACTACAATCGTAGAGTGGTACTCGTACTCCTGAAAAAGTACTCGACTACAATCATAGAGTCGTACTCGTACTCCTGAAAAAGTACTCGACTACAATCATGAGAGTCGTGCTCCTGAAAAGTACTGGGCTACAATCGTGAGAGTCGTGCATCGTGCTCCTGAAAAAGTACTCTACTACAATCGTAGAGTGGTACTCGTACTCCTGAAAAGTACTCTACTACAATCGTAGAGTGGTACTCGTACTCCTGAAAAAGTACTCTACTACAATCGTAGAGTGGTACTCGTACTCCTGAAAAAGTACTCTACTACAATCGTAGAGTGGTACTCGTACTCCTGAAAAAGTACTCTACTACAATCGTAGAGTGGTACTCGTACTCCTGAAAAAGTACTCTACTACAATCATAGAGTCGTACTCGTACTCCTGAAAAAGTACTCTACTACAATCATAGAGTCGTACTCGTACTCCTGAAAAAGTGCTGGGCTACAGTGAGAGTGGTACTCGTACTCCTGAAAAAGTACTCGACTACAATCGTAGAGTCGTACTCGTACTCCTGAAAAAGTACTCGACTACAATCATAGAGTCGTACTCGTACTCCTGAAAAAGTACTCGACTACAATCGTAGAGTCGTACTCGTACTCCTGAGTTGTCCTCGTACAATCATAGAGTCGTACTCGTACTCCTGAAAAAGTACTCGACTGCAATCATAGAGTCGTATGCGTACTCATGAACAAGTACTGTACTGCAATCGTAGAGTCGTACTCGTACTCTTGAAAAAGTACTCGACTACAATCGTAGAGTCGTACTCGTACTCCTGAAAAAGTACTCGACTGCAATCGTAGAGTCGTACTCGTACTCCTGAAAAAGTACTCTACTACAATCGTACAGTTGTACTCGTACTCCTGAGTTGCCCTCGTACAATCATAGAGTCGTACTCGTACTCCTTAAAAAGTACTCGACTACAATCATAGAGTCGTACTCGTACTCCTGAAAAAGTACTCGACTACAATCGTAGAGTCGTACTCGTACTCCTGAAAAAGTACTCGACTACAATCGTAGAGTCGTACTCGTACTCCTGAAAAAGTACTCGACTACAATCGTAGAGTCGTACTCGTACTCCTGAAAAAGTACTCGACTACAATCGTAGAGTCGTACTCGTACTCCTGAAAAAATACCCGACTGCAATCGTAGTGTCGTACTCGTACTCCTGAAAACTACTCGACTACAATTGTAGTCGAACTCGTACTCCTGAAAAAGTACTCGACTACAATCGTAGAGTTGTACTCGTACTCCTGAAAAAGTACTCGACTGCAATCGTAGAGTTGTACTCATACAGTACTCATACTCAATTACATTTTTCTGTACTCGTACTCTCACTCTGTACTCGTGCTCACACTCATGAAAAAGTACTCGACTACAATCGTAGAGTTGTACTCGTACTCCTGAAAAGTACTCGACTACAATCATAGAG
This sequence comes from Zoroaster sp. YZ-2022, assembly GCA_029582265.1. Lineage (NCBI taxonomy): Eukaryota > Metazoa > Echinodermata > Asteroidea > Forcipulatida > Zoroasteridae > Zoroaster > Zoroaster sp. YZ-2022. The sequence goes on from CM055837.1 coordinate 15,585,502, forward strand.
TTGTACTCATACAGTACTCATACTCAATTACATTTTTCTGTACTCGTACTCTCACTCTGTACTCGTGCTCACACTCATGAAAAAGTACTCGACTACAATCGTAGAGTTGTACTCATACAGTACTCATACTCACGTACATTTTTCTGTACTCGTACTCTCACTCTGTACTCGTGCTCACACTCATGAAAAAGTACTCGACTACAATCGTAGAGTCGTACTCATACTCACGACAGCGATGCCAGTAGCTCTTTGCTCCAGAGCCACAAAAAAAAGGAAGAGTGAACGTTCATACTTGCACACCGAAAGAAAATATCCCTCGTTGTCTTTTGATTCAAGCCAACACCAACTGAACCTGTTCTTTACATGAGCATCGATTTTTTCAGATCCACACCTCTTCCAACCTTCAGGTAGCCAAGTTGAGTAAAATCAGTAAAAAATTTCAGAAAATGAGGGCCGCGAAACGCAATCTTTATGTTCACATTGCGATCACAATGTATACAACGCACTGTATACAATGCACACACATGGACCCACGTGCACCGTTTCCAATAAGGCGGAGCAATGGGCTAGTCTTAGTTCAAGACGTTGCTCGTTATCTCGCTACTATCGAATGCCTTCTGTTGGTGAAATGTCCGAGTGTATTACACTATGGCATAAAAAAGAAAGGCTAAGAACGTCTTGATAATCAAGACTAACTGAGCGCGCTCTGTAAAGGTGATTTTTTCCCGGCTGGACAAAAGACAGAGTGCCAGATTTCTTTGGGAAAAATATGAAAAAGCCGGAATTCCGGCAATAGCCGGAAAACTGGCATCCCTGTCATGAAAAAGTACTTGACTACAACAGAGGTGTGAATTGACAGAAGTAAAAAATGCTGAAAAATGGGTAGTGGGCCTGGGTCTCCCTTTGGTGTAGAGGACAAAGCCCCATGATCCTCCTGGATGTTTAAATTTGTAGGATTTACAGACTTTCCACATCCCCACTAGAAGATTGGACACAATACAGGCTACTTCTTTCATTCCTTGGTGGCTACTTCTCTTCTTTCAAGAAAATGTTGAAGCAATGGGAGATTTATTTTTGAAATCCTGAAATCAGGAAAAATCATGAGAAATCACAGGCCTGCTACAAGTCTGTTTCAAAGATTTGCTTGATTTAGTTGATTACCTCTACATCATCATAGTGTGGGGCCAGACCTTGTGATTCACCTGGTGTCATGTAGATGTTTGCTCCAACCAGAGCACTGAAGTGACTCTCTAGAAGCTCACAGATTTGCCAGAATTCATCCTGACATGAAAACAGACAAAACAGAAGTTTAAACTACAGAAAAAAAATGTCCTTCTAACTTTTCGTAAAAATATCTTAGGCCAATAAAAATTTTTTTAAAAGTCTCCGTTTTCTTGTCTCTGTGCGTGTCGCCTCAGTCCTGCGTGCCAGCATTTGTAGTTTCCTTTTTTGTTATGAATTGATGCCCAATTGAAGCCAAATTGCTGGATCGATTGGAATTCTGCCGTGCTGTGTTTTAAATGACTTTTTCAAATAGGGGTGTGAACGTTTGCCCGATTTGTGAGGCCTCTCTTAGCCACCATACTTTGTGTATGGGAAATTTGGTCTGGTTCTAATAACTGCATGTATCACGTATTTCACTGGTTGGCAAACAAAAAAGATTACAAAAAAAAAAAAAAAAAAAAAAAAAAAAAAATGCGTCACCACACCGATTTTGAAGCCAATCTATGACCAGAAACTGGAGACTCTTTTGGGGGGCAGTCAATCTACCAAGATTTCCTGTTCTCATGGGGTCTGGCTGTGAAGTAACAAAAACTAAACAAATAATATTGGAGTTGTTCATGTATATAGCCAGATATCATGATGTGATTCTCTAAGCGCTTCACATTAGGCCATTATCAATCCTTATACTTTTGTTAGCTACCTGAGTATACAGCTCTGTGCCGCTGTGCCATGGTCAGGCGGTTTAGTGCATCGGATTTGTGTTCTGATGGCCGAGTCATCAGAATGTGGGTTCGAATCCCAACCGCGACCATGGTGCTTGTGTCCTTGAGCAAGACACTTGACCATAATTGCTTCTCTCCACCCAGGGGTTAAATGGGTACCTGTGAGGGCAGAGTTGGTTGATTAGCCCTATATGCGCTGTAATGGCAGCAATTGAGCTGTATACTCCCCAGGGAGCTGAGATGGTTTCAGGAATGATTTATGAGCCTGATGAGCAGGGGTAATAATATAATGCGCCTTGAGCCTTGGTGGATATGTGCGCTATATAAGTCCACATTATTATTATTATTATTATTATTATTATTATTATTATTATTATTATTATTATTATTATTATTATTATTATTATTATTATTATTATTATTATTATTATTATTATTATTATTATTATTATTATTATTATTATTATTATTATTATTATTATTATTATTATTATTATTATTATTATTATTATTATTATTATTATTATTATTATTATTATTATTATTATTATTATTATTATTATTATTATTATTATTATTATTATTATTATTATTATTATTATTATTATTATTATTATTATTATTATTATTATTATTATTATTAATTACTCGACGCTACAGAGTGGCTATCAACAACAAAATCCATCTGTACATCTCACAGGTTCCAATTTTCAATCTTGGGTGGAGAAGCATTTGATATATGGTGCAATATAAACTTGGTTTATTATTATTATCTGAGGGGTCACATGGAGAATGTTCTCCCCTCCCCAGACCATAAATATACCATACTTCCCCATTTTTTTCAATGTGCCCACTTTTTAAAAATTATATTGGATGGAAATTCATGAACATGGACAACGATCCAGCACCTGGTGTTAAATCAGACCTGTTGACTGCATGTACTTACCAGGAATCTCTGTGGCTGGTGGAACTGTAATGTTGCCTTCTTTTGCTCAAAGAGACTTTTTATTTTCCCAGCAGTTGCCCGGCCCATGCCATTGAGATTCTCTCGCTTTGAGTCAATGTATCTACCAGATTCAAGATTTGAATTATATATTATGGTTCAACAACTTTCAACAGCTCAAACACAGTGCAAAAAAAGTACAGAGTCCATCACCATACAGCACAACCAACCATTGGATTTTGATGGGTTTACAGTTGTTAGAGTTAATGATTAAATTATTACCTGCAGACATTAATGTCCCTCTCGAATTCAACTCTATGCTCCGATAGAATTTTTAGCAATGTCTCCCTTGTAAAGCCTACTCCGTAATAGCTAGCCGATGCCCGATCCCCTCCTCGGTGTACAACAAGAGGCTTCCTCTCCCAGTATTCATTAATGAATGTTCCCAGGCTAACGGCTGGGCTGAGCAGCGAGCACAGGAGGTTTTCAGGAGTGGTGAAGTTCAGCGATGGAAATGCATCTCCTGAACTCTCTGCCGACTCCTCCGTTGAGGTTGTTGCCCGTAATGATCGTGATTCTTCACTTGGAAGATTTTTCCCTTTCTTAGCCTTCTTGCCGTCTTGTTTTGCAGAGAGCCTGGTCCGCTTAGATGGGGAACCATTACTGCTTGATTTACTGGGGACTTTTCTTTGGTCTGCTGATAAAACAAAATCAAGATGAATCTAAAAATACAGTCATAATAATGCATAACTGGGATGTGTTCCTTTCTCATGAATAATTTGAATGACATGAAACTGTTTCTAAAGTATAAAAGTATTTTGAAATGTGAAAAATTGCATTACGGGTAATAATAATAATAATAATAATGTGGACTTATATAGCACACGTATCCACCAAACTGGTGCTCAAGGCGCATTATATTATTACCCCTGCTCATCAGGCTCATAAATCATTCCTGAAACCATCTCAGCTCCCTGGGGAGTATACAGCTCAATTGCTGCCATTACAGCGCATACAGGGCTAATCAAACACAATAACCAACTCTGCCCTCACAGGTACCCATTTACCCCTGGGTGGAGAGAAGCAAATTTATGGTAAAGTGTCTTGCTCAAGGACACAAGCACCATGGTCGTGGTTGGGATTCGAACCCACATTCTGACGACTCAGCCATCAGAACACAAATCCGATGCACTAAACCGCTCGACCATGGCACTCCATGGTAGCAAGTCAATGACAAAAAAAAATATAAAAAAATCGGTCCTTAAAAATAACCAGACCATGACCGAACAAATGGCAAATGATGAAATGACAAAAAATTAGATCTAGTTAGAATCGGAATCCCATCTCCATTTTTATCCATAAAATACCATCCAAAACTTTGTTTACATTTTAGGTGGCGAGTGATTACTAAACAGTCTAGAGCAATTATTCCCAAAATCATCACAGTATCAAACATTCATGTTTTTGAGAAAATAAGGACATTTTTTTTTATGCTTTCATGTTTTACAAAAAGTTGCCCGATGGAGATCTTTTGTTTTAAAATATGAAATAACAATTCCTGTTTTCTCTAAGTTGCAAGCACTTCAGACAAATATAATTGAAGAGGATGATCCAATTTTATACCAAATCAGTTTTCAGATTTGTATAAATAATTAATTAACCCTCAAAATGTTGATATACTTGCAAAGGTATATCTAGTGCACTTAAAAGTCAAACACTGTCAAACCTTACGTGTAGTAAGTACATTTACAGGTCAAAATGAGTCGATCGTTTTTGACTGGTAAAAACATTGTCTTTTATTGTTCAGGGTGGTAAAAAGGGTAGAAAGTCGTATCCAACCGCCACTTTTTCTCATTCAATATAACCAATAAAGTAATCCTACCCAGTAAGGTGGAGAACATATGGATGATGATGGACATATACTTCAAATTATTCCAGGATATTTATTTCATGAAAAATCAGGCATTTTTCGTATACGATGACTTCCTCAGTCATGTCAGTCTGATCTTGCCAACTCCCCCGTTTGTGACCAACACGGTCATTGTACATACACAGTGGCAACTATAATACGATCCTTCTATTTTCTGAAGGGGAGAATTTTTTAGAAGGGAAATAAAGTCCGAAAACCATCATAAAAGTTGATTTTAAAGATAGTTTTCACTTTCTGTACCCCCAAAAATTTATAGAATAATTTTTTAACTGGTTAGTGGTTGCAAAAAATTTCCAAAAAAACCCTTAAAAAGTGGCGGTCGGATACGACATTCTTTCCATATATTTTTAGCAAAAATATTTGCTAAGCAGATCTGTGAAGTTGGGCACAGGGAGTTAACTTACAATCCTCAGATATTGAAGCCTTCGGTGGAGATGAAGAGAAGTACTTATGGTCATGAGGGATGGCGTGTTGTGTGGCAATTTCATTATCTGACTTGACGCTCCTTTTGCATGGGACGACATTCGGCATTGCAATGTCATTTTCATGGTGGTGGCTCCTCTTGCGTGAGATGACAATCGGCGTAGCGATGTCATGTTCAGGGATGATGCTCCTCTTGCTTGGCTCCTCCTTAGCTGTTGCTTCTCTCTGGCGAGCAAAGATGGATGGCACTGCGTTAGGCTTTAGTTTCTTCTTCCCATCAGCACGGTGAGATTCAAACTGGTTCTCTTCAAAGTGCATCTACAAACATATCAATTCAAATGTGTAAAAAACAATGAAATGTTGGAGTAATTTCTTTCTGAAAACATTATAATCAACAAAAAATCAACAATACATCCTACCAGTGGATCCAGGGCCAGGGGTCAATGGGGGCGTGCTCCTCCCCCTTTTTGAAAATCAACCATGTACAAAAATAATTAGCAGATCAAAAGCTTAAAAATTGCTCCTTTTTTGTACATGTGGGGCTAGGCCTAGTGCCAAGGATACATAGAGGTAGTCTAGTGTATTGGCCCTAGAATGGGGCTAGGGTTAGGGCCAAGGAGATGGAGGTATCAGGTAGTCCAGTGGCAGTGTATTGGCCCAAACTGTTCACGGGGATTTCCTGGGTGCGCCAATGATAGGCAGATTCACGCAAACCGCCGATGGTGGCGCTATTTTTCATATCCTTTTTTTCTGTCGAAGTTGTGACCCGCCGAACTTTCATGGTAAAATTCTAATATAAAGGGTAGTCTACGGATGTAGTCACTAGTGTCGATAAATGGATACTACACATCGTGGTTATCTTAATTGATCAGTCCATGCCAACTGTAACGTTGGCACAAAAACAGTGCAACTTGCGCAAAATGGACTTTGTTAGTACTACAAGGATACATTGCAGGCAAATTCGGTCACAACTTTTCAAATGAAACTGGATCTTAAAAATTACCAATAAACAATACCAAATATTTAAATCAACAAAAATTCGTAACTTTGCATAGGGTTAACCTATCATGACCATTGACCCCTCATTTTCTTTCTAATTTGTTGTTCTATCCAGTGATATGACATTTAAAAGCATTGAAGCAACTTCAAATTTTCATGAAACTGCCTACCAATGACATTGACCCTGGCTGGAGGTAGAAACTATACAAACTGACAAGGACATCTTACCTCACAAAGTTGAGCGTTCTCAGTGGCTTTCCAATTTTTACCTTTCCTGTTCATCTGATTGACTTGAGTTTCCCAAATTTTCCTTCTTACCGGATCTCTGATGAATCTGTACAACTTAAAGCCTCGTTCGGACCGATTGGAACAACCCCACGCACAACAACCCGTCATTTTGCATCCAAATTCAACAATCCAACAAATAATCAGATTGGAAGTTTTAAAGACAGGTTACACCATACGACGACAAACGCAACTTAACAAACTAACGTTACACAATTTTTTGTGTTCATCGATCGACATCGTTCTATTGATCATGTACAAAAACATGTGCGCTACAATTTTTAGAATTCATTTTGAAGAAGAGCGCCACCACTCGGCAAAATGAACTAATTAAATTCCCCAAAATCAAAAAATCAAAAAATCAAAAAATCAAAAAATCAAAAAATCAATAAATCAATCCATCAATCAATCAATCAATCAATCAATCAATCAATCAATCAATCAATCAATCAATCAATCAACCAACCAACCAATCAATCAACCAATCAATCAATCAATCAATCAATCAATCAATCAATCAACCAATCAATCAATCAATCAATCAACCAATCAACCAATCAATCAATCAATCAATCAATCAATCAATCAATCAATCAATCAATCATTCAATAATCAATCAATCAATCAATCAATCAATCAATCAATCAATCATTTTAAAAAGGTTACTCAGCGAATACCAGGCATTGAGGAGCCGCGATTTATCGGGATTGATCACATAATCACTGGCCGGCACAAAGCAATAAGGAAAATCAAGGCCAAAACATCGAGTCCTTGCAAACATGGAAACTTATTTTTATGACTGATACAGAAATATAACGTTATAATATAACATAGGTATGGTTATGAACTCTCAGTGCGACACCGTGAGAATTATTTGGCCAGAAAGTTTACAAAAAATTAATTTAAACAAAAAGTTTAATTTAAACATAATTACGTGCATATGTGTACAATTTGACAAAAATGTTCAGCTGCGTCACCCACTATCGTCCTATTAAGAGGACCTACATGTACAAACCTCAATTCTGAGATGCCGGTTGCGTGAGATTCATTGCAAATGCGGCAGGGGGTGGGGGGGGGGGGGGGGTAATGATTCAATTCCAAGTAACAAGAGTTGTCGGACAGCAATTTTTTTTAGTAAAATGAATTCGACATTTCAGACAAGATGATTAATACTAATACTAACTTTACACCGAGTAAGCCTTAGGTTGTTGAAAAAATGTGTGTTGACTTCATAATCTGGTAGCCACAACATTAGGCTAGTATAACGACCTGTTTACAAAAATACCAACTTATTATCCGTTAGCTAACTTGATGTGAAATTGGTAAAAGTAGTAATTATCCTGAAAAACAAATCACTTTCACAGAAAACACAAACAAATATGCACACCTTTTACAAAAATTTGTTTGTTTTGCTCAAAGGTCGTGTTTTTTGGTAAAATTTTAAATGCTTTTTCACACTTTTCTTCTGATAAAAAACTCTGTATTGAGCTGAAACCTTCACAGGTTAATAGTTGCTTGATGTAAATCTTGATCAGTCAAAGTAAAAAAAAACTAGTCATAAAATCAATTTTGTCAGTATACATTGATCAACCCACTTGCCATCACGCAGTACGCTCTCTCATCCTCTCGATCACCTTGACTGCTATAATTCTCTGTTGTACGGAGTTAGTCAAGGGGAGATCAACAGACTCCAGAAAGTACAAAATCGAGCTGCTAGGCTGTAGGCCTATACTCAGTCGGCCAATTCTCTGTTGCTTTAGTTTCTTCTTCCCATCAGCACGGTGAGATTCAAACTGGTTCTCTTCAACTACAAACATATCAATTCAAATGTGTAAAAACAATGAAATGTTGGAGTAATTTCTTTCTGAAAACATTATAATCAACAACAAATCAACAATACATCCTACCAGTGGATCCAAGTCCAGGGGTCAATGGGGGCGTGCTCCTCCCCCTTTTTGAAAATCAACCATGTACAAAAATAATTAGCAGATCAAAAGTTAAAAAATTGCTCCTTTTTTGTACATGTGGGGCTAGGCCTAGTGCCAAGGATACATAGAGGTAGTCCAGTGTATTGGCCCTAGAATGGGGCTAGGGTTAGGGCCAAGGAGATGGAGGTAGTCCAGTGGCAGTGTACTGGCCCAAACTGTTCACGGGGATTTCCTGGGTGCGCCATCCTCTCTCACCTTGACTGCTGTAATTCTCTGTTGTACGGAGTTAGTCAAGGGGAGATCAACAGACTCCAGAAAGTACAAAATCGAGCTGCTAGGCTGGCATACTCAGTCGGCCAATTCTCTGATGCCCCGGAACTTCTGCAACAACTACACTAGTTACCTGCTAAACATCGCATCCTTTTAAAATTACTTCTCAATCTTTTCAAGTGCCAACATGGCGTAGCTCCTCCCTACCTTCCTCTTATGTCCCAGGTAGGCGATGGGCTTCGGTCTTCACCTGATACATCCGTTTATATGTAAATATAAAATCACACAAAACAGGTGACAAGGCTTTTTCCATAGCCGGCCCTAGGGAATGGAACAAACTCCCTGTTCAAATCAGAGGCTTTTCTTCAATCGAGATTTAAAAAAAAAATCTTATCAAAACGTTTCTCTTTTTATTTCCTTTGTAGCCACTGCTAGGTTTTCTTTCTCGATTTATTAAGCTCTTTGATCTTGTTAAAAGCGATACCCCATTTTATTATTTATTACTAAATGATCTGTCTATGAAGAGTATAATAGCCAGCATAGGCATGCATTGGGTAGCGGTCCTGTTTTGACTGAGAGGGAAAGTTCAGTACGTAAAGTCAAAGAATTGACAGGAAGAAATGAACAAAGTTCAAAACATTGTCTGGTAATTTCCTCAACCGGTTATCACGCTTAAGGATGTGGGGCGGGCTTGTGTGTGCATTGTCGAATTCACATGGGGGCCAGGGGCACGGGGGGGGGGGGTGGTGGAATGAGCGCCTTTTTTATTGCAATGCCTGTACGTAAATTTACCATACTTTTTGCCGCCCCCTCCGTTTTGGCAGTCTTGTTTCCCCTCTCTGCCCATGTTTCCCCCACCCTCTGAGACCATGGATCCGCGCCTGCGCGTGAGTGCCTGCCTTCCTCAGTGAAATCTTTGGTTGAAGGCTATTCTTTACGTCTATATGATTTTATTTTCCCTGTTTAATTCAGCATGTGAGCTTGTACATCAAGCTAATTTTGACAGAGTGAAGTATTTTATTTCATTTTGCGTGTTTCCTCCACCTCTCAGATAACACCTTGTGAAAAGTAGTTTTGAAGGCTATTTTTTAAACAAATTTCACACACCTCACTGTGCAAATTTAAAAGAAAACAGTACAATTATTGATGCAATTTATTGTTTATTTACAGAAATATATATACAACGCGATAATAGATAATGGTAAATGAGGTAAAATTAAACATTACAGTTTCGGCCTAATTAAAATTTCTGCACACATTGCGGCCAAGGGTAAAAGAAAACCCCCAAAACCCCCCCAAAACCAGATATTTGCAAACATTGCCGCTTTTATAACTATTATTCGCATAAGAAAAAATATATAATCTAGCTATAGTCCGGCCCTATGAGCTCATATTATCGGGAATAATTTTTAATAAAAAATAGCCAGATTGAATGCATGTAACATATAGATCTAGAAGCGGCTAATCCTTTTGACAGTGCAGACGTGATATAATGTTTTGAACATTATGTTAAATTTATCATCAGATTTTGTTTAGGAATCGAAACTTTAGCTGATGTGAATTTCTCCTGAAGACGATCAGAGCATTATCTGAACCCTGAGATGTCAAGACCATCGTTTCTTTTCAGAACCAAAACTATAATAATATCACTGTAAAAACGTTGGGCAACATTGGGTTGGGTAAGGTTATTTCTCCCAGAATTGGTCAGTATTTACCACAACTGTTCACATATTTTGGCAATTTTTTTTCCAACATTGGGCAATGGTAAACCAACTGTGTAACCTGTTGATATGTTGACCAGTGTTGGGCAACATATCAACCGTGTTAATAATAATAATAATAATAATAATAATAATAATAATAATAATAATAATAATAATAATAATAATAATAATAATAATAATAATATAAAAAAAATAACTCATTATAGGCCCTAACTCAAATATGTATAACTCATTCACGAATTGAAATGGTGCTAAACCTGAACCCTTCCTATAGGTTACCGAATACTATACCACAATGCAAAACTCATTGAATTTACATCAATAATTTCAAAAACAGTAAATTTGCTTAGTTTCTTGTAATATAATATTGTTGTTATAATGCAAGTGGTAAAGGGAGACGGTTGGGGTCACAGTGGAAAAAGTGGAAACAAAGGCCCACAAGAGGGCGCATCAACTCTTTAGAGTAAGTTTTTAATTAAAGAAGTTCGTACATGGTATTATCATCCGAAGGAATGCATCAGAAAATAAATAATTATTTGCTGTAGCACGATTTACGTAATAAAAACCCTGAAAATTATAGGCCCTACATTGTATACAATAATGATTATAATTAAAAAGAAAAATACAACATTACCTGATTGCAAAATTAAAAAATTATTATAATTAAAGCTCGCTTGATTTGGTATTAGGTTCCAATCATTCTGGAAATGTATTCTGCTGGAGGAAGGCAGTGTTCTAGTTTAATCTAAAACATGAACGTTTTTGCTCCAAATGTTTTCAGCATGTCAAAACAATTGAGAATACTTTTTCACATTTTTTCCACGAGCTGAGAAATTCACAGATTGATTTTTGATGAAAGTAAGCATTATTATGCATCTAGCCTATTCTAAATGCAGTATTGCCAACTACCAATATTGTACATTTCCTAATTTATAAGAAGTGACCAATACATACAAACGTCTTAGTCTGATGTCTTAATTTTCTTTTTACAAAACAACTAATCTAAATGTACAATGAAGAAAACCTCAGCATGTTTTACGGGCGGAAACTGAACTAGGCTGAACAGTCGAAAAAGCCGGTAATGGTTTTATCTTACCTTCAGTAATTTCATTTTGGTTTTAATATTTTGAGCTGACCTCAAAGCAATGCTTATTGTTGAGTTTATTAATATTATACAATGAAATCATATAATTTTTTTTGATGTGTCTGGTCCGTAAAACATTTGTGGCCTTCAGATAAGTAAAACTTGTAGCTTTGCATGGTGAAGAGGATAAGTAAGACTAATTGCGGTGACACCATGTGAAATTCTCTATTGAGTAGTAATTAGTTCTGAAAAGAACTGGAGGTTACAACTCGACGCAGCAGCATTTCCCAGAGTCCGGCATTCTCCTGAGGACGATCAGAGCATACTGATCGAAACGTCGAGTTGTAACCTCAGTAGAGAATTTAACGTGTAAATTTTGAGTTGTAAGCAGAAAAACTAAGATTATGAGGATTTTCTTGTGTTCTTTTGCCGGCCACAATTCTGAAGAGTGGCGATGCTATTAAAGTAAACATGCGGTTTCACGCGCGTGCCAACATAACACAAATTTGTGAATCATTGTCGTCTTATATAAAGTTGTAAACATAGAAAAATACAAAATATAAACAATGGGCATTGGTAACAAAGTGTCTATCAATAATTGTTCATTTTGTCGGTCTAATCAGTTCTGCGGCGGAAAAAGCTGACACGCCAGCCGGCAAACGGTGATGGTGCGCCGACAAACTGTCGTTTGGGTTAGCCTTGCACTGGGCACAGGAGCAGGGCATAGACCAGCCGTTGTACAGGCCAAAACTTGGAGTCGGTGGCGGTGGTCGGGTAGGCAGAGCCGAAAGCCCGGGTCGTTCCGGAGACGAGCCACTAAATGTTCTGAATACCGTCGAGCTCGCCTGAGATGAGGTAGGTTTCTCAGGACGTGCAGTGGGTGGCGTTGTGGAGCAGAGCGGGGTTGACAGCAAAATGGATTTTGGCACAGGTGCAAGGGGTGACGACGTGGCTGTTGGGAAGTAGGCTGAACGGGTTGGGGAGGGAGGCAAGGGTGCCGAGGACCCAAGACCCACGCTTGGTTGTCCCGTTTGAAGTGGCGGTGGATGTACCCCTTGGTATACCTCGCCTAGCAGCCTCCTCATATCCTCCAGGCTGCTTGAGAGCATCAAGATGTAGTTCTTCGCAAGAAGAAGTGTGGCAATCTTGGAAAGTTTGCGGACGGACGGCCCGTGAGCGTACGGCATCACCTCTCGTAGTCCATCCAAAGCGGTGTTCAGGTCGTGCATCCTCTTGCGTTCGCGACTGTTGATCTTGAGCCGAAGATAGTGCATCTCATCCTCGCTCAAAAGTTTGGATGCGCTGCACGGGTTGTTACGGGCTTCGCGTTGGGTTACTGCAAGGTGTTTTGGGCGGGTTGCTTTTCCTCCCGATGTACCGACGCCTCGCTTCTTATCCTTGCCGTTATCAGTGTTCAGTAAAGGCGGGGATGACAAATCAGAATTTTGTAATGCAGACGAGTCAACGGACATTGCATCATCGCTGAATTCAGCGCCTGAATCCGACCCAGCAGGTGAACAACTCGACATCGCACCGACGGGGTAACGGTTCGTCGGTGGCGTGTTTGCAATGCTCGCAGCCATTTCCTGTGTCCTCTCGGTCGACAGCAGCATTATGTACTCGTTCGCTTCCGTCCGGTCGTCCGCAACAAAGTTCCGGCAGCAAATAAAGTCAAGCGGTGTGCCCTCGTCAGTTGATAATCTAAAGTTGCCCCGCACGCTCGCTCTTAAATACCTTCCCTTTGTGGGATCCACGTGCGACGTTGAGTTGAACGGGTGAGTTTAACTTTATCCAATCTTTGTATATCAAAACCGAGGGAGGGTTGAACCTTTCATAACATACGATTCTCCTCAATTGACTGTCAGTTGGATTTAACTAAAGAAAGAAGCGCCTACTCGTGCCATCTTGCCAACTTGTCAGCCAATCACAGGCTGTTTTACGTGCACCACCATTAACCATCACTTGTCATTTGTCACCGGATTGGCTTAAACTTACCATCACCGCCCTGCTGCGCGCGCGCATGTCAAATGTGATTAGATTCAGAGGCACATGACTGTCTTGAAAATGCAACAGCGGCTCACTGGTAGCCATATGGCAGGGAGACATTTCAAATGTGTGTGAACAAATATTGTCGTGTGCCAACACTGCCTTGGTTATAAAGCGCCACGCGACATGCCTGTTAGGTTCCTTTCAGCCCCAGAGGGCTCGGCTATTCAAACCCCATGGCTTTTCTGGTGGGCTGTGCGTGCAACAACGTAAACGCATTTAAAACGATGACTATTTTATGCCTGTCTTTCGGAGAAAAGGTGGATCGATTTGCCCAGTCTGCAATCGTGTTTTTGTCCATCGTCACAAAATTCATCCAATTATTATCATGACAAGGCAACCCCCAAAATGTTATCTTAAGTTTTAATTTATCGGCTTTCTATCAATAATCGTTAAGTTTATTATAGTACCATTCAATTTGCAATAGTAATAAAAATTGTTTCCAAAATGAACTGCTAACTGGCTAATGAATAACTCAAAGCTCTTGTGAAACCTACTGCATTTCGGCTCAGACATCATATCAGATGTTGTTTCAAACATCTATAATTATAAATAACTATTATGTTTTCAATGCTGTAAATTTCAACAACCGTTTTGGGACATAGAAGTTAAATTGTTTCTGTTTTTGTTGTTGGTATTTACAATACCCAGTTATCAAGGACACAAATCAGCCGTCTGTATGATACAAGACACGAACTACTGGTGATCGTGGACGTGGGCCGAATGCCGCCCTTCTGCTATTCGCCACTAAACCGAATCGTATACATTTGACATACGCACGCAAACGGCTAGTCTCGCAATGTATTTTAATCACAGAATCCAACTGCTTTGTCACGTTTTTGTGAGGGGAAAAACACAACAAAGACACTAGGGTTACTCCCCCAACAGTCCCTCAAGCCCGTCGTGACAACACCAGCACCCGTGAAACCGCATCGACGTACTAGTTAGTTAAAAAAATAATAATGTAAGGGTGTTTTCTGCCGTGGCCGTCTGCCTGTAGTACATCGAAACCGAATCGGCTAAATTATAAAATCGTAAAACGGCTATTATCCACGTTGCTTTTTTGATGGTTTCTTTCACACGATCTGTCCACGTTGCAGTCTTGCTACAAATGACTCATCATTTTACACCGAGAACATACGCTAGTGCTCACGGGGGATGGGATGGGGTGGGGGTGGGGGTGGTGGTGGGGGTGCACGGGGAATTTTCCTGCGGGTTTGCCTAGTCTCCCCCAATTCCCCTCACTATAAAAATTGTGTTTAGAATTTAAACACATGCCAAAAAACGCGTTTAGAAATGCGTTTAAATGCTAAACGGCCATTCTCTGTACTTGTCACAAAGCTATACCTGCTTAGCTTTCCCGACACCTGTTCATATGATTTTTATCATTCAAACACACATCACAGAAAAGCACAATCTAAACATGTTTTAGGCTAAACATGTGAAAAATGTGAGTACAAGTTAAGTGTTTAGAAATATATTTAAATTCTAAACACATTTTTACAAGCTTTCGGGGGTGGGGGGTGGGGGGGGGGGAGGGGGTGGTGCCCCCAACATGTCCACGACTGCGGGCTTTTCCTTCACTTGACCCAGGAGAAGTAAATGGAGGGGATGGCATCGCTATTGGCTATTTTAAGGTTTTCAGTCTCAAAAAGCATGAGCACAGATATAGATTTATATGAATTGTATTACTCATGGTGTTTAGTTGATGAAACATTTGGGAATCTATCGTTTTTAAGAATATAATTACAGTCCCAGTGTGCATCAGATAGATACAAGATACATTATCTTGAAATTACCGATTGGGTGAAGTTCGCGGAAAATAGTAATACACATGGATATATACACATCATAAACAATGGGGGCGGGGTGTCTGGTCAAGGTAGGGTGGGGGTGTTGGGGGAAGGGGTTTGGGGGTATAGGCCAGGGGGTTAAACACAACATCAAGTTCTGTCTCTAATGATGCTCTTTGATCGAAAATCTTTCTTCCCGGCCCTGAATTAGACAGCATATGTAGCAAAAACGAGCCGCGTGCAAACAATGTTGATTTTGGCGCTGCGTCCGCACCTCGTTTTGTTCCCCCGTAGGGCCCTGGAGTGTGGGCACTGGTAGCCATTTCCCTTCTGCCGTTGCGAGTGGTGACGGGGTGACTAAGCGTATGGTACGAACAAGCTGGTACAAACTCCCCAGTTTCCCCGTGGATGTTTAATTTTACACCCTTAGTCTGCGGACCCTCTAACTCAAGTTGAGGGTTTGTGTTTATTCCAAGGACCCGGGAGGGCGTGCGCATCGGACTGCACCGAATGAAGATATCCGATTGCCACGTGATAAAACGGTTCTGGGTTCTTCAGGTGTTAACTGCGGATAATAAATGACAGGGTCAATGGGCGTAAATCCCGGAGAGACGGGAGGATTTGTTATATAATACCCCACACTTTTTATCTATGGGGGATGGTCCATGGACCCAGTTAAAACAAATGAACAAACTTATAAGTATAGCTGATGAAAAATGTTCTAGGACTAGGCCTACTTCTTGTTTTTAAATATTAAGAAAACTTAAAAATATCCCAAAATGTTTCTTTAAATTGGAAAAATTCTAATTCTTAAATCTTTTATCTCAAAAATGTTTAATCGGGGGTTGGGGTTTGGACGATCAGCAGTGGTCATTGGAATTGGAAATTTTGGAATCATCAGCTGACAAAACGGTATGTATCGAAATGCTGAATTACTAATAAAGTACACAATAATAGGCTCCAGACCTACAATAATTATTATATAAGCATACACTAACTGCATAGATTCTGTGATGCCCATTTTGCCCATTCTGCATTTTTCCATCACCATCACCATTACCATTATCATCACCATCAACGTCACCATCACCATCACCACCATCACCATCACCACCACCATCCACCATCACCATCACTATCCACCATCACCATCACCCTCACCTTCACCACCCACCATCACCATCACCACCCACCATCCGACATCCACCATCCCCTTCATCATCACTATCACCATCCACCATCACCATCCCTATAAATTTCATCATCACCCTCACCATCACTATCACCCTGACCATCCATTACCATCACCTTCACCATCACAATCACCATCACCATCCACCAACACCATCCCCATCACTACCACCACCGCCATCACCATCACCATCCCTATAAATTTCTCCTGAGGATGATCAGAGCCTACTGATCGAAACGTCGAGTTGTAACCTCCAGTTCTTTTCAGAACTAATTACTACTCAATTGAGAATTTCACATGGTGTCACTGAATTAGTCTTACTTATCCTCTTCACCATGCAAAGCTACAAGTTTACCTATAAATTTCATCATCACCCTCACCATCACTATCACCCTGACCATCCATTACCATCACCATTACCATCACCATCCATCATCACCCTTATCATCACCATCCACCAGCCACCATAACCATCCACATAACCCTCACCATATCCATCACCATATCCATTACCATATCCATCACCATATCTCTCATCATTACCATTATCATCATCATCACCATCACCATTACCATTACCATCCACAATCACCATCCCTATAAATTTCATCTTCACCCTCACCATCACTATCACCCTGACCATCCATCACCATCACCATCACCATCACCATATCCATCACTATTACCATTACCATCATCATCACCATCACCATCCACCATCCCTATAAATTTCATCTTCACCCTCACCATCACTATCACCCTCACCATCCATCACCATCACCTTCACCATTACAATCACCATCACCATCTCCATCACCATCACCGCCCGTCACCGTCATCACCACCACCAACACCATTACCATCACCATCACCATCATCACCACTATCACCATCACCATCCACCATCACCATTACAATCACCATCACATCCACCAACACCATCACCATCACTGCATGTCACCGTCATCACCACCACCGACACCATTACCATCACCATCACCATCACCACCATCACCACCATCATCACCATCACCATCACCATCCACCATCATCACCATTACCATCCACCATCACCACCTTCATTATATCCATCACCACCTTCATCATATCCATCACCATCCACCATCACCATCACCATCACCATCACCATCATCATCACCATCACCACCACCATCACCATCCACCATCACCATCACCACCACCATCACCATCATCACCACCATCGCCACCACCATCACCACCACCATCACCATCACCACCACCATCACCATCACCATGCACCATCACCACCACCATCACCATCCACCATCACCACCTTCATCATATCCATCACCACCTTCATCATATCCATCATCATCCACCATCACCATCACCATCACCACCACCATCACCATCATCACCACCATCACCATCACCACCACCATCACCACCACCATCACCACCACCATCACCACCATATCACCATTGTCATCACCATTATCATCACCATCACCACCACCATGCATCAACGTCACGTACATCACCATCACCATCACCATCACTATCACCACCTTCATCGTATCCATCACCACCATCACCATCACCATCACCATCCACCATCCACCATCACCATCACCATCACCACCGCCATCACCATTATCATCACCGTCACTACCACCATCAACGACAACGTAACGTACATTACCATGACCATTACCATCCACCATCCACCATCACCATCACCATCATCATCATCATCCACCATCACCATCACCATCCACCAGCACTATCACCACCATCATCACCGGCACCATCACCACCACCATCACCACCACCATCACCATCACCATCTAGCAATTATTCAGTATTAGTGGCGGTCCGAGGTTATCGGTTCGCTCGTCCCCGCCCGCTCTCCCATTACTGCTACTGTACATTTATTTCTGTTTGAATTATACAAACGAAGGTTTATATCAATTGCTCTTACTAGAGTAGAGAACAAGGTTGACTTGGTAGAATCAGGTGGATATTTAAACATTGGTCAAAATGCCGGTTTCTTGTCGTGTTTGTGGCGGTTCTGCAATTCTTAAAAGACCAAAAACGGTAAAGTGAAAGAAATTTGGTGTTTTTTATTTCATTGTTTTAAAATATATGTAGTTTTTAATGTTATAAACCCAATTTAATTAGGTTTAAGTAGGCCTACGTTACGAAGAAATCAAAAGTCCGTCTATTTATTATCACGCCAATGGCAACGCAATGGATAGGAGTCTATTTCCGACATGTTTATCTCACGGGAACTCGCATTACTTTTTGTGTTCCCTAAACCATGGAGGAACTTCCTCCATGCCTTAACATTCTCAGTGGTCTGACTTTTAATGACTTTTAAACTACTGAGATTTAAAATTTAAGGAAAGAATGTCGTATCCGACCGCCACTTTTTAAGGTTTTTTTTGGAATTTTTTGTAACCACTATCACTAACAAGTTAATTAATTAGGCCTAGGCCTAATCGATTTTTGGGGGTAGGCCTACACTGTAGGCCTACCCCCTTAAAGGGGAGGATTTTTTTTAGAAGGAAAATAAAGTCCGAAAACCATCATAAAAGTGGATTTTAAAGATAGTTTTTGCTTTCTGTAGGCTACAGAAAGCAAAAACTATCTTTAAAATCCACTTTTATGATGGTTTTCGGACTTTATTTTCCTTTAAAAAAAAATCCTCCCCTTAGTTTCCACTGGGCATGTACAATGACCGTGTTGGGTGAGTTGACAAGATCAGACTGATCGACATGACTGAGGAAGTCATTGTGCTGTCCAGTCAAAACGTCCACTGGTCAAAACGTCCACACCATCCACAAGTCAAAACGTCAAAAGGTCAAAACGTCCACACATGGTGATTGGTTCTATAGTCATGATCATTCTACACTTGGCATGCTTTGAGTTTGCGACGGGTCGCATCGTATGTGTTTATGTGAATCACTGTCTTTATGATCCATTTTTATTAATAGGAATATCAATATAAACCTAAACTTCTACAACTTACTCCCACACACACAGCCAAAAATTAACCAAGTAACCAACATCACAAAAAACCAAAGATAATTCAAGAAATACAATTAAAGATTTATTAAACTTGGATAGCTCTATGGGTTCTCGATTTTCGCGCCTTTACAAAATTACTCCCTGTTTACACAGAGCATGCGCGATACTGCCTCCACGAATTAACAGCGATCGCCTATGAATACAGTGCAGTGCATTTGCCACACACGTACAGCATATGCATTTACGTATGCGAAGTGGCATTCACGGGTTGCGCAACATCGAGGTATTAAAACTCACTTTTTGTTTTAATTATGAAATAGATCTATATGTTTATTTTTCTTTACAATACACTAATTATTGTGAGAATTAAACTTTAAAACCAATATTTTAAAGCAAGGAAAACAGTTTGTAACAAATTAAGGACGATATCTGATTAAATGATTATGACCCATGGACGTTTTGTCACGTGGACGTTATGACTGGGTCTGTGGACGTTTTGACGTGTGGACGTTTTGACATGTGGACGTTCTGACCGGTAAGCGTCATTGTAGCCTGTAGGCTGACCAAAAATGCCTGATTTTTCATGAAATAAATATCCTGGACCTGGAATAATTTGAAGTATATATCCATCATCATCCATATGTTCTCCACCTTACTAGGTAGGTAAGATTACATTATTGGTTATATTGAATGAGAAAAAATGGCAGTCGGATTTGCCCCACCAGTGTGGCACGGACCTCTATCCTTAGCCACATGTTGGTCTCATTGCCGCTAACGGCGGGGCTTTCTAGGAATTTCTAAATTCCAGGCACTGAAATTGACGATATTTGCAACTATTTTGACAGACTAGATACGTTCCTTACATGTTGAACTATCTCGGCGCCCCCCAAAAAATGGTGATTTTACTTACATTTATATTTCGTGACATATAGGCCCGAAAAATTACAAGACGATCGGCATTTTGCAGGTTTCAATGAGGACAGCCATCTTGAATGTTAAGGTTGCAGTGGTGAACAGAAAAACAACTTGCGCGCGCAACAATTTTACGACGGCTGTTTTATGTGTGCACAGACAAATTGCAAAGATGGTTCAAGCGGGGTTTGGGTCTATTTGGGGGCGTGGGAATGGGACCAATTATTAACATTTTGGCCATCCATCATTATCAATAATACTGATAATATTATTACTATTAGTATTACTATATTACTGTTATTATTTTGTTAAACAACAATATGCTATCTAGTATCAGCGATATCCTTAAACATGAAACACTTCATTTTGATTCGATCGGTCCATTATTGCCTGTCACTGAACGGTGTTTTAAACATTTTTCTTGTGTTGAATTATATTGTGGACACACAAACAAAATAAAATTAATAAGGTAAATATATATGCCCTACTTAGTAAAAGTAAATAATTGAATCCAGGAACTGGGCATGTTTTATTTATTTATTAACCCTAACCACCCCACATCACACAAAATCCTCTATGAGGTATTGGAGCATTTTGGGTGATTGAGGAAGGATGCTATAAATGTTCCGTGTTATTTTGGGTGATGCAGTATGGTACATGTACCAACAAATGACATGACACTTTTACTGCAAAAACACCTGTGTCAATATCAGTTGACTGAGCCAACAAAAAAACTAAAACAAAAACATGTATTTTTGTTCATAACAAAGGGATAAAGGCAAAGGGTACATGTATGTGACATAAAACACAATAAAGGGGGCCACTTTCCTACCGTCACGTTAGCAGTTTTTCTTATGGTTGTAATTTTTTTTTAAATATCTGAAACCACCCAAAAAGAACTTCAACATTTGAATAGACATGCATGCTTATCCTAAAGATAATTTGAGTTGATTATTACTATTATTTTTTTAATTACCCTAAAATTTCCATCAACAAATGGACGGAAAAGTGAGGTAACTTTTCCGTCCAATTTTTATGGAAATTTGAGGTAAAAATAAATAAAAAAATAAAAAAATTAAATAAATCAACTCAAATTAGTTCTAGTATAAGCCTGCATGTCCATTCACATGTTGAAACACTTTTTGGTCGGTTTCAGGTACTTAAAAATAAATAACAACCATTGGAAAAACTGCTAATGTGACGGATGCAAAGTGGCCCCCATTATTGTGTTTTATGTCATGTGTGATTTTGTGTGATTGAGGCAGTGGGCACCCCTACACACGAAATACAGCACAATATATTGGGTGATTTTGGAGTATTCAGGAACCTTCCAAATTTTATGAAGACATTTTGTAGCATTTTGTGTGATTGAGGATGCATCCTACCTAAAAGGGCCTGGGGGTTAGGGTTAATATTTCATTTTAATTATATATATTTTTAAATTAGTTATATCACATTTTTAGCACATAAAAATTCTCAGACTACCGACAACACATGCAACCCCGAAACGGAATACTTCGTGTGCTACAATACAGCAAGTATGTGCACACATAAAATACAATGTAGCCGTCGTAAAATTGTTGCGCGCGCAAGTTGTTTTCCCGTTCACCACTCTTCATACATTCAAGATGGCCATCCTCGTTGAAACACAATGCCGATCGCCTTGTAATATTTTCTGGCCTATATTTCACGAAATATAAATGTAAGTAAAATCACCATTTTTTGTGGGGGGCGCCGAGATAGTTAAACATGTAAGGAACGTATCTAGTCTGTCAAAATAGTTGCAAATATCATAAATTTCAGCGCCTGGAATTTAGAAAATTAAGAAAACACCGCCATGAGCGGAAATGAGACCAACATGTGGCTAAGGATAGAGGTCCATGCCACACTGGTGGGGCAGCAGTCGGATATGACATTCTACCCCTGGGGGATCTAACTTTTATGAAATTTTTCAAACATTTCTGAAATTAAAAAAACCAACAACAATTATACAATTTAAATTTAACCAAAATTACTGATCTCACAATAGTAAACTTTATGCCAAAAGTGTCTGCTTGGGCATGGTTACCTAATCACAAAATGTTAGATCGTAATAATTAGCAGATCAAAAGTTGAAAAATTGCTCCTTTTTTGTACATGTGGAGCTAGGGCCAAGGATACGGAGGTAGTCCAGTGCATTGGCCCTAGAATGGGGCTAGCCTAACATTAGTCCGAATGCTTCTTCCGTTTCCTAATCCTAGTCTCCTATTTTTTGAAATATTATGTAATTTATCGCTGTGAGCGTCCGAACATGGTTCCTACCCCACATGCTATATGTTATAACATGTTGAGCAAATTCTCTAACTCGTAAACCTATGATTTCTCTCTTCCAGAAAATCCTTCCGCTTTCAACTTTACATACATGTACAAATAATCTTCAATTATCAGCCATTACTATAACTCTTTACTTACTTTCAAAAAATACTTTTTTGCTCGCCAAATGTCAGCGTCTTCGACATGTTTTCGTATACACCTTCAGCGACAACGCCATTTTAAAATCGGTTGCCGAGTTCTAATGAGTGACATCAAAATACATGCATTTATGCAGTGACATTTACAATAAATATGCAATTCACATGATCTGCGCGCTTGCGCGCTAATAATTATTGTGTAAAGTTTGTTTATTATAAAAAGCACGCAAACGCGTAAGCGCCAATGTCATTGCATAAATGCATGTATTATCTGCACTGGTGGTAAGAAATCTTGAGACTTAGGTCATGATGTACTAACTATTGAAATAATACCAGTTAAGCTTGGGCATGATTGCTTTAGAGCTGATAACCACAGGTATGACCCCTCTACAAGCGTCACAATAAATCACAAATTCGTTTGCAGAGCATGTATGTACTTCTGAAGTAGTTTGCCTTTGTTTCTCACATCCAAAAGCTGAAAAGACTGTTCTAATTTTGTTTCCATGGAATTTCTGACTTGACTCACAATGGTGATTTTTTTTAAATCGCGATATATTTTTACAATCGCGATTTGCCGATATCTCGATAACTTTTAAAAAGGGTTCTCGATATCGTAATCGAATACAAAAAAAAAGGTATCGCGATATTTGATATTATCGAGTTATTGCCCAAGCTTAGTACTAGTATCATTTGTGTGGGCTATAAAACGTTCTGAGTAGTGTTGAATGCTTTTTGATTGAAAATGTACATGTATACACATTGAGCCATTTGCCGACGTATACGGGAGCTACCGGTTAAGCCCCAGTCACACTGGAGGATACGACAACTTACAACAGGTTACGATCGTCTGCGACTGGAAATTACAAGGAATCGTAGAAAAGTCCTGCGACAAGTCCCGGGTGGTTGCGGGTGGTCTTGGGTAGTCGCAAGACCGAATTCGGTCTTGGGGAGGTTTTCGATCATGTTCAAAAACCTGGCTGCGACCAAACTGGTCGTAGCTGGTCGTAGCTGGTCGTAGGTAGGTCTTCAATAATCGTGCGATGGTCGTGCTACAAGTCTTGGGTGGTCTTACGTAGTCGTGGTTCATCGTGGGACTATCCAGTCGTCCAACAGTCGCCGACTATGCACGACTATTCGCACGACTTGTCGTGCGAATGCACGACTAGTCACACGACTATGCATGACTAGTCTTGGCGACTGCGACAAGTCGTGCGAATAGTCATGCATAGTCGCACGACTGATCCTTGACAATCGTGGGTAGTCTTGGGTGATCGTGCGACAAGTCCTCAAGGTCTTGCGACCAGTCGTGCTATCAGTTGGCTACAAGTCGCAGACCAGTCGGGGACAGGTCTTATTGTGTGACTGCTAGGCCGACATCGCAGAAAAAACGTACGACCGGGCCAAGACCGCCCTAGGTCGCACGACTGACATGGTCGTAGGCAATCGCAGCTCCAATGTGACTGGGGCATTAGTTCACTAACTGTTTAACCGAATCTTTCATGGTCGGTACCTGATGGCGGTCCTACTAAAAGCCGACAACTGACGATAAATGACAAAAACTGATGACAACTAACATAAGACAACAACACGTTCTAAATGCACTCAAAATACAAACATAACGCTATAAATATGTTTATGTTGCAGGGGCATGTAAATTTATGGTTTAAATTTTTTGAAAATGTTGTTTTAAATTTACAGTACCCCCCGAAAAAGATTTCCTCTGATGCAGTAGTATTGGCCACCAGGCGCCATTGCTTGCGCAGTGTAAAAGGACTGTACCATTTTGTCATAGGGTAAAAACTATTCTTGTTTTTGCAGTATGGGGAGTCTTTTGATGAAAATAACAATGAATTGCAATATAATTAAATATTTACAGGAACATATGTAAAATATGTTTGAAATATTATTAACATTTTTAAAACTTTTTTTTAGAAACAAAATTCCTTTTTATACAACTTTTGTTTTTATAAATTTTACAAACGGAAAAAGGAATATGAGATGCCTTCAAACAATACAATTATGATTTGTTCAAAATAATTCATGCATCCCTTTCTTTCAAATGAATAATTCACGATTTTAGGATTTTCAAAATAACCATTGTACAGGAAATAATATTGTACATGTACATGTACACCAGTGGGACAGGCACACAGCCTTGTGTATCATGCATCATGCCACTCGCTGGTAGTTTACCCTTACCCTATGACAAAATGGTACAGTCCTTTTACGTGGCGGCCAATACTACTGCATTCCAGAATATAGTTTTTTTTTGGGGGGGGGAAGGAAATTAAAACCACATTTTCATTTACATGTACATTATACCCCTGCAGCATATACACTGTACATGGCTTTATTTTTGCATTTTGAGTGCATTTAGAACGTGTTGTCATCGGTTGTCGTCGGTTGTCGTCAGTTGTCGTCGGTTGTCAGCTTGTAGTAGGACCCCCCAAGGCCACACAAACTAGATCAATAAATGATAATTGTTTAATAACCAATGTGGCAAAAAAGAAAGCCAAAGAAAAACCAAAATGGGTGGCAAATTCTTCCAAAAGTGTTGGTAGTATTTTTTAAATATTGGTTTTGGTTAACCGGTTAGAAAATTTATTAAACAGTTAGTGCAGTTTTGGTAGGTTAACCGGTTAGCCATCCCAACACTAGTAAGGATACGATTGGTAATTAAAACATAACACAATTTTCAAATTATAATACACATACTTGGGTGATATTGATTTTTTTCATCCACGATATATCATCAAACGTATTGCCATTTTTGGCAATATGGATGCTGTTAGTCGTTTATAAAGGCGGGAAATTATTATAGTAGGTCCCAACCGATATCGCCCTCTATACCCTTGTATTACATTATTTTTCTTTTCCTTTTTTCTTCATAAACATTTCTTCATAATTACATGTGCCTATTAATTTCTTAAAGTGTGATCTCTGCGATTGTTTAAGATTAATGCCTATCTGTTTGGGAGAAAGCTGACGATTGACTGGGCATTGCAACTTCTCTCCCCCCTGGAGGTGTTGCGGATCTGCAAAACAGCTGGCGGTGCCCGGGCACTTAAATTGCCGGTACACGATCCGGCCTCGCAGGGCTCATCACAACTTTAGTTGCATTGTGCTTAGTGGATCAGTCAGCCGCCTCCCTTTTGTA
Source organism: Zoroaster sp. YZ-2022 (assembly GCA_029582265.1). Lineage (NCBI taxonomy): Eukaryota > Metazoa > Echinodermata > Asteroidea > Forcipulatida > Zoroasteridae > Zoroaster > Zoroaster sp. YZ-2022. The sequence continues at coordinate 15,611,596 of CM055837.1, forward strand.
TACCTTTCTTCTATAATATTTTCGCTTCACTTTTCTTCAGGCTCAGTTTTATTTTCTATTGTTGATGGCACAAAGGGCACATAGTTTGCCAAAGTGCCAACAAAACCAACAACAACAACAACAACATAGTAGGTCCACATTTATTATGACTCTAATAAAACAAGAAAAACTTGTGTTCATATTGGTTATTTTATACATTCGGGAGTATTTGTGTTTTTACAAATGTGTTTACGGGTGCCCGAAGATTTCCAATTTTGGGTATCTGGTTTCCGAAATAACTGAAAACGCAATAATGTAATAATTTTGGAAGAAGTGATGTGGTTCCGAAAAGAACCGGTAGTGAGGCATCCTCCTAAAGACAGACAGAGCACACTGTGTGAAATGTCAAGAAGTATCCTGACTACACGTACTACATGTAGTTCTTTTCAGAACCACATCACTTCTAAGAAGAGATTATTATGTACTTGCACTGTACAATGTGTATTAGTCGTACATGTAGTTTATACTAAGAGTTGAACACAGCTTCATGTATTATGATTTTGGGGTATGTGCTGAGGCATACCAAGTTTTAATCAAACAGTCGCACTGGCCACAAATAGTCCTGGCAGAAGGGAGAGAGTGCTGTGTGGGAGATTGACTCTGTAGATAGGCTCAGCCCATTGCGGCACCTGCATGCATGTTTACCAACATCTGTTCAGCTAATTTAGGCAGCCTTTAACGGCATGCTCCTGCAAGCTCCTAAGTCAATGTCCATGCTGCATGCTTCGCCTCCACTATTAAATTCCCATTAATTTAATTTGCCCCGGGCACTTGAATTTCAATCACCCCTTTTGTTAAATGGTAGGCATTGTAGTGATGGATGGTTAAACCCACGCGCGGCAATCTCACTGTGATAGGCAGGCTACGGCCTGCCACTTCTCTGCTGGCCAAATGCTGTGTCGGTGTTGTTTCAATACTGGACGCAGCCTTTGGACTGGAAGAGCCAGATTGTAGCAGTGTGCCAGCTCTGTGGTTTGTCCGTGTGTCAACAACCACGTTACTGGTTCCTGATGATAAATTGTGGTGATCAAACTTTCCTCAGTACAAAGCATCCTGCTGGGTGCCGTGTAGCGAAGGGTGGAGTTTTTAATGTTCACAAGGTGGGGGGGGGGGGGGGATTGTCCAAGTTCTATTTTATGCAATTTGTAAAATGAATTGTACTCATAATGCTAATAAGACAAGCTCCCACCATACTGAATATTAGATGTTTGAAAGTATGATGTACCGTACATGTACAGGAACAGTTCTGTACATCACCTGCTGATGGTCATATGTGTGGATTTGTACATTCTTATAATTTATGGATGGAAACATTTTACCAAATGTGTACTGGATTTAATTAGGTTTGAATTGGTGAATCAAACTATACTACTCAAAACAATTTAGGGAACACCGGAATAATCTCAGTTAAAGCAAGACCATTTATTTCAGATAAACACAATGTTTCACAGAATTGATGAGAAACAACTGCACAATGAAACAGATGATAAAGGATGCATGTAGTGATTACATATTTCATGGCATGACTACTGAAAGAGAGAGGGGGTTGCAAATGAAAATCCCGGTTCATGGAACATTTCAAACCTGTTTGATGTTAAAAATCCGGTGTTCCCTAAATTGTTTTGAGTAGTGGTCAAATTTATACGCTGTACGCGTAAATGTACAATTTGTGTACACATGTAATAATCTCCCCTGGAAATAATTAGTCTGAGGTACTGTAATTTTTAAGAATAGTTTATCAGAAATACATGTACATGTAGTACTGACATGTAAATCCACCATACTCACAGAGAAGCATTATTGTGGTTCTAAGCAGTTTTGCCAACATTACCAATGTTGTACATTGCCCAGATAATTGTTTTTCTGAACGACATGTACACGTGCACATGTGTACAATGTACGTGTACATTCATGTAGAGTGTACAAATGTACCGCGCCAGATACAATGCAACTACACGTAAATTAGCCCATCAAGGTAGAGCTGTATGCTGGCTGTTTTTTATTAAGCAATTTTACACAAGGCTAGTACCAAATTGACCCTACAGTAACTATATGTACATGTGTAGTACATGTACGTGTCATATGTAATATTTATAAGGGGCTGTCAGTTCTCAAAACAAATTTTTTTCTTCATAATTTGTCACAGTCAAAGTTAACTTTACGTAACTTTGCACATTGCCTGACACCGAGTGTAGTCAGATTGTGATGTGCTTGGCAAACACACTGAATTGTAAGTTTAAATTATGGCAACATGAGACCACGACAAACTAAACCCATTATAAAGGCTGTGCTCGAGGGTGTATTTACTTCTTAATTTAGCTTTGCCGAAGGTTCTTGTGACAGAGGAACACCGACTTTAACAGAGCCTTAGGGGCACGGTATATTAAGACGTGTTTAGGCAGGCTTGACTACAGACGGACAATGGTCAGAACCCATCTATCCCCTTTGTGATGGGGATTGAGTTTTAGCCTCGACAGATGGACTCTCTGTTGCTTAATGTAATTTAAAACATTGTGCCTATTCCATGGATGTACAATGTACATGCAGTATGGTACGCTGCAGGCATAAGGCAAGACTAGTAAGCTTGGGCGATATTGATTTTTTTTTCATCCACGATATACATGTATCGGCAAACATACATGTATATCGCGATTTTCAATAATATCGCGATTATTTTTTCATTCATGCATGATTGCTTTAGAGCCGATAAATCGCAAATTTGTTTGCAGAGCGTGTATGTACTTCTGAAGTAGTTGGTCTTTGTTTCTCATGTCCAAAAGCTGAAAAGACTGTTCTAATTTTGTTTCCATGGAATTTCTGACTTGACTCACAAAAAGGATTTTTTTTAATCGCGATATATTTTTTAATCGCGATTTGCCGATATCTCGATAACTTAAAAAGGTTCTCGATATCGTAAACGAATAAAAAAGGTATCGCGATATTCGATATTATCGAGTTATCGCCCAAGCTTCAAGACTAGTATTACTTAATTGGCGGTCTTTCATATTTTTTTGTTTTTGCATGCATGTATTCATCAAAGCAGTTTGTAAAGGACTGTTTTTGGTATTAAATTTGTCCATTTTGTAATGTGCAATCTCCACTTATTTTCTCCACGTTCACCAGGCCTACATTGCCGTCAATGATTTTGTTTGTATCGCGTACAGATAGCAAAATACGGCCATGTACTACGTAAAAAATGTTGCTATTTATAAACAAAGGGAAAAAATTAAATTCTTGTAAAATAAAATGTTGATAAAAAGCTTACTAATTTGAGCAAGGGGGGGGGGGTTCTTGAAAAGTAGTACTCTCTGTAATACATGTACCTTGAAAATGTTGACAACTTTGGACAGCCCTTTAGTCCTTGTGCATACATGTAGATGAAATTTGATTACTATTTTGAAATCCCTCCTACGATCAGTGCAATTTTTGAAACAACCCATTCAGGCCACTCCAAGCCATTAGCTGTTGCCAGTGGCCTCCTATGGTTACCTTTCTGTGCACTGTCACACCACTGAGATTGCAGGGTAAAGTGGTCTCCCATCGATACATTGTAAGCCATACTAATACATGTATGTTCAAACATTTACAGTGGCCTTGGGTGGCACACAGTTGGTTTTGTAAGATTACTTGGAAAGGACAGCAGGCTTGTACATGTACATGTACATGTACATGTACATGTATGTACTGAAGGTTGCTCAAGAACAGAATTTAGTGGATTGGAGTGGCCTCCATGTGTAGGAGGGTTATAGTGCCAAGTTCTGCCATGATTCTCTAACCTGGTAGGAGGAATAAGAGATTTAGGAGTGAGGATTTTGGGAAAGACCGTTGGCAAAAAGAGCACAATGATCTGTTCTCCTATCAGCCAAAGAGTCAAGACCTCATGTACGAAGGGATTAGTGTAAGAAGAGTATACCTAAAATAGTTCTGCAAGCCCTTTTTTGTATTTTGTTCAAGATGATTAGATTGAGTGCCAAATTACATCTGCATACTCTAATATAGGTCTAATATAAATCCCTAACCCCCTAGGTATTCTGGCTAGGAACCTTCCTGAATCCTCCAAAATCCATCAGTGCACTTTAGGAAACATGCCCTTATCTTCAAAATGCACCATGCATTTTCGTTGATCTTTCATATTCAGCACTTATGGCCTGTACTTCTTGCCAGGTAGTAATTTTGCCCCATTTGAAGAGGCGAAAGTACATGTACCAGTTTCCAACAGTGCTGAATTTTCCCCCAAAAGTGCCCCTTTGATGGATTTGGGGTTGTTAGGGTTAGTAATATACATGTAGGTCTAATGTGGAAATATAAATTTGTAATCATGTTTTCTTGAAAATGACAAATACTGCCTCAGAATGTTTGGTACCATTACCATCTTTTTATAAAAACCAAGTGGGCACTTCCATGGTTACCCACGTTACATTTTTGAGGCACATGTATTAGGCCCACTCTTAACCCTAACTCCTTAGGCCCATTTGCTTACACATAACCTGAATCCTTCCTAACTCCCTAGGCTCATTTGCTTACACATAACCTGAATCCTTCCTAACTCCCTAGGCCCATTTGCTTGTAACACATAACCTGAATCCTCCAAAATCCTTCAGTAGTAAAGCAAGCACATGACATGTATGCACACACATGTGTTTCTACATGTACATGTACATGGCCAGGGACCCTCCCTGCATGCATGAAGCAATAAACAGTGTCCACTGACCCAAGCACTGGCCTTGCAATCACTATAACAAAGATGTACATGTACCATGGAAAGGCAAGTATGCCTAATAACCTCAATCCTCCAAAATCCTTCACTTTAGCAAAGAGCATGTAGCATGTAACCTTAATCCTTCAAAACCCTTCACTTTAGCAAAGAGGATTTTGGAGGATTTTGGAAGGTTAGGGTTAATGCCATAGTGATGCTACATATGGGTATTTTGCTCAATTAGTTTTTACACAGTACATGTAGTTGCATTATACCCAGACCTTACTCGGCACAAAAAAAAAATTTCAGAAATTTGAAATACGTAAGGTACATATATAAGAGAAAAAATGTTGGATACTCACGTTACATTTATCAGACATCCATAAAATGTTGCTTTTTCTCTTATATAGTTTCATAGCAAATTTCTGAAATTATTATTTTGTGCTGTGTAAGGACTGGGTATACATGTAATGCAAACTACATGTAGTTGTGAAAAGACTGAGTGAAATATATTACATGTACATGTATACATTAACCCTAACCCTCCTAAATCCTCTATAATCCTCCGGAGGATTTGGAGGATTTTGGAGGAATGAGGCACGTTTGAAAATCACGTTTGAAAATTGGAGGATTATGGAGGATTGAGGAGGGTCATGCATTTGATAGTGGAGGATTGTGGAGGATTGAGGAGGATTGAGGAAGCATGGTTCAAAGAGATCCTGGAGGATTGTGGAGGATTGAGGGCATAATGGAAATTTACTTTGGATAAATGTGGAGGATTATGGAGGATTATGGAGGATTGTGAAGGATTGACAGAAACATAATCTTGTATCCTCCGGGATTTTAGAGGAATGAGGCACGTTCGAAAATCACCAATTGGAGGATTATGGAGGATTGAGGAGGGTCGTGCATTTGATAGTGGAGGATTATGAAGGATTGAGGCAGTGAGCTTCATGCATAAACTCAAGTTGGAGGATTATGAAGGATTGAGGCAGTGAGTTTCATGCACAAACACATTTCGGAGGATTATGAAGGATTGAGGAAGGTACCTGGTAATTAAGGCTAGGGAGTTAGGGTTAAGCTTGGGCTATAACATGATAATATCGAATATCGCGATACCTTTTTTATTCGATTACGATATCGAGAACCTTTTATCGAGATATCGGCAAATCACGATTTAAAAATATCACGATTAAAAAAATCACCATTGTGAGTCAAGTCAGAAATTCCATGGAAACAAAATTTTGAAAAGTCTTTTCAGCTTTTCGAAGTGAGAAACAAAAGCGGCGTAGTTCAGAAGTGCATACACGCTCTACAAACGAATTTACGATTTATACTGACGCTTGTAGAGGAGTACAGCTCTAAAGCAATCATGCATGAATGAAAAAATAATCACGATATTATCAAATATCGCGATATATGTTTGCCGATATATCGTGGATGAAAAAAATCAATATTGCCCAAGCATGGTATGTACATGTATACACATTGTATATTATGGCATTAAGAGTGGGCCTGTAACTTCAAAAATGTAACGTGATCATGGAATTGTCCAAGTAAGCTTTAAGATAATAATAATTTTCTCAGTTTCTGTTATCAATGGTGTACACTCCCTTTTAAAAGGTCTTTCTCTCGGGAACAAAACCTGTAAAAATGCCCTCCCTGATCAGTAAATACATTATGGTCCAATTGTCTATACTATACACCAGATGGGGTCCCATCCCCTGTAGATGCTGTAAATTTGCTCTTTGTACCAAGCCTAAAGCCTAAGGGGTTCTGCAGTAGTGCACATCCCATCTTGAGCTTGCGTGCGTTAACAATCAGATATGATAACACCCACAGTGGTTATTAGAATCAAATCATAGGAATCTAGTTAGTTATGAAAAGGCGTGACTAATTCAATCTGGGCCCTAGACTAACGAGGGAGACATTTAGTGCAGTGTGACCCTGAGGTACATGTGTTTGCAGTCTTATACTGTGATGTGTTAAGCTGGTTCTTTTTGCATGAAGTAAAAATATAAATTACGATGCCAAATTTCTCAAAACATAATTGATCAATTTATATTTGATTTACAATTTGATTATTAATGTTGGTGATAGCTGGGCTTCTATCAGTTTTATAGCAAAATTATTATTTAAATTTCCCCCAACTGAATTGAGATGCCAAATTTTGCAAAACATAATTGATCAACGTTTTACATTTACTTGGAATAATAATGTTGGTGATAGCTGAGCTTCTATCATTTTTTATAGCAAAATTATTATTTAAATTTCCCCAACTGAATTTTTGTCTTCATAGATGAAACTTTGAAAAGATGAAAAGTTGGTAAAAAGATGTACATCCTGAAACATTTTTCTGCCCACAATGGTCTCATTTAACAAAGTTCCTTTCAGAACTACATGTACGTACATGCAATTACTACTCAAAAGAGAATTTCTACATGTAGGCCTACATGTTGTCACTGTAAACAGTTGCTTAACTCTCCTACTTCTGGTACCTTTTTCATACAAGTTGATCCACCATTTGAAACCATTCGCTTTTGTGGTTTTGAATGGTGAAATAACTGTGTACAGTATTGATTCCCCCAAATGGTTTTGAATGGTACAATGTAGGTCAGCTAATACAAAACCTCGTTTGGATCTTTCCAAATGGTAGTACAGCTAATACAAAACCTTGTTTAGATACTTCTAAGTGGTGAATCAATGGACCCTCTATGCATTTGAATGGTAGTAAAGCTTGCTACCAACACTGTTCAAATGGTATCACCATGTGTGTACAAAACCAATGGGCATTTTGGTAAGTGGAAATTTTGAATGGTTTCAAATGGTCAAACAGTAGGAGGGTTAAATTGATACACAATTTACAAAAAGAAGCTATATGTACAGTGTAGATGGCTAGATCTTGCTACTTGATCTGAAACTCTTGTTTTCAGCTGAAACTTTCACAGGTTGGTGGTTGTACATATCTCGTTTCAATATGAGTGTAAGGCCAAAAAAAGGCTTTACGGTTTCTGGTCATCGGTCGGCTTCAAAATCGGTGTGGTGACATGCTTTTTGTTTGTTTTTTGAGTGATCTATTTTTTTTTTTTAACAGGGAAATACATGATACATTGTATATGCGGGGACCAAATTTCCCATACAAAGTATGGTGGCTAAGAGAGGCCTCACAAATTGGGCAAAAGTTCATACCCCTACATGTATGTGGATAAGTCATTTGAAACACAACACGGCAGAATTCCAATCGATCCAGCAATTTTGGCTGCAATATCGTTTCATAGCAAAAACCAAGAACATTAAAAATGTTGACGTATGGGTCTGAGGCGATGCGCGTGGAGACCAGAAACCGGATATTTTTTGTTGTTGGCCTAAACATACTCCTAAGGGCAGTTTTGCTATCAATACTAATGTTGTACCCTTCCCTTTAAAACCCTCCTACAATCAGTGCAATTTTTGAAACAACCCATTCAGGCCACTCCAAGCCATTAGCTGTTGCCAGTGGCCTCCTATGATTACCCTTCTGTGCACTGTCACACCACTGAGATTGCAGGGTAAAGTGGTCTCCCATTGATACATTGCAGGCCATCCTAATATGTTCAAACATTTACAGTGGCCTTGGGTGGCACACAGTTGATTTTGTAAGATTACTTGGAAAGGACAGCAGGCTTGTAAATGTTTGTACAGAAGGTTGCTCAAGAACAGAATGTTGTGGATCGGAGTGGCCTCCATGTGCAGGAGGGTTAACAAGACAAAGTTATGATGAAACTTACACAGGTTGGTACATGTAGTTTAAAGGGACAATATCATCACAATCAACAGGGCATGGAATCGGAGTGCTAGTTTAACTCAGTGACTGAAAATAATACCCCACATGATAAAGTCATATTACCGTTGGTGCTGCATAAATGAGCTAGTAATTTTCAGTCACTGTGTTCATCTTAAACTACATCTATGTAGGACACCAATTCCATGCCCTGTTGAAAGTATGCTCTGATCGTGACGATACTGCCCCTTTAATGTGCGTACAGTGTATCTTGATTCAAAAACTCATAGAAGCAGTTTTGCATTACCAATGAGCATGACATGACACCGCACTATAAACTACATTGATTTGGCTCAGAGCCCAGGTTGGACCTTTGCGTACTACGGTGACGTCCAGGATTTAACCAAAAAAATGTTAATACGGAAAAGAAATATTTTGTGTAAAATCATAAATTGCTGAATTTTTACCTGTGTGAAGCTGCTGAAATTCAGCAGTAGAATCTCATGACCAAATGTAGTGCCCATCAGCGAGGTTTGAATTTAAAAAAAAATTTCACCAAGTGTTTTTAATTAACCCTAACCACCCTGAATCCATCAAAATCCACCCCCCTGTATTGGAAGATTTTGGCGGATTCAGGATACCTCCACATTGAGCATGTGGCGGATTTTGATGGATTCAGGATTTCAATAGTTTTAACTGCTTGGTCATGTTGGTTGATGTATTTTGATGGATTATAGTTACATGTACTGTACATGTACAGCCAACACTTGTATGTGTTAGATTTTGATGGATTCTATGCAGCAACATACTACACAAATTTTCATGTGAGCATGGTATCCTGAATCCGCCAAAATCCACCAAAAATTTAGTGGTGGATTTTGGCGGATTCAGGATATGTCCAATATAGATCTACACTGGCGGATTCTGATGGATTCAGGACACCAGCATTTTGTGTGTGACAAAATTGGTGGATTTTGGTGGATTCAGGATACTTTCTAGTAAAAATACCCAAGGGGTTAGGGTTAAATAATCCCAAGATTTAACGTTAAAGAATTATTTAAATTTTGATGGCTGTTCGTCACTTGAGCGTAACGACAAAAAATACACCAGTGTCGGCACGGGTGTATCGGTGTGCGTGTACGAGTGTGACTAGTGTGACGAGTACAAATAAAACCTGCTGCATGGAATGTTTTACGCGTACCGCACAATACAAAGCCGTTTTGTTGCTACACACATGTACTGTACCCTAAATGGACTTTGTAATGACGAACAACTATCGAAACTCAAGGATTTCTTCAACGTTAAATCTGGATTTGATATCAATAAATGACTTAGTAAAAATGGTAGTTTGAAATTAGAACCTTAGCGCTTGTCATTATAGTTGTTCATGGAATTTTATTACCGAGTTTCAGCCTCCCCTAAACAGTGCCACAAAAGACGTTTTCTGCATGGCGACTGACCCGCTGCTTGATAGGACTCCGTTTCGGTGTATACAGAGATGGAGTCCTTATTTGGGCTAATTTGGCACATAGCCCTTGTAGTTGTAGGCATGGAGAAATAAATTTGGTTGGTTCACTTTTTGATAGTTTTGATGATAAACATTCTCCAAATATGGGATTCTGCATTTTTGTTGTTGCCAACTTACATGTATATGTAGTTTTCGTTGATTGATTGATCGATCAAAATGACTGTGTCGTAAATTAAGGCATCCCAACCTCAAGCAGTACATGTACATGTATGATTAAAGCAGAATACACACGTATACATGTATATGTACATATGTGCATTTCACTGTCTTTTTCAGAAATCGCTTAACCATTTAATTAGTGACATGTTTAACCCTCACCCTCCAAAATCCTCCAAAATCCTCTTTGCTAAAGTGAAGGATTTTGAAGGATTGAGGTTACATGCTACATGTTCTTTGCTAAAGTGAAGGATTTTGGAGGATTGAGGTTATTAGGCATACTTGCCTTTCCATGGTACATGTACATCCATGTTTGTTGTAGTGATTGCAAGGTCAATGCTTGGGTCAGTGGACACTGTTTATTGCTCCATGCATGCAGGGAGGGTCCCTGGCCATATGTATCACAGATTAGAAACACATGTGTGCATACATGTCATGTGCTTGCTTTACTCCTGAAGGATTTTGGAGGATTCAGGTTATGTGTAAGCAAGTGGGCCTAGGGAGTTAGGAAGGATTCAGGTTATGTGTAATCAAATGGGCCTAGGGAGTTAGGAAGGATTCAGGTTATGTGTAAGCAAATGGGCCTAGGGAGTTAGGAAGGATTCAGGTTATGTGTAAGCAAGTGGGCCTAGGGAGTTAGGAAGGATTCAAGTTATGTGTAAGCAAATGGGCCTAGGGAGTTAGGAAGGATTCAGGTTATGTGTAAGCAAATGGGCCTAGGGAGTTAGGAAGGATTCAGGTTATGTGTAAACACAATTTACATTGTAACTTGGAAGTTGTGAATTGTGAATGAAATGAATTTCACAATTAAATTTGAGAAATCTTTTAAAAGAATTATGATCTCATTTTCTCGAATGTTGGTCTGGCTCGGAGTTTCAGCATTTCGTGTCAGGGAGAGAAAAAAAAATCCCTGAAGGCAATGCTGTAATAGTTGAATGCGTTATGATGTTCTATTGTGTAGTAAGTAATGAGCACGGATCACATCATCTCGGCTACATATGCCAACCATATAACATCAGCTGCTAGGGTCTAGTGTACATTATGTACTGTGCTTGGTTCCCCGTACATGTACGTGCTAAGATGACAGCTGGCGTCCCTCTGAGCAAATAATTACTGACAAATTTTAAAGGAATTAAAGCACAATTTGAATATGCTCTGCTGCTCGTGTGCCACACTGGTCTATTTGGGCATTCGTTTAGCCCCTGGGTCATGATGTTATTGTTCTCTGTGTCTACATGTGGGTGACTGTGGTCCTTATTGAGTTGAATGTTCATCATTGTGGGAACATTGCAGTATGGTGTACAGTACATGTACATGTTATCATGCAGGTTGTGATTTGGTTGCATGCTGAAAACAAATTGGTCTTTGTGCAATATTTAATTAGATTTGTTGATGTGTGCACACTGTACACAATTCTTCAGTCTGTGGAAACTTTCCAAACTCGTCAGTAATGTTGTCAGTACACACCAACAAAATAAAAAAGATGCAAAATAATGGAAATTGGCCAAGCTACGTTTCGACCCTAGCTCGTTCTTTCTCAAAGGCAAAATGGACGATATACATGTACGTACAAACATACTGTAAGTACTGTAACATACATGCATACTGTATGGAGTGTCGTGGCCAAGCGGTCTAGCTTACCGGACTCAAGTTCTGGTATTAGCAGCAGAATGTGGGTTCGAATCCCGGCCGTGACACTTGTGTCCTTGAGCAAGACACTTAACCATAATTGCTTCTCTCCACCCAGGGGTTAAATGGGTACCTGTGAGGGCAGAGTTGGTTGATTAGCCCTATATGCGCTGTAATGGCAGCAATTGAGCTGTATACTCCCCAGGGAGCTGAGATGGTTTCAGGAATGATTTATGAGCCTTATGAGCCTTATGAGCAGGGGTAATAATATAATGCGCCTTGAGCACCACTCAGTTGGTGGATACGTGCGCTATATACATATACATGTAAGTCCACACATTATTATTATTATTATTATTATTATTGTATACACGTACACATGGAATATTACATACCACTGTAAACACAAGAGTGAGCAGAAGTTAGTCAGGTGTGAAATGAACACAGAAGAAGAAGGTACAGAAAGCAGAGTCAGGTACTGGTCCTCGGACCGGACAAAAGATGGATTACACATGAATATACTGGCAAAAGGAGTTTTTGGCTGTAATGTACATGTGTACAGTAAAATAATGATTTTATTCGACACCACTTTGTATTTTACTTACTTATTTTACTTACAGATTGTATATTTTGTGAGTTAAACCAATCAGAAATCACAGCAGGGTCTTTTAATGGGCAAAGTGTGTCCAGTTGCATGGGCACTCCTTCACCATCTGTTCAACGAACGACACACCAACGAGACCAAACTATACACGAACACAAGCCCCCATGTGCACACCCATTCAACAACCCTAAAAGGAAATATCAACTGCAGACTGCCACCGGGCCCCATTGCATGCACACTTGGCGGACAAGTTGCCGTCGGACAAAAGCATCTAGATCAGGAAGCCATTAGAATCGGCTTTTCTGGGTGTTGGTTTTCGGAGTGGGGGACTGATGTTTATTCTGTGGGACTGGCTGAGCATGGGGTATACATACGTACATGGTAGACGGATCATTCTGAATGGCAGGGTTGTACATATATTGTGATCAAAGAGGCATGCAATGTACAACATGTTGCCTCGGCCATACAACAATATGGGGCTTGTATCGTACATCCCAAAAGAATACACGTTCTACAATTTTACACCGATTACATATTTTTTACAGTCCACTGCCCACATATGTAAGAAAGCTTTTCATTCTACATGTAGTTGTGGCAGTTGCTGGTCTCTGTGTTCTTAACTCGTAGAGAGTTATTTTATGAGGGATTATTATTAATTCCATCTGTATGACTGATTTTATTGATACATTTATGTACATGTAAACTAACATGTACTGTTTTTCTCCATAGTTTTGTACTACGATGTATGAAAGTTTTAGTTTACATACATGTATCAGTCATCCTAAGAAGGAACTTTAACCCTAACTCCCTAGGCCCATTTGCTTGTAACACATAACCTGAATCCTCCAAAATCCTTCAGTCGTAAAGCAAGCACATGACATGCATGCACACATGTGTTTCTAATCTGTGATACATGTACATGGCCAGGGACCCTCCCTGCATGCATGTATCTCAGAACATTTTTATTTATTTATTTATTTTTTTCTTATGCTAACATTGTATATTGTTTGTAATCATGTTTTTTTCCCTTTGGTTTCGCGCCTTGAGCACCCAGCAGGGTGGATATGTACGCGCTACAAATCTTTATTATTATTATTATTATGCATGGAGCAATAAACAGTGTCCACTGACCCAAGCACTGACCTTGCAATCACTACAACAAACATGGACCATGGAAAGGCAAGTATGCCTAATAACCTCAATCCTCCAAAATCCTTCACTTTAGCAAAGAGCATGTAGCATGAAACCTCAATCCTTCAAAATCCTTCACTTTAGCAAAGAGGATTTTGGAGGATTTGGGAAGGTTAGGGTTAATGTCCAATCTCAAAAATGTGCTGTCCAATTTTTGTTTTTGATATTTTTTGTTAAAGCACCTATTGAGATCAAATTTTCACAGGTTAGTTAAATTATCATTTATACGTATGTATTTCTTGAAAACTGAAAGGCTAAAACTACATCTTGTTATTTCCAAATACAGTACATGTGCTGTATACATTTTGTGTTACCTTTAGTGCTGGGACGGTTAACCAACCAAAACTACACTAACCGTTTAGAAATTTACTAACCGGTTAACCGAAACTAGTATTTAAAACAAAATAATAATAATAAAATTTTGAAAGAAATTGCCGCTTTAGTGGGAAGTAGCTATAGAGGCCAAAACCAGTCAACTGCCTGTTTTGACTGTTGACCCAAATGTGCACACGGGGGCATTGTTGACTAGTTTTTACTGTCAGTTTGACCACCCTAAATAATACCAGACAGTGCTTTTACCAGTCAAAAATGGTTGACTCATTTTGACCTGTAAATGTACTTACTACATGTACATGCAATGTTTGACAGTGTTCAACTTTTAAGTGCACTAGATATACATGTACGTACCTTGTCAAGTATATCAACATTTTGACTGATTTTGACCCTTGTAATAGTAGGAGGGTTTAAGCTTTGATTATATTTTTTTACATCGTCATGACTGCAACACGCAGTGTATTGTGCATGAAGAAGACTTGGTGTCATGGCAAATACCATTTTGTACGTGTGAAGATTAAATGTGTGTATAAAAGTTACGGTGGATATGGATCTAGTTCGTGAATGTGACAATTACCATGCAATTACTGTTGTTGGTGGCATACATGTAACTGTGGCACTCTCTGCGTGTGCATTGTGATTTAACCCTAACCTTCCCAAATCCTCCAAAATCCTCTTTGCCAAAGTGAAGGATTTTGAAGGATTGAGGCTACATGCTACATGTACATAGTATGCTCTTTGCTAAAGTGAAGGATTTTGGAGGATTGAGGTTATTAGGCATACTTGCCTTTCCATGGTACATGTACATCCATGTTTGTTGTAGTGGTTGCAAGGTCAGTGCTTGGGTCAGTGGACACTGTTTATTGCTCCATGCATGCAGGGAGGGTCCCTGGCCATGTACATGTATCACAGATTAGAAACACATGTGTGCATACATGTCATGTGCTTGCTTTACGACTGAAGGATTTTGGAGGATTCAGGTTATGTGTAAGCAAATGGGCCTAGTGAGTTAGGATTAAGGTTGTTTTTAATTTGTTTTGCTGCATTCTGCATGTACATATACACTGAAGCGTTGAGTACATGTCGATGACAGTGGATCATCAAAACAAGCGAAAGGGTTATGACTAGTCATACTTTTCCTTTTTGAAATGCTTTGAGCAAAAATAGAGGCAATTATTTAAAAAAAAATCCTGTTCATTATGAATTTCCACTCATTCATTTTGTGGGTTTTTGAATGGTAGCTGTGGGCCGCAGTGTGCCACAGCTGATTACAGCACTTGTCTAGCACAGCCTTGGGCACTAGTCAGATTTGTAAACAAAGTGGTGATTTACATACTTGTAGCACACCCAGATTATCAACAAGCCATAAAGTGACCCATTGTAGAAGGGTCCTAGATATGGCACCTTAACCCTAACTCCCTAGACAACAAAGCCAGTTGGAGGATTTTGAAGGATTTTTATTGTTCAGTAACAATGCTTAGGGAGTTAGGGTTAATAGACCACAGGATGGGAGTATCGGATGTCCTGCCAAAAGATCTCTCTTCTAGAAAGAGGATTTAAATGGAGGTTTCACAATTGACTGAAACCTCACACATCTTCAGCCTCGCGTGACTGGAAGATCCACTAATGAGAATTGAATTGCTGGTACAATAACCCAAGATGGACTTAATGCTCATACAAAGCTCCTCGGCTGCTTGACATACATGGAGTAGCATCCGTGTTGGCACCAACTGTCACGCCACCCTGCCCGAACACATACAAACAAAGGGTGGCTCAAACGTTGGGAGCCAAGATCAGATTACCTTATTAGATGTCATTCACGGAGAAACTTGTGATATTGACACAGGCACGACAGGAGACGAATGCAGATGCATACAACGCTGGGCCCCTTAGTGACCGATCGGTCCGAGCTCAGCGACTGAGTCGCTTAATTTGGGGGGAATTGGATCTGTCCCCCAAATTTGCTGTTTGTTCGCCACCTGCAAAGCTGAAAATATCTGTCAAAAGCTGCATAATTTACATGTTTATGTGACAATTAAATATTCGCTAAATGAGTCACAATTTAGAAAGTGTAATTTTGAGTTGGAAAGAGCAATTGTAAAAACTGAAAAGAGCAATTGTAAAAACTGAAAAGAGCAATTGTAAAAACTGAAAAGAGCAATTGTAAAAACTGAAAAGGGCAGTGCAATTGAAATAAAAATTGCATGCTTTGTGTAATTACATTGTTAAGAATTTAGTTTATTTTATGAGTTTTCACAAAGTAAAATTTGTATGCCCCGTTCTTTAAAGGTGTGGTACGTTACAAAAATATAAAGATGTTTAATATTAAAACAAACATTCTTCAATAACCTTGTTTCACCTTAATGATGTTTTTGCTGTTTTACCTGCAATTCAGCAAATCTGTTTTTAATCGGAACATTGCTAACTTTCATAGAAATGCAAAGAAATACCTTGAAACAAATATGTCACAAATTATCAGGGGCTTGGTTTAATAGTAGGCAATACATCTTTAACCCTTCTACACATGGAGGCCACTCCGATCCACTAAATTCTGTTCTTTAGCAACCTTCAGTACATACATTTTTTAGGGCTGTGCGTTTTCGGATATTTTTGGAACCGGATACCCGAAATCAGGAAACTTCGGATACCCGGATACCCGTTTTCATTTTTGTTGAAAACATGCCTCCGGTGGTGTACAAATACATGTACTGTAAATGGTAACAAATTGACTTTTATAATGTAGAGGATACCATACTATCGCTCATTTTTTTATTGGAGTGTAATCTCTTAAATTTAAAGATAATTGTGTCTGTACAAGTGCATTGTTCAAGAGTCACAGATTTCTGTTTGCACCGCTTAAATGTTAAGTCCGAATTTTAAAGTCGTTTACGGGTAATTGGAACTGAAAAATGGAACCGGGTAATGACTGTTTTGGTCGGGTATCCGGATACCCGGCACAGCCCTAGTACAAGCCTGCTGTCCTTTCCAAGTAATCTTACAAAATCCACTGTATGCCACCCACCCAAGGGCACTGTAAATGTTTGAACATACATGTATTAGCATGGCCTGCAATGTATCAATGGGAGACCACCTTGCTCTGCAATCTCAGTGGTGTGACAGTGTATAGAAGGGTAACCATAGGAGGCCACTGGCAACAGCTAATGGCTTGGAGTGGCCTGAATTGGTTGTTTCAAAAATGGCACTGATTGTAGGAGGGTTTTAATTAAATTGAACATGCATGTACACTATAAATTTGTATTTGTTTTTTGTAGGGAGATGCTCTCTGTAAACAGTGTTTCTTCAGTGCATTTGAAGAAGAAGTACATCAAACCATAACAGATGCTGAATTGTTTAGGCGGGGTGAGCGGGTTGCAGTCGGTGCATCTGGCGGCAAAGGTACATGTACCTTTATAAACTGTAGACTAAACCAATGGCTCAAACCCGTAAGCTTAAGGACACTTGACCCTACCGCCATAAATTTGATGCTTCAGCGGATTGGAATTCATGGTGTGTGTTACATACAAGACTCATGATACATGATGTAATATACATCTGTACAAACTCTTTATCTACATGTACATTAGCATACTAAAGGTTGGCAGAACTGCATGCTTACCGACCGAAACTGCACTAACCGTCGTAAGGCTGTGCCGGGTACCCGGACACCCGTTCGAAACTGTCATACAGGCCTGATACTATCTATTGGTAGGGGCAAGGCAATTTAAGCTAGGTTAAGGGCACCTCTATGAGGAAAATGTAAATTTCTATTAGAACACTTCAAGGGGCACCAAAGCAATGACCAGGGTGTACCAAGGCAATTGCCTCCATTGCCTCCGTATAGTATCAGGCCTGGTCATACATGTAATTACCCGATTCCATTTTTCGGTTCCAGTTACGACTTTTTAAAATTTCAACTAAACATTTAAGCCACACAGTTTTTTTGTTTCACGTTTCTTGTTCTGCTTTGTTTTGTAACTCTGTTAACTTGTTTGATTGAATATTGTAATTTAAGTGTTCTACTTTATCTGTGTAACTGTTTTAACCCAAACTCCCTAGGCCCATTTGCTTACACATAACCTGAATCCTCCAAAATCCTTCAGTAGTAAAGCAAGCACATGACATGTATGCACACATGTGTTTCTAATCTGTGATACATATGCATGGCCAGGGACCCTCCCTGCATGCATGGAGCAATAAACAGTGTCCACTGACCCAAGCACTGACCTTGCAATCACTACAACAAACATGGATACAATATGTACCATGGAAAGGCAAGTATGCCTAATAACCTCAATCCTCCAAAATCCTTCACTTTAGCAAAGAGCATGTAGTACGTAACCTCAATCCTTCAAAATCCTTCACTTTAGCAAAGAGGATTTTGGAGGATTTGGGAAGGTTAGGGTTAAGGCATCCCTATTTACAAACTTCTGCTTTTTTGGACCATGGCTCCATACTATTTTTTTCCTTATTGCCGTACATTGTATGGAAATAAATGTTGATGGATTGAAATGATTTCACTTTTCTTACAAGTTTCAGCACCTCAGACAAACTTATTTATAGGGTAGATTAACGCAATCATCAGCTTTACACCAAGTAAGTTTTACATTTAAATTTAACCATTGTGTTATTTTTGACTTAACGATCCTTTTACATGTACCGTACACGTACACTGTGCCTTAATTTCAACACCCATAACTTATAGTTTGAATTTAAGACTGGATACAGAGTCCTCAATTCAGTACTGTCCACTATGGGAATGAATACCGCCCTCTATTGAAGGTAAGGTACATGTAATAACCAAATGGGCGAATTATAATGTAAAACATACACACATTTATACTTGTAGAGCTGATGGTAATTTAAATCTTCCCTGATAAAGGTTTGTTTGAAGTGCTGTCATTTTTAAGAAATAAAAAATCATTGCCCATATCATTACATGTATGTAACTTTTAGTTGGTACAGATTCCTAAATTCAATACTACTGTGTACATGTATGGCAGAGTCGTGTATAAAGAAAATTACAACAACTTAAGCCCCTATGGACTCAAAATGACTGCAATCTATACTGGTGCATGAAGGGATTACACAGTTGTAAATGTACATGTATGTTCCAATTTGATATGTGCTCTGGAGCATATTGATCTGCCATTTTGAGTCCAGTTTCATGTCTCAACTCTTTACAAAAAAGAGAAAAAGAAAAAGAAACAATGTACGTATGTACATGTACAGTATGTATAGCTCTGCACTAGGCTGTGAATGAAAAATACCCTCTTACTCAAATGTTAAAATTCATGTTTTTTAAATTATCTCCCAATCACAGGCCTCGATTTTAACCACGACCACTGGTGCCCCTCTGAGTTGGCCTCATGGTTCTTTTAAATCATCTTTTTCCATGATATACAGACTCAACCGTCTTGGCTTATATCATGAAGCTCTTGAATAACAGGCATGACTATGGCTTGGACATTGTATTGCTATCAGTAGATGAAGGCATCACAGGATACCGCGATGATTCATTAGAGGTAAATCAAACTGTAAACGCTACTGTGTACCAGTTACAGGGAAGGTACAGGATTGGTACAAAATTGACAAATTGTGATTCAAAAGTAAACGTGATGTGAAGTTGGTCAAGGTACCAGTTATCCTAAAAAATGATTAAATCTGAAGTGTTCTCGGAGAAAACCCTTTAAAAAAATTCACAATTTACAAAACGTTGCCAGACTGCAACGTTCTGCTGCAAGAGTTTTCTGTAAAGATTGTGAATGGTTTTCTCACTTTTCTGAACACTCAAGACTGCGTGTTGATCTGAAACACAGGTCTAGGGAGTTAGGGTTAATGTGTATTTTGATAAAGAGAGTAAGCATGTACTCGTAAATTAGTTTAAAGCAGTTTTGTCAATATTACCAATGTTGCATTTTACCTTTAACGTGTGAGAAGGGGTCACTAAGTTTGTCAGAGTTATAATAATAATAATAATAATGTGGACTTATATAGCGCACGTTATATAGCGTTGCTGCATCACTGAGCTCTGACCAGAGACTTCTTTTCTTTTAGTCTTAACAAAAGCCAGCTTTGTCTAATAGTAATACAAATAT
This sequence comes from Zoroaster sp. YZ-2022, assembly GCA_029582265.1. Lineage (NCBI taxonomy): Eukaryota > Metazoa > Echinodermata > Asteroidea > Forcipulatida > Zoroasteridae > Zoroaster > Zoroaster sp. YZ-2022. The sequence continues at coordinate 15,631,627 of CM055837.1, forward strand.
AGGTTGGTGAAATTCTTGCGTCGGGAGATAAACAATTGATTTAATTTAATTTTTTTTGGATTTATATTTAATATGGGATTCTAGCCGGCCAATTGTCATCGGGCAAGCTCGGTGGTCGAGAAGGTAAGACGTCTGCACTAGTAAGCAGGAGGTCGTGGGTTCGAATTCCGCCCGAGTTGCCTGTGTAGTTTTTTTCACAGACACTCGGAAAGCACTGAGTATACAGTGCTATACACACGTCGGTGTAGGGCAAAATTAAATCAATAGTAATACATATATACTTAATATTGCTTTGTGTTTGTTTATCATCAGACAGTGAAGAGAAATCAGATGCAGTATAACTTGCCATTGAAAATAGTTTCATATGAGGTAAAGACATTCTATCCATTATGCTTGAGATTACTTTAACAGCTGTAGCTACGACATATTACAAATGTAGAATCTAAAAGCTTACTTGATGTGAAGTTGGTGATGGTACCAAACACCCTGAGAAATTATTCCCTTTGACATGCTGTCATTTAAAATTAAAAAAAAACATGAAATGTATTACAAGTGACCACTCACGAAACAGGTAATTAACCTGTGGTAAAGACGGCTATTCCAATTCATAAATGCCTGTGTTGATTTTTATTTTCAAGATGTAAAAAAAAAATTAATTTTGGTTGAATGAATCCAAATAGAAATAGGCAAAGAAATCCAAATAGAAATGGGCAAAAAACAGTTAATTAACCTGCGGTAAAGACTGTTATTCCAATTCATAAATGCCCAGATCGATATTTTTTTTAAGATGTAAAAATTTTTTTGTTGTTGAATAAAGGCAAATAGAAATGGGCAAATTGACGTTTTGGGGACACATGAAACACTTCCAAAGTACATGAGTCAGGCGCGTGATGCCAATCTTCTGTCACGCAAACAGCTGGCACATACACGCTGCTCTAATTTGATAAGCCATGTCTTTACCATCCGTTAATACACCCCACATTTTTTTCCAATTGGATTGTCTAAACTGTCTTGGGCATATGAGTATAAGATGAAATCACGAACAAATGAAATCATTTCTCAAGATGATTGATACTTGTGCACACTTTATACCTTTATTAAGTTTTTGAATAATAATTTCTTAATTTGATAATCTGGTAATTACCAATGTTATACACCATCCCATAAAAGTAATTGTTATATTTTTTCTTCTATGCTTGGTTCAAATTTGATTTAAATTTGTAAAAGTTTTGAAAAAAAGAAACTGAATTTAAATACAACTGAAGGTAAATTACCGTACTTGTAAAAACACTTTAACATAGCATTTTTGTTTGACTGTATTTTTTTTGGTTCAGGAGTTGTACGGCTGGACAATGGATGCTATTGTTAAACAGATTGGACTAAAAAGCAACTGTACCTTCTGTGGTGTGTTCAGACGGCAAGCTCTTGACAGGGGAGCCCTGCTAGTCACAGCTGACAAGATTGTGACAGGTAAGTATTACGTATGCGGTGTGTTCAGATGACAAGCTCTTGACAGGGGAGCCTTGCTAGTCAAAGCTGACAAGATTGTGACAGGTAACAGGGATGCCAGTTTTCCGGCTATTGCCGGAATTCCGGCTTTTTCATATTTTTCCCAAAGAAATCCGGCACTCCGTCTTTCGTCCAGCCGGGGAAAAAAATCACCTTTACAGAGTACGCTCAGTTAGTCTTCGTTATCAAGATGTTCTTACCTTTTCTTTTTTTATGCCATCGCATAATACACTCGGACATTTCACCGACAGAGGGCGATCGATAGTAGCGAGATAACAAGCAAGACTAGCCCATTGCTCCGCCATATTGGAAACAGTGCGTGTGGGTCCGTGTAGCATGTGTGTTGTATGCGGTGTGTTGTACACATGGTGATTGCAACGTAATCATAAAGATTGCGTTTTGCGGCCTTCATTTTCTGAAATTTTTGACTGATTTTACTCAACTTGACTACCATAACGGAGGTCGGAAGAGGTGTGGATCTGGAAAAAATCGATGCTAGTGTAAAGGACAGGTTCAGTTGGCATTGGCTTGAATACAAAAAAAACAATGAGGGACATTTTTTTTGTGTGCAAGTATGAATGTTCGCTCTTCCTTTGCGGGAATTTTTTTCCGGCTCTGGAGCAAAGAGCTACTGGCATCCCTGAGGTAAGTATTACGTATACGGTGTGTTCAGATGACAGGGGGAGCCTTGCTAGTCAAGGCTGATAAGACTGTGGCAGGTTAATATTACTTACACATGTATGTGGTGTGTTCAGACAGCAAGCTCTTGACAGGGGAGCCCTGCTAGTCAAACCTGACTTGTAAGATTTTACGTTCTGTGTACGTGATGCGTATTACCTTTTGTTGAATGAATACGTACAACCGAATACATGTGCTTGGGCATTATATAAGGATGGCCATGTGGTGTGTACTAGGTGCTATGATTAGCCATGGTTTATTACTGATAATACAGGATAGATAGAGGGTGTAGCCAAATCAGCTACTGTTAACCAGTTGACATCGGGAATATTTATTTTTTTCCGGTCCCCCGTGCGGGTTTATTTTCAGTGAAAAATCTGAAAGAATTTCTAGCCATTAATAATTTTTTTTGTCAATGAAACTAAGTTCGGACAACCAAATAAACACCTTTACTCATTGACATTTTGAGAATTAAATGGTTTTTTAATTACGGTTGTGTTTGTTCAGCACAATTAGACCGTTGGCAAGCTCCGATGCAACGGCCTATTAGCGACCAGTGCCCGGTCGAAAAGATGGCATACCTGGAGAGAGATCGAATGCCTCGTAACCAATGGATATAAATCCGTCTTTACAAATGCTTGGCTGCTACGTCAAAGGAACAGGTCTTGGATAAAGGGATTAGGCAAAAATCAACAAAAAGAGTGAACTCGTTCAGTATTTGCAGTGCATTTTGTCTGGGGCCACCGAACCATGACCCCATGGACTCCGAGAAACGATTGCGTGTATACACGTCAGCCGCCACGACAACACGCCACTTGTGGCATGTTGACAAGTCTCCCGGTGACACACACAAAAATCGGAATGCGTGTTTAGACGCTCTTCGATCTGCTGTACAAAAAAAATTGCGTGTATACACGGCATCCGAAGCGAACTGGTTAAGGATTCCTGGGAGATAAAAATTGAAGCCTATTGCTAATTTAGCCGTTTTTCCTTTTTCGTCAATAGGACACAATGCTGATGATATTGCCGAGACTGTTATTATGAATGGTAAGTTAATCAATGTTACCTTATATAATAAGAGGCAAATGCGTAGCCTGAAATTTGTCAAGAGTGGAGTGTCGTGGCCGAGCGGTCTAGCTTACCGGACTCAAGTTCTGGTGTTAGCAGCAGAATGTGGGTTCGAATCCCGGCCGTGACACTTGTGTCCTTGAGCAAGACGCTTAACCATAATTGCTTCTCTCCACCCAGGGGTTAAATGGGTACCTGTGAGGGCAGAATTGGTTATTTAGCCCTATATGCACTGTAATGGCAGCAATTGAGCTGTATATTCCCCAAGGAGCTGAGATGGTTTCAGGAATGATTTATGAGCCTTATGAGCCTTATGAGCAGGGGTAATGATATAATGCGCCTTGAGCACCACTTAGTTGGTGGATACGTGCGCTATATAAGTCCACACATTATTATTATTATTATTAAGAGAGGGGTGGCCAAAGATGTCTTTAAAAATAAGAAGCCCCGAAAAATTTTCGACCAGAATATACTTTGATTGAGGCAACAGAACAACTACCCCCCTTTTAAGAGTAAAAATGGGGTAAAATATTGAGCTGTGGGCCAAGTTATTTGTTTTAGTTCACTTATTAATTAACCCTTCTACTTTAGCTGAACTTCTGTGGCAAGTAGCTATTGTGGTCTAAACCAGTCAACTGCCTGTTTTGACTGTTCACCCAAATGTGCATTTTGACTGGGTTTTTACTGTCATTTTGACCACCCTGAACAATACCAGACAATGCTTTTACCAGTTAAAAACGGTCCACTCATTTTGACCTGTAAATGTACTTACTACACATAAGGTTTGACAGTGTTTGACTTTTAAGTGCACTAGATATACCTTGGCAAGTATATCAACATTTTGACTGATTTTCACCCTTGTAGTAGTAGGAGGGTTAAAGAAAGAAACAAAGTAGGGGTGACAGCCCCTTTTACTCCCCTTGGCTATGCACCTGATGATAAGCAATCAGACATTTCTAAGCTTTCCCATTTCACTTGGAACATTTCCTTTCTGGAACATAGTGTGTTCCCAAAGAAGTGGTTAATTGTTTCCACGGAGCTGTTCCCGGCTAGTGTATGCGTCAATAATACGTCGGTGAAGGGCAACAGCGATTGGATTGGTATGGTTGACAGTGGTTCATAATTTGAATTATTTGAGAACTACACAATTATTGAGGAGTTTTAAACTTCTTTAATTCACATTTATTTTTTGGGTTTTCCTTATTCAGTTCTAAGAGGAGATATAGCCAGACTGCGTAGATGTGCAGCAATAACAACTGTGAGTATTGTAAACTAAAATTAACATTTGTTGTCAATCCTGAATGTAGTAGACACCTACTAAGGGTCAGTGTTGTAGTGGAGGCTACCATGTCCAAGACAGAGGCCGAGACCTGGAGGTCCAAGACTGAGACCGAGACCTGGAGGTCCGAGACCGAGACCGAGACCTGGAGGTCCAAGACTGAGACAGAGACCTGCAGGTCCGAGACCGAGACCTGGAGGTCCGAGACTGAGACCGAAACCTGGAGGTCCGAGACTGAGACATGGAGGTTTGAGACCGAGTCCAAGACTGAGACCTGGAGGTCTGAGACCGAGACCGAGACCGAGACCGAGACCGAGACCGAGACCGAGACCGAGACCGAGACCTGGAGGTCCGAAACCGAGACCTGGAGGTCCAAGACTGAGACTGAAACCAAGAACAAACTGGTACGAGACCAAGACCAAGACTTTTGTGTCTGAGACCGAGTCTGAGACCTCAACAGTTTGTGTTTAATTACTTGAGAAAAACAGAATTTGATTTAAAGTTACATGTATGTATTAGGCCATATGTGCTGAATAATCTTGTTATATCCTCATTGAGTTTCAATCTGATCCCTTTCCAAAATAACAATATTTATGTAATAAAGGAAAAGTGAATTAACCAGGGTTTACATGTTTAAATTTTGTCATGAATATTTCACGTACATATAGTGGTGTGCCATGCCCGAGCGCATCAGACTTGTGTTGTGATGGCTGAGTCGTCAGAATGTGGGTTCGAATCCTGGCTGTGACATGGTACTTGTGTCCTTGAGCAAGACACTTCACTGTACAGTGCTCCTCTTCACCCAGGGAGTATAAATGGGTACCTGTGAGGGTAGAGGTTGATATTGTGGTTGAAAAAGCTTCTAATGCGCTACGTTAGCTCAGGGCTGTATGCTCCCCAGGGAGCTGAAAAAGTTTAAGGACTGATATTGGCCCAATGGCCAGGGATAATAATGTAAATAAGTATAATTTATGATGCTCAGCGCAAAACCTTCCTTTTTTATAGCAAGGTTTTCCTTATCGTTTCGGTTTGCGGTAACACCATGTGTTTATCTCAACTATCGCTAAGTGAGGTACAGGTTCTGAAAAGAACCTTATCGGGCAACTTGTATCTCAGCTGTCGCTAAATGGGAATGTGGTTCAAGGAGAACCATGGGGACTTCACGGGGTCTTCACGGGGTTTTCACGGGGTCTTCACGGGGTCTTCACGGGGTCTTCTCTATGTTTCGATTGGTGTGCTCTAATTATCATCAGGAGAATGAAGAGGTTTGGAGATGCAGCTCAGAACCTAGACCTCACTTAGTGATAGTTGAGGTAAACACATGATGTTACTGCAAACCGAAACGATATCAATACTCCGTCTTATTAAGCTTTTCCTTGTTCTCAATTTTTGAGACCAACAAGCCATTTGCCCGAGACAAGACCAAGAACATAGAGATTCAAGTCTGAGACTCGCAAAAAGTGGTTTTGAGACTGGTTGGTGTAAGGGTAAACAAAATCAAACCATTTGTTTATAACCTGATACAAGAATTACATCAATTAATAAAACAGATCTGTTTATTATTATCAAAACGTGAAATTCAAGACTTGAGGATGTTTTTGACTAATTACAGGGAGCAGATGGAGCATTACCAAGATGTAAACCTTTCAAATATACGTATGAAAAAGAAATAGTTATGTGAGTATATTATTATTATTAACCCTGCTACTACTACAAGGGTCAAAATCAGTCAAAATATTGATATACTTGCCAAGGTATATCTAGTGCACTTTAAAAGTCAAACACTGTCAAACCTTACATGTAGTAAGTACATTTACTGGTCAAAATGAGTCGACCGTTTTTGACTGGTAAAAGCATTGTCTTGTATTCAAGGTGGTCAATATTTGACAGTAAAAGCTAGTAAAAAATGTCCCTGTGTGCACATTTGGGTTAACATTCAAAACAGGCAGTTGACTGGTTTTGACCTTAACAATACCTTAACAATACTCGAGATAAGTGTTTGTTGTAACAATCTAACATGTGATACGTATTGCTTGTCGTCGAATGACACCCTCAAAAGATTTGGGTAGTCATGTGATGTGTAAAAGGTGCTATGATTGGCCTTTATTTAGGAACATTTTTGCTAATGCCATGAATTATTTTATGTTTTTCATCTTTATTTCTCCTGCATTATTCATCCATGTACAGGTATGCATATTTTAAGAAACTAGATTACTTCTCTACTGAGTGTATATATTCACCCAATGCCTACAGGGGTCATGCCAGAACATACCTCAAAGATCTAGAGAAAATTAGACCAAGTTCAATTATAGGTAAAAGGATGTTTGCTCTTTTTTTGTTTTGTTTGTGTATGTATGTTTGTTTGTTTGTGTATGGGGTGTTTACTTGTTTGTTTGTTTTTGTTTATGCTTTCTTGTATTTTCACCAACCTACATGTATATATGTATTGCGGAACCCGCTGCTATATGGGATTCTAGCCGGCCAATTGTCATCGGGCAAGCTTGGTGGTCGAGAGGTTAAGACGTCTGCACTAGTAAGCAGGAGGTCGTGGGTTCGAATCCCGCCCGAGTCGCCTGTGTAGTTTTTTCACAGACACTCGGAAAGCACCGAGTATACAGTGCTATACACACGTCGGTGTAGGGCAAAATTAAATCAATTGTTTATCTCCCGACGCAAGAATTTCACCAACCTTTCTTGTATTTGTTTGTTGTTTTATTGTTCGGATGAGCGTTTTAGGCAATCCTCCAGGCGTTTGATTTGTGCAGTATTTGTTTTGTCTGTTTCTGTAATATTTCTTTGACTATGACATGTGTAACTTGTGCTTTCCTGTCAATTTGTCCACTTTTCATATTGAGTTTGTGTAGCATACGCTGTGTGGACCTGAGAACAAAAGATGTCCACAGAATGTAGGTACTTGATACACTGTGTGGACTTACACACGTCCACACAGTGTTTTCGTCAATCAGAAAAGTTCGATTTTCTCGGAAAGGAAGCATTTGTCTAGGCAGGTTTTTTGTATCAAAATGGAGTAGATTATGAAAAGGGAAAACTGAGACGAAATCCGCTCCAAAAACACTCTTCTGTGGAAATGGCAAGGGTTTTAAGAATTTCATATCCTTAAGTGCACAAGAACAAAAGAATGTCCATGCAGTGTATGCAACAAAAGACTGTGTGTGTGTGTGTGTGTGTGCGTGTGTGAGCGCATTCAAACCGGGGACATATAAGAAAAGGGACAATAGTCCCCGGTTGCTATCACAATGGAGAACAATATGTCCCCGCTTTTTTGGACAAAGGAATTTGACAAAGGATGTCCCCGATTGCAGGCGTTTACACACGTGTGTGTGTGTGGTGGTTTGTTTTTGTTTTTTGGTGTTTTTTCCCTTCATACTTTTGTCTGCTTGTGTCTGTATGTCTCTTTGGTTGTTTGTTGGTCAGTTTCTTTGTCTCTTTGGTTGTTTGTTGGTCAGTTTCTTTGTCTCTTTGGTTGTTTGTTGGTCAGTTTCTCTGTCTCTTTTTGTATTATTTTGCTTGTATTTTGTCTTTACTGTAAATTAAAATGCAATTTTGATGTGCATGTATGAATTTTCATGAATTGTTATATTCATGTGTACATTTTTATGATTTTTTTTATATTTTTATATAATGCCTGTTACATGTACATGACATAAAACACAATAAAGGGGGCCACTTTCCTACCGTCACGTTAGCAGTTTTTCTAATGGTTGTAATTTTTTTTTTAATATCTGAAACCACCCAAAAAGAATTTCAACATTTGAATAGACATGCATGCTTATCCTAAAGATAATTTGAGTTGATTATTACTATTATTTTTTTTAATTACCATAAAATTTCCATCAACAAATGGACGGAAAAGTGAGGTAACTTTTTCCGTCCAATTTTTATGGAAATTTGAGGGTAAAACAATAAATAAAAAAATAAAAATATAAAATAAATCAACTTAAATTAGTTCTAGTATAAGCCTGCATGTCCATTCACATGTTTAAACACTTTTTGGTCGGTTTCAGGTACTTAAAAATAAATAACAACCATTGGAAAAACTGCTAACGTGACGGATGCAAAGTGGCCCCCTTTATTGTGTTTTATGTCATATGTACTAATAAATAAAAATAAGAGATGGGTGTGTTACAGATGTCTCGCTCGTGTTTTTTACTATTTTAACCCTCCTACTAATAACTATAGCTGCACTTTAGTGAGAAGTTTCTACAGAGGTCAAAACCAGTCAACTGCCTGTTTTGACACAGGGGCATTTTTGACTGGTTTTTGCTGTCATTTTGACCACCCTGAACAATACCAGACAATACTTTTACCAGTCAAAACGGTCGACTCATTTTGAGCTGTAAATGTACTTACTACACGTAAGGTTTGACAAGAATTGACTTTTAAGAGCACCATATATATCTTGGGAAGTATATCAAAATTTTGACTGATTTTGACCCTTGTAGTAATAGGAGGGTTAACAGACATTTTATTAATTGATAAAATACTTGCCTCTGGTGATAAACAATTGATTGGGCAAGTTTTTTTTCCCCACAGACACTCGGAAATACAGTGCTTCATTTATACATTGGTATAAGGCCAACACCAATTCAAAAGATATTTTATTTGTCATCGGAGCATTGCTAATTTACTTGAGAAAGTGAATAAAAATGCTGTAAATTGACACATTTCTCAAAATAGTTGTGAGAAACATGGCTTTACAGTAAATATGTACTGAAATAAATTTATGATGGGTGCCATCATATTTCAATTGTGGCACTCTTTTACTGTTAAACCAATCTTCGGACAACTTCTGTGAAATATCTCATTTCAAAGTATTTGTATTTCTAATAGGAAATTATCATTGTTTCAATGAAAACAATGTGTGAAAAAGAAATACTTATGTGAGTATAAGAGACTTTTGACCTATTATTAATATTCCTTAACAATACTAGAGATAAGTGTTTGTTGTAACTATCTAACATGTGATACGCATTGCTTGTCATATGACACCCTCAAAAGATTTGGGTGGTCATGTGATGTGCAAAAGGTGCTGTGATTTGCCAGTCTTTGGACAACTTCTGTGAAATATCTCATTTCAAAGTATTTGTATTTCTAATAGGAAATTATCATTGTTTCAATGAACAAAAATTTCTGGAAATGGCCGGTAAAACCCGGGTGATACGGGGGAAGGTTTATCATTGGTGATTAGGATGTGAAACTTTGCATGATGACTAAGCCACCAGAAATTGAGTCTGGTGCGCTAGACCACTCGGCCATGATACTTCAAACACACATTCTGCTGACCTGGTCATCACAATACAAGTATGATTCACCAAATACAGGTACCACAGCCATGGCACCCGCTCACTGAATGGAAATCTTTTTCTTTTTATCCCGTCTCAGATATCATCCACTCTGGAGAGAGCCTATCTATCAAGAAAGGTGTTAAGATGCCTACACAAGGAACGTGTTCCCGGTGTGGTTACATCTCAAGCCATCCACTGTGCAAGGCGTGTGTTCTACTGGAAGGGTTAAACAGAGGTCTCCCAAAGTAAGTCACATGATTCATTTTCAGTCTCTAGCAAGCCTGTGATTTCTCAGGATTTTTCCCGATTTCAGGATTTTTTTTACAAATCTCCCTTTGCCTCAAAATTTTCTTGAAAGAAGAGAAGTAGCCACCAAAGAAAGGAAGAAGTAGCCTGTATTGTGTCCAAAACTCTAGTTTCTTCGTGGAGATGTGGAGAGTCTGTAAATCCTCCAAAATTAAACATCCAGGAGGTTCAGGGGGCTTTGTCTTCTAGACCAAAGGGAGACCCAGGCCTGCTACTCAATTTTTCAGAATGTTTACTTTGACACACCCTTCGTACATTGCCTGTGTTTTCCGATATTGTTCAGATCATTTATAAAAATTTTCATTTTCATTGGAACATTGCTTTTTTCTTCCCTGTAACATTGAGTTCTATGATAGCTGTGTAACCAGTGAATCTTATTTACGCAAAGTAAAGATATGCATATGCAATAATTCATTGCTTACCTATGATATACACTTATGCTAAGCACAAAACAAAAGTCAGATGTTTCTGACAATATAATTAAGCTTCCTTTGAAAGAGTTATCTTGGTTTTTTTCTGTACAGACTTGGTATTGGCAAAGAGCATAAGGAAAGAAAGAAGGTAAAGTAACATAATGCCTAAGATTTGTTAAAATGTTTAAAGATACACATTTGCAGTGGCATAACTATGGGGGAGTGGGCATGGGGGGCATGTGCCCCCCCCCCCCCCCAGCCGAGGTCCGTGCCCCCCAGGTACCCCCTCCCATTCAGAATTTTGAAAAATAGGTCCCTATTTGAGACTGCAGGATTCAAGTATTGACATGCCCCCTGAAAATTGGACCCTAGTACGCCACTGCATACTTGTCATGCTTCTAATGTAAATAGAGAATTAGCTGTTGCAAACTGCTTACCAATCTAAAGGACCTGTAGTATAAATGCAAAATAGTAGTTATTAGCCTTATGTTTCAAACCTATATGACATAAAACACAATAAAGGGGGCCACTTTGCATCCGTCACGTTAGCAGTTTTTCCAATGGTTGTTGTTTATTTTTAAGTACCTGAAACCGACCAAAAAGTGTTTCAACATGTGAATGGACATGCAGACTTATACTAGAACTAATTTGAGTTGATTTATTTTATTTTTTAATTTAAAAAAATTTTTTTTTACCCTCAAATTTCCATAACAATTGGACGGAAAAAGTTACCTCAGTTTTCCGTCCATTTGTTGATGGAAATTTTAGGGTAATTAAAAAATTAATAGTAATAATCAACTCAAATTATTTTTAGGATAAGCATGCATGTCTTGTCAAATGTTGAAATTCTTTTTGGGTGGTTTCAGATATTAAAAAAAAAAATTACAACCATTAGAAAAACTGCTAACGTGACGGTAAGAAAGTGGCCCCCTTTATTGTGTTTTATGTCATATGTACATGTAGCAGGTTCTTTCTCAAAGGCAAAATGGATGATATACATGTAAACAAACATGCACACATACATGTACATGAACACAAGAGTGAGCAGAAGTTAGTCATGTGTAAAATGAACACAAAAGAAGAAAGTACAAGAAGCAGAGTCACATACTGGTCCTGGGACCAGACAAAAGAAGGATTAAACATAACTAGATAAAGAAGAAAGTACAAAATCCCTCTTTTGTCCGGTCCCAGGAACAGTACATGATGCTGCTTTTTGTCCCTGTCAATGTCTTGAGAATTAAGATTTTTTACATAGGTGCAATTCATGGACATTGCCACAGATTCACATTTTGAAGAGGCATATTTTAGTTACACAAATGCTAATTCACACTCATTTTGTAAAATTGGTCCACGTATGTGACCCGCAAATTTGTGACTCGCAAATTTGAAAAATTGAGATTTCTATGTGGCTTTAATATTTTATTGATTGAAATTGACGTCAATTTCAATCAATAAAATATTAAAATCAATGATTTTTTTGTGAGTAGGTTGTTTCATTTCTGTCATTTGTTTTCCTTTCGAATGCTTGTTTTCCTAAGAATTCAATTGTGTTAATTATGCAAATTATTGATGATTAAAAATGGCATATCTCCATAATGCAATACGTCACACACCTCTGACGTATACCAAATTAAAGCTGATGATGTACTCTTTCCAGCTACATAGAAATGTATATTTTTCAAATTTGCGTCTTGTGACTCATTTTCACAGAGCGGTCACATATGTGACCATCCACCACAAAGGGGCTGTAAAGTCGAAAATTTCACATTTGGAGGTTCATAAGGTTTAAAATGATACCAAACACAAGTCATTCCTACGCGAAGTTATGGTGTATCAAAGTCATTACACTAATTACTTACACTTTCATATAAACTTCATATAAACTTCATATAAACTTACATTTTGTACAGATTTATGAACTCATTGCCCGAAAGAAAACGTGGTTTTCATGATTTTTGAAATTGAATTTAATTCTGAAATTTTCAGAACTAAAGGAGAATATTTCAAACTTTTCATTTCTAAAAAAAATACCAAAATGGACAACTGACTGATTTTTCATGCATTTCAAGCCGTACTGCTAAATCAACGTGTGCGACTTTACAGCCCGTGCGTGGTGGACGGTCACATATGGCAAATACTAAAATGTTATTACTCCAATGGGAATTAGATACTGTGTGTTTCATTTAAATCCAATTGCTCCTACAAGGAATGCAAATTCTTTCTGAAAATAATTGTTTAATATTAGGTTTTATATATTTCTGATACTCTGAGCATCATATGGACAAGCTTAAGAGTAAAAATTACTATTCAACAGAAATGAAAAATTTATAGTGGTATATGGTTGCTACCAGACTGGTCGTGCCCTTTATGATCATAAATAGCTAGGTCATGACTTTTTGGGTGATTTATTACTGGATTTCTCTCTCATAATTTTTCAGTTGGCAGTGTTGCAGGCAGCAAGTTTAAACAAGACATCAGCGTCCAATACCGAAGAGACTGTATCTACTGAGGTGTCCACTAAAGCAGTGGCAACCACTGTACCTCAGAGTATAGATTTTTAATGAAAATTCAAGCCAGCATACAGTATAAAATGTTATTAAAATAAATGTCCAAGTCAGTTTAGATAATCTGATTGAACAAAACGTAATCATGTGAGGGTGTATTATGGTAAAGATATGGCTTATCAAAATCAGAGCAGCGCGTATGTGCCAGCTGTTCGCCAGCTGTTTTGTGCGACGTGTGATGCGGATTTGAACCAATCAGATTGACGAAGTGTTTCGTGTGTCCCCAAAACGTGAATTTGCCCATTTCTATTTGGCTTTATTCAACAAAAATTACATTTTATTTTTTAAAACTTTTTTTTACATTTTGAAAACGAAATTGATACGGGCATTTATGAATGGGAATGACGCTTGGTCCTTATTGCCCTTGACCATGCTCAAAACTGGTCATTAACCTGCGGCAAATATTGCACGACAAACTTTTATTCCCTTACTCTTGATGTCAGACATTATATGCACTGCTATCAACACACAAGTTCAATCTGAGCAGGATCCGTTGGGAGCGGGTGTTGTACATGTATATTCTACATACCTTAACTCATAACGACCCAGAAGTCTCTACTGACCAGCTGAAACAACGTCTTCGTTATTAGCTTTGGATTTTCCGGGCAAATTGGATTATACCTTTATGTTTTGTGTAAGAGCTTTTAAATAGAAACTGGAACAGAAAAAAAAAATCAGTTCTTTTTGTAGTTTCCCATATAAAAGACTAACATCAAGGTTAATTAATTGGGAATCTTTAAAATATTTTATCAATTCGGTTAAAGTTGAACACTACAGACAAATTGACCTGTTTTACCTACTGTATAATGGCTTAAGCCGATACTCATTTACTAAATAATCAAGATGTTGTTTCCGATTTGGATAGAGACGTCAGGGTCATGAGTTGGTTGTCAGGATCTCATACTATGCAGCATCTGCTAGTGGCAGTCCATGTGAGAGAAACTACGTCTTGCATCAAGACTAGCAAAAAATCTGTAATACATCCATACTTTGTAAGAATTAAGAGATGTTGGTTGATTAGCCCTATATGCGCTGTAATGGCAGCAATTGAGCTGTATACTCCCCAGGGAGCTGAGATGGTTTCAGGAATGATTTATGAGCCTTATGAGCAGGGGTAATAATATAATGCTCCTTGAGCACCACTCAGCTGGTGGATACGTGCGCTATATAAGTCCACACATTATTAGACTGTCACACATGATGTCCAGACTCACTAACACAAGAAACTTAATTTTACAAGATGAAAGTAAAGACCGGCAGATTTTCATTGAAAACAGTAATGTTTATTGCAAGGCATTGTACTTTATAGATATAACTCTTATTTATGAAAAATACAGACACAGAAAATGTTTTTTAAGAAACTATTTCTTGATACGACTTCAGATGGACGGCCTTTTAGTTATAACGTAAAACTTTTATATACATGAATAATGATGCGTCATCACTGGCTGCACGTCGTAGCCCTCTAGTGATGAAAATACATCCAGTGTCTATTGCGCATACACTTAACATGTGTTTATGATATGGGTCATTCCACTGGGTTGGGGGAAAGCTTACATGTCGGTGTCCCTTGTTATGTGGGTAAATGTACCATTTATTACGACTCTAACTTCCGATTCAAGACACAAACATTGATTTCATTCTAATTTGAAGAACGATTATAAAAATGTGAACTCATAATAAGGATAATGACTGGTACATCTACTTACATAACAAGGACACCATGTCACAAAGCTTGCCCCAACTTGGTGGAATGAACCATATATACTCCATACATTCATTCATTGTGAGCAAATCACAATTTTCCTTTCAATACGGAGTTTTGAGTTGAAATAAACCACTTGCAAAATTGAGCTTTTCAATACTGCTGAAGGTTATGGTACAACAGGTTAGTTCTTCGGTGTATTTTTTGAAAACAAGTTGGTCAAAATGAATAAACGTGTTGCACCTTCCTTTATAATATATATTTTTTGAAAGACAGATGTGAATAAACATGAATACAAAACTTGAATATTAATGAGCTTCTTTATGTGAATTGTGTAATCTACTTCATTTGCATATGATGTAATAAGACTAGCTACGTGTAGCTCTTGGTTTCTTGATTGAGCCCCACCTCAAAATTGTGTGATTTGGGTTTATTTAAAAATATAACCAAATGATAAATTTTACTTGGTGAAAAGTGACATTTACAAAGAGTACTCATTCCTTAATTCCCCATTAGAATGAATACTGTCGTGTAAAGTTGCCTTGATTATTATTATAATACATTTCTGGTAATGAAACCATGGATCCCTCAAAAGCGCACTGAACCTCGGAAGCCTGAGGAAACCTGTAAACAAGGGTGCTTTGTTATGTGAACCAGAAACACCGGGGTAAACCCCCCTACTCTTCCATGATAAGTGTTCTGGGTTCTTTTACATGCATTACTTTAATAATCTAGTACACAGGACCTACAGCTTAACGTCCCGTCTGAAGGACAAAGCAATGGTATAGTTAAGCGTCACGACCGGCATTTGAACCCACATTCTCATGCCACCAAAACTCGAGTCTGATGCACTAGACCGCTTGGCCACGACACATTGCATGTATAACCCAGCTCCCATCGTCCCAGCAAAATAGCACATGGAGAACAAGTCTTTTTCCGAAACTTCCATGCAGCGTGGCTGTTGTACTCATGATCAAGTCTACCTCACTGTGGATGGAACAGTCAGTGTTATATCTGGAAAGTCACTGCAGGCTTCATCTAACGCTGACCCTGTGAACTGCAGAATTACTGAGTCCCTTCTGGCTACCAGTTTTGAGTTTGGACAGACTTTCTGTGGAATCCCTGATATAGTAAAAAAAAATAGAGCTCAAGTGTTTGTCATCTTCCGGTTCAATCAAATTATCATCGATGATGTCAATCATATTTTGCAAAGGTGTATCATCTTTTATTATAACAATATCAATTTTGCATTAGAATGTGTTGAATTTAAACTTCCTGTTTAGACCGGAAGTAAAGGTCAGATCAGGTGATTTGAAGGTCATATATGACACAAAATTTTTTTTTTTTGGAAATATTAAAATTGGATTTTAGTGTATTCCGATGACGTCACCACGACGTCACAACTTTACCTGAAACTATATGTCCTAAGTGTGTGTCAAGTTTGAAGGCTCTGTGAACTTTGGATCTATGTTCTTTTGTTCGATAAGTCTCATCGAGAAGAAGAAAAAAATGAACAATTTCAAAGAGGTGTTTGCGCTGTCGCACGAACACCTAAAAAAATGACATTACAACTAAATGCAGGTTAAGATAATTCCAGTATGGTCAGCTTGCTCCCTATATAGTCATGTGATATACTCACATAATACTTCACCATCTTGACAAACCCATTCCTGGTTGTCATTAAGCATTATTTCACCTTTGAGCATCAGTAACAGTAAATCATCAGCTATATAACAGATGAAATTCACAAAAAGCTGTCAATATGGACAATTATTATATCTGTTGCGAAATGGTCGTTAACGTGACCAGCTTGTTAAGCGACCTGATTGGTTCATTGCTAAGAGGTTGTAAACCTCTGCATGCTTACATGTATCTCAGATTTCCGCACTCGTAATCACCATTTTTTGCTTATGTGCATGAAACTGATTTAGACTCGTAAAGGAATGGAATAAAAGTCTGCTATCCAGATATAATTACTTAAGTGAACAATTTAGCTTGTATTGAATTGAATTTATTCGGATAAAAAGATGAAAAAAATACAAAACACATTACAAAGGTAGGAGAAAAACATACCAAATTTATCCAAGGATAACCCAAAAAGCCAATAACATATAGAGGTTTATTTCCATTAGGGTCCTTACATCGAAACATAAAAAAAAAATACAAATACAATTTGCAAATTAGAAAGACAAAGACAAATCAAGGTACCACCACTCCCCAAAGAAAGAACGAATTATGCTTCCCTAAATTTAGCTTGTGTTGATGATGAGATGCCGTTTAAAAGTAGACAGATTGGTGGAACTCTTAACATTAGTAGGTAAATTATTCCATTCTTTAATAATAATAGCTAAGAATGGAATAATTTACCTACTAAGGCACCTTCTCAAAACTATTCCGGGATAACTTGCGAGGAGATTTCCTCTCAGTTGATTTTTCAACCCACAAAGTATTCCCAAGCAGTCCAAATATATTGCAGATAAGTTATAAACATATTACGGGTAAATGTGTGCTTTGTATCGGGGGAAAATCTATCTAGGAAAAGAATCCACCCGCAACGTTTCTGCAATGATATACCCTTTGTGGAAAAACTTTCCCGCAACTTATCCTGGAATAGTTTTGAGAAGGTGCCTAATGTAAATGGTACACCACACAAAAATAACAAATTTACGTTTCATTTACAGTTTGTTAAGTCAATGAGCGTTACATACTTCTGCCGAAAAACTAAAAACCTTGCAATCGCAACTGTGCAACATTTATGGACTATATTTTACCCTGTACTTACCCCAGAAGACTTGAGAAACATCAGCAGGTTTGATTTCTGTATCTGGAGGCAATGATGGATTAATGGCAGTTGGTGGGTTGGTTTTGAGGTTGTCCTTGATCCCTCCAGCTTTGACCATTTTACTCGGCTTCTGCTGTGGCTTAACTTCACCTAAAATAAACAGATTAAAAAAATGAAGGAAAGCGCTCCAGTTTCTATCTTTCCAAACCTGTACAAAAAAAGGATGTGCCTTAGAGGGACACTATCGTCACGATCAGAGCAGACTTTCAACAGGACATGGAATCGGTGTCCTAGTTTAAGATGAACTCAGTGACTGAAAATCACTGGCTTATTGATGCAGCAGAATAATATGAATACCACATTATCATGTGGGATATTACTTTCAGTCACTGAGTTAATCTAATACTAGCACTCCGATTCCATGCCCTGTTGATTGTGACGTACATCCCTTTAATATCACATCTTTTTGTACATGTTTTGTATTAATACACACACGCATTGGGTTTAGTGGGCGTAGCATCGGTAAATTTCATCGGTAAACACTTTCACGGTAATATGCGCCATCTTGTTCACGGGGCAAAAACGCGCCCTCGCGCGGTACGCCTAAAAGTTTTTACGCATAGCAACAGCGATTTTGCTCACCTTCAAGCTTTGATTTTTGCAAGGTAGACGGTCTGAAATCAGTCACTTAAATAACTGGTTCTCATTGGTGCGTCCAAATATATTTTACCAAAATAAATCCCCAATATTCGGTAGAATTTCCTGATTTGTTTGACATCACTATCAGCGCCGTGACTGTCCTACTCGTCAGTCTAACACCAGTCTAACGTAAGTGCAGTGAAGTGTAGGCCTAGTTGTTTGGTTATTTCTGTGTGTGGACAGGGAAAGGCCCAGCCTTAATCGAGGTAATCGAAGCGCAGCCGGAGTGGTGGCTGGAGGTGGAACAAAGACTGATGTTTTTTTTCAAAGGATATGTTTCCAAGTACCTCCTGGGATTCAAAGTATTTTCATACTGTCCAGCATGCTCTAAATTATGTCTCGAAGAAAGTGAAATTAAAAAGAATGATGATTTTAGTGTATGTTGTGAAACATGTGACCTTTGGTTTCACTGGAAATGTGTATCTTATTCGGGTGGGGAACCATATCAGTGTGCCATGTGTAAAGATGCATGTGTAAAGAAATAGCGGCAGCGACGATACGGAGAAGTGCTCTGGGCTAAACAGAATTTTCCTAGTGCAGATAAATTTAAGGGAATGTAATGTTCTTGTCACATCCACAGGTTTTCCCAATACCCGATGTAAGTTACCCCAATCGACCACGCAAAATAAAATAGCAATGACAAATTCTCTTTATATTCCTGAAAAATATTGTCGATGTTTGAGTATTCTTTTCATTATGCTATTTAGAGATGGATAGATGAATGGATGGGTGGAGAACCATTTATTTATAACTGAATAGGTATTTGTTTCATTAATGTTTTTAGATGTATTTGTCTACATTTTGTATTAGATTTATTTTTTAATTTAATTTTATCTTTTTAATTCTTGTTATTCTCAGGGCCCCGTGGAAGACCACATTATTATGGTAAAAGATCAGAAATAAATAAATAAATAAACTGTTGGTTGGTACTTTTTGGAACTTGTATACACTGTGCTTCAAGTATAGTGAAGTTTTGGGGGTCAAGGCTAAGTGATTATTTTACAAGACCATGACAAAATGGGCAGCCTCTACTTTCGACATTTTTACTTTCTACTTACTTAAAGGATCAAGTAAATTACACAATGCACAACATGTGGTAACAATGTCATCACAAAGTGGCAGACATGGAATTTCCATTTCGGTGGACAGGATCCTAAACCACTTGACTCGTGCAATTGCTTTCTCCACATAAATTCGTACATTGGCAATCCTAGATGTTGCCTGCAAATCTTCTCCAGAAAGTTGCAGTGTACTCTTACAGTTTGGTGGAATGCTGAGTGTAGCCTGATAAGCAGCTAGATCATCCTTGATCTTAAAGCCCCGGTCAGCCATGACCTGATCATAAGGTTCGAGCATGTTGTAAAACCCGCTATCCTTCACGATGTACTTGTCGGATGCGCGGCCACCATAGCACTGGGAGGTAAACATTATTTGTCCATTTGGGGATATTGCTATGAGAATTTTAAATGTGCAGTGATGCTTATACTCACTCCAACACATAGCTTGTACGTCTAATGCTGATGGAGTTTCAATGAAGACCTCTGTACAGTCTATAATTGTACGAACCTTTGGGAACCACTTTTTGAAGCTGTCTGGCAGGCTTGCCCTTACATCTTGACGACTTGGCCATAGAATTAGCCATTTCAGTTCTTTTGCCATCAACTTAATCCATGTTGTAAAAACTTGGCTGATATGGCCGGTCGAGACTTGAAAACGAAAGGCCAAATCTTGAACGAGCAGGCCAAGACGAAGTCTCATCATGACCATTAAAAATTCTTGTTCCAAGGTTAGTTTTCTTGATGGACCGGATCGATGATAGTCCCCTGGCATTGTGTAGGCATCTATGGGTGGTTTTTCTTTTTCTGTTTGCTTCATTCCTTTCCAGTACAGCATGTGCTCTGCCTTTTGATGCAAGTGTACGAACACAAATTTGAAAGTTGTGGTATCTTTAAAACCGGTAAAGAACCGAACATCCGTATCCTTGGTAATTTGTTCAAAATGAAGGGGAACTGGTACTGAACTCAGTGGCTGGTCTGACGAAGTGTCGGGGACAACAGCTGATTTTTTGGCAGATTTCGAGGTGGCTTGATTGAAAATCCGATTGAAAGGTGCCTTCCTCTTATGCGGTGAGTGTTGGTGTATGTGATCACTTGCTGTGAGAAACAGTGTCGGCTTTGGATATTGTTCAGTGGGTTTTCCGTCTACAAAGTGGTTGGAACAAACCACAACATTGCTGCCCATTGTCCATTTCATTTCGCCATCCTTCGCCTGCCTTCCCTTCCGAAGTTGTTTCTGCCACTGCCGTCTCTTGGCCTCGTTGTTTGCCACTCCAAACCATTTTACTGTCTGCACATGAGATCTTTTAATAACTTTACTTAGTTGCCTTCTGTCGTTCTTGCAGCTGGCAACACCACACCTATCACCTCCTCCCATTTTGGCTGTAATAAAAAAAGAACCAAAGTCTATTGCTTGGAATATGTATTGTTTAAAGTATTGTACATTATTAATTTAATCGATTTAATTAATGTAAACGTGTGGATAAAGTTGAAAATTATACTGAATTTAATATATTGGATATTAGATACCAAAAGGAATTCCTCATTATAAAAATCTCTTAACGTATTATTTTTTAATTTAACACCTAAAAAAAATTTAAATACAAAAAAAATTTAAAAAAAAAATTAATTTAACTTAAAACCTAAACCAATAACAACCGACAAAGGCCAATTTTTTTTTATATATATATATATATATATGCGGGGGTGGGGAGGGGATCTAACCCCATCCATATCACCACCCACGGGACCCTTTACTCCTCTCCCCATGCACCAGTATGTTGCATTTTAAATTATTATTATACCTAAGATGTTTCAGAAGAAAACCGAGTTAGGGACATACCAATGACTTTCCCATTTGTCACGATATTCCTCCATCTCACCCGGGTGTCTGTCCCCACCCACAGCTTCCCCGCCCACCTACTCATCCACCCACTCACCCAATATATTGATGAAAAATCAACAACTTTTATTGTATTAATAATATCCTGTCAAATTACTGCATAATATTTTTAAAATATATGCTTTATTACCCTTCCCCACCACCCCAATGCGATCCCCAGCCTACAGCTTAAAACAATCAGGGCACAGGGATTACTCATTTTTCATTTCATTTAAGTTCGTGACTGACGACCTTTTTTACTCTGTTTTTGTGAACAAGCAAGGATGAAGGAAAACAAGTTTGTACCACAGCTACAATAAAACGTTCGTTCTCTTCCTTTTAATATATAAATACAAAACAATATTCCCTTTAAAGGTTAAAAGTTTGCATCACAAGTATGACCCGAGTAGTATGGTTACTTCCGTTTTGAACTACATACTAAGTGTACAAGTGTAAGTCAAACAACTAGGCCTACACTTTACTGCACTTGTACTTACGTATAGACTGGTGTTAGACTGACGAGCAGGACGGTCACGGCGCTGATACTAATGATAGTGATGTCAAACAAATCAGGAAATTCTACCGAATATTGGGGATTTATTTTGGTAAAATATATTTGGACGCACCAATGAGAACCAGTTATTTAAGTGACTGATTTCAGACCGTCTACCTTGCAAAACTCAAAGCTTGAAGGTGAGCAAAATCGCAACAGCTATGCGTAAAAACGTTCAGGCGTACCGCGCGAAGGCGCGTTTTTGCCCCGTGAACAAGATGGCGCATATTACCGTGATAGGGTTTAATGTCAGATCAAAGGGACGGTGGGGTGTGGGGGGTAATAGGGGAATATGCTACCCACTTTTGTCACCATTCATGTACATTTACCATAATTATGTTGTAAACTGTATGTGCCTCCTTTTTGCCCATCTAGTACTAGTTGTTTGATGTACATGTAACCAAAGGTTATTCCAAATGCTTGAACTTGTTTCTTCCACACAGCTCGATTTTGGCCAGCAGCCTGATCGTGTTTAAGGCTGATGGCATTAACCAGTTTGCGTCGGAGGCCGTGTATCAGGCCTGTGAGTGGGGTTTGATAAAAAACGAGGAAAAAAGAGGAGAACCTAAAAAAGACCCGGTGTCAATGGAGAACATCGTCGGTGTCAAATTCTAATCCTCTTTGGACTATCACGCATTTGTGCTGCACCATAGATCCGGACATCTTGGCGATTCAATACAACAAAACCATTCAACCATTGAAAAAATGTCGAACTCGCAAGTACTAAGTAGTAATCATGCATGTGTCACGTAGTGCACACATGGACGTAGAA
The DNA here is from genome assembly GCA_029582265.1 of Zoroaster sp. YZ-2022. Lineage (NCBI taxonomy): Eukaryota > Metazoa > Echinodermata > Asteroidea > Forcipulatida > Zoroasteridae > Zoroaster > Zoroaster sp. YZ-2022. The sequence goes on from CM055837.1 coordinate 15,654,198, forward strand.
TACAAAATGGTGGTTGTTGTGGTGTGTCGCGCGTGTTGTTAGGCCATATAATTCCTTGGCTACGGCCGGAAATAACACGCAAGTCTATGGGAATTGACCGTAGCCGCTAGCTATTGGCTTCCGTAGGCACACTTTCCATCTATAGCCAACCATGGAGGTAGAATTTCTACCTCCATGAGCCAACGAAGTAGGACAGCCGAAATACGGTGTGACGATCAGCCATACCGCTGGTTCGCGCGCTCTATATCCAACAGGCGGTATCTGGTGTGGGAACCAACGCACGGATCGCCGGGAGAGGAAATGAAAAAAGCGGAAATCCGCTAAAACGCGGAGATTTCACAGGCCTGGTGTATACACGCAATTTGTTTTTGCACCACGGATCGGAGAGCGTCTAAACACGCCATAGGAAACTCCGATATATTTGTATGCATGCTCGGTTGAGCCACGCGTGTACGGTGACATGCTCGGAAGACGTGGCCACACGCTGTGGAAGCTTCCATTAACGTGTGTACGTGTGTGGGAAAAAGAAACTCGCACAGGGGCCCAGAAAAACTTTTTTATTCACGACGCGAACTGGTTAAGGTCATCTGTGATCTGTGAAATGTAGGCGCTGTGCAGGCCTCCGCCCTGTCAGAAGGGTTGGTTTTGGCCATGTGCCCCCCCCCCCCCCATCGCATTTTCAAAACCCTGACCTTGATGCAGATGACTCACCGATGATACTGTCTCCAGCTTGGTGTATAATGGTTTTGGAGTTAACAGCTAGGGAGTAGAGCCCATCAAGAGGTACATTAGAAAGCAATGGTGTCTCTGAGAGACGCTGTATTAACACCTGTAATGAAACACACATAAAAGCTGACTCAAAGCCGGTATATATGCACTATTGGTAATCTCCATTTTGACTGTCATTTTGACGACCCTGAACAATACCAGACAATGTTTTTACCAGTCAAAAACGGTCAACTCATTCTGACCTGTAAATGTACTTACTACACGTTTGACAGTGTTTGATTTTTAAATGCACTAGATGTACCTTGGCAAGTATATCAACATTTTGACTGATTTTGACTGTCATTTTGACGACCCTGAACAATACCAGACAATGTTTTTACCAGTCAAAAACGGTGGACTCGTTTTAACCTGTAAATGTACTTACTACACGTAAGGTTTGACAGTGTTTGTCTTTTAAGTGCACTAGATATATATTGGCAAGTATATCAACATTTTGACTGATTTTGACCCTTGCAGTCACAGAAAGGTTAATAGGCTCATGCTATGGCTGACCTAGGGTTGGTTCAGTGAGGGGGGGGGGCACTTGGGGTGCACCAGGCTTTTCAGGGGGAAACTTGACGAACACTTTTCACAAGTTTTTCTTAGGTATCCAAATAATTTCTCGTCTGAATTTTCATGTTCAGGAGATGAAAATTCCACGTTCTGACTGCATTTTCACCAACTATTTTCTTGTTAACGACACAATGGAATAACCTGAAACTTTCACAGGGTGATTTCTGTATATACACGTGCATCTCCCGATTCTTTCAGAAAGTATGAATGTATTTACAGATCATTTTCCTAGACATATGCCGCTTTGAACAGTTTATATAGCTGCTCTTGGAATTGTGTTCTTGCGGCTGAGTCTTCAGAATGTGGGTTCTAACCCTTGTCAGGATGACCACAGCTATTTTGATTGCTAATCTTCGATAATCTAACTTGGATCATTCACAAGCAGTAAGACAGGTAAAACTTGTACACTCACTGGCCAAAAGTATTGCAACATGAATTTGTACGAGACATTGCCTAGACGGATGGCCGCAATTATCAGGTCACGTGGTTACCCGACAAAGTATTGAAGGACTTTGTTTCCGAGCAAGAACAGTAAAAAAGAACATTGACTTCAAAACACAGGCACTTTCAAGAAGTCTTAAGTAGTGTAAATAAAATAAAATAAATTATTGTAACACAGTTCTCCAAACTGAACTTTGGTGTGAATTTCAATGTTGCAATACTTATGGCCAGTGAGTGTAGCTTTGCATGGTGAAGAGGATAAGTAAGACTAATTGCGGTGACACCATGTGAAATTCTCTATTGAGTAGTAATTAATTCTGAAAAGAACTGGAGGTTACAACTCGATGTTTTGATTAGTATGCTCTGATCGTCCTCAGGAGAAAACAGTAAGACACTTCACTTATCAATGGCTGTTTTTTACTATCATTCAAACTTGAAATCCTTCTAATGTTATAGCCCCCGGCATGTCTACTTAATTTATTTCACTGGTTTGTTTTCCCAAAATGGAAAAGTCAGGCCCTGACTCTCTGCTCAATAGTTTAAATTCTATATTCATACTTCAGGTTTGGAAACCTTGTCTTTGAAATAAATTTTAATTATGTTAATTTTGAGAGTCTGATCATTTAAAAAAAAAATTATTTTGAGAATTTTAACAAATGTATGTATTTTTATATCCATCCTGACATTAGTGCTTGCACTGTTAGATGTATGGAATAAAATATATACAAAATAATCAAATAACTGACAGTAAAATAGTGAAGTCAAGGCTCCCAGAACCAGCAATAGGAACGTGATGTTTCCCTTAATACCTCAAGTGTTTAGTACACTTGTGATAATACTTTCAAACCAGATTTTCTAAGTCCAAATCAATTACACTGTACAAGCAGCAAGACCGGTTATGCTTCCCTTTGTAACTATTGGTTTTGTAGCGGTATTCGAGCCGTTGAGGAGCGCACATGTTGTTAGACCACTGCGGGCGAAAGGGCAGCGATAGTGCGTCGCGTTTGGCGTATTTTGCAGTTGATGTACGTACGCGCGGAATATCTCCGGCGATCATTGGCTGGTAGAAGTACACGCGCGTGTAGTACCACAACATACGCGCATAAAGTGTACGCCCAACGCTCAGACGACGCTAAAGTGGCTATCATCAAGACACTGGGTGCAAATTCATCGCTAGAGGGCTACAATGCGCACTGAGCGAATAACTTTGTGGTTTTATCATAAACAATCGTATGGCGGACAGTAAGACAGCGAAGTTGACACCCACAGGCACTAGGAATGTAAGGCCTCCCATAATACCTCAATTGAATAGTATATTTATGAAAATACTTTTAGACCAGGTAATCTAAATCAAAATAAATCACAAGTAGAATGACACTTCCTTTTTGAACTGCCGGTTTTATAGCGGTAAATTGTTGTGGTTTTACCATTGATAACCAAATGACTGACAATAAGACAGTGAATTTGAGGCTCCCAGAATCGGCATTAACAGGTATGTGATGCCTCTAGTAATACCTCAAGTGGATAGTACACCTCCCTCGAAGGATCATTTCTAGCAGCTCTTAGCTTCCATTTGTCCAAGCTCTTTGTGAAATCTGCAGCAGCTTCTATTTTGTACTAAATAAAAACCAGAAGTTATTACCTACAGTGTGCCAGTCTTCTACAACCCACTCAAAAATGTTAACGTATATAGTACTGGGAGTTACAGGTTAGTTCACTAACTGTTTAAAGTCGGCACCTGACGGCCATACAAACTAGGTCCATGGCAAATGGCACAATGTGTATAAATTGTCAATCAAAAAGCATCAATAAACTTCCTGCAATGATTGTTAAATAACCAATGTGGCAAAAAATAAAGTCTAGAACAGCAAAATGGGCGGCAAATTCTTCCAAAATTGTTGGTCATATTTTATAAATATTGGTTTCGGTTAGCCAGTTAGTAAATTTATAACTTGTGTTGGTAATAGACTTCTAGTTATACATATGATGAGTTGTAGTTTCATAATAAGAAATTTAAAAAATGGTGCCATTTTTCTACCAGCAGTGAATTTCTTATCCTGAATTATTCACTTAATTACACTTGATCAATGCCCAAGTAAATTATTTGTTGAAAGTAATTCACCTTGTCTCTACTAGGGAAATAAATGCAGCGGCGGCACCAGACCTGTTAAACTGGGGGGGCAAGAGGGGGGGGGCAAGCTTAAATTTAAGGGGGGGAAAACATTAATCTTTAATGTAATTCTGTACTGCTGAAAAAGCATTGACTTACCATCAGGGAAAAAAATTGGGGGGGGGGGGCAAAGAAAGTAACTGGGGAATTTCACCCCCCTCCCCCGTAGCACCGCCGCTGAATATATGTACATGTGTATGAGATGAATACAGTGACTAAATATAACTGGCTCATGTATGCAACAGCAATGGTAGTATGACCTTACCATGTGGGATATTATTTTCAGTTACTGAGTTAAGCACTCTGATTCCATGCCCTGTTGATCGTGACGATATTGTCCCTTTAAACTAAAATTAAAAATAATACTCTCAGAATATACATCTTATTCTTAAAGTTATCTTTCATTCTGAAGTTCCTTCAATACCTTTTTCACTGCCTCAACGATAAGTGCATTCTTAATGATAATCAGCTGACATGTTGACAATGTCCGGACAGAAACTAAGCTTTGACGCCCAGTAAAAAGACCTATGAAAAAACCAAACAATGATGAGTACAACGTCTGGTTCCCTGACCACCAATGCAAATTCACAGCTAAAACTCAAAGTTTGAAAAGCACCAGTCTATTTTGGACACAAGCCTCACTTTGATTCACATAGGCTTATGTAAATAAAAAACTAAGACGGCCGCTTGTGATGATAGAAAACCAAGATAGCCTTACACATCTTAACCAATTTTGTTCAATTCGTATTATTTACTTTGTATTGAATTTTATTGTTTTTTTGGACTTGTATGTTCAATATGACTTTTAAACCTAGAAATTCTGTCATCAGAAGACAAAAATTCCACATTGGACTGAATACGCACAATCTTAATACATTTTCTATATTATCTTGTTAACGGCACAATGAAATTACTTGAAACTTTCACAGGTTGGTTCTTATACATCTTAATAATATTAAGTATTGCTGTGTATAAATGTGTATACTGGCTTTATATGCAGTTAATTAATGGTGAAGCATGAAAAAGGCATACAAACAGACAAGTACATTAGAATAACTTTTTTTGTTGTATTTTTTTTAATTTTAATTTTTTTAATTTTTTTAAATTTTTTTTGGGTGGGGGCCTTCAAGTCATGGTCCTAACTTGAAGTCTCAAAATTAATAAAAAATTATTCAGTCAAAGTCCTAACTTGAAGGTCCGAAATAAATAAAAATTATTCAAAGTCCTAACTTGAAGGTCCAAAATAAATAAAAATTATTCAGTCAAAGTCCTAACTTGAAGGTCCGAAATAAATAAAAATTATTCAGTCAAAGTCCTAACTTGAAGGTCCAAAATAAATAAAAATTATTCAAAGTCCTAACTTGAAGGTCCAAAATAAATAAAAATTATTCAGTCAAAGTTCTAACTTGAAGGTCCAAAATAAATAAAAATTATTCAGTCAAAGTCCTAACTTGAAGGTCCAAAATAAATAAAAATTATTCAAAGTCCTAACTTGAAGGTCCAAAATAAATAAAAATTATTCAGTCAAAGTTCTAACTTGAAGGTCCAAAATAAATAAAAAATGATATAATGTAAGTAATAAAAACACAATCCATAGAACCACAAACCGTCTTCTCCATGCCAAACTGGCCATCGTGAGCTGTCCAACATCGATAACAACTCCTTCTCTTTTAGTACTTCAACTCTTGGGTAAAGGAAGACAGGAGTATGATTAGTAATATTTGTAGCTTTGCATGGTGAAAAGGAAAAGTAAAGACTGTTTGCGGTCACACCATGTGAATTTCTCACTTGAGTAGTAATTAGTTCTGAAAAGAACTGGAGGTTACAACTCGACATTTCAATCAGTATTCTCTAGGTAAAACTTGTAGCTTTGCATGGTGAAGAGGATAAGTAAGACTAATTGCATAAGACAGTTTGCTCTGATTGTTTCTAAAGAGGACGATCAGAGCATACTGATCGATACGTCGAGTTGTAACCTCCAGTTCTTTTCAGAACTAATTACTACTCAATTGAGAATTTCACATGGTGTCACCGCAATTAGTCTTACTCAGTATTCTCTAATCGTCTTCAGGAGAATGGCATGATTTAACAAAAGTAAAAAAAACAACTTAAATATGGGTAGTGGGCCTGGGGTCTCCCTTTGGTCTTGAAGACAAAGCCCTCTGAACCTCCTGGATGTTTAACTTTGGAGGATTTAATTACAGACTCTCCACATCCCCACCAACAAGAAAGTAGAGGTTTAGACACAATACAGGCTACTCTAATTCAATGCACAAATGAAGATGACCTACCTTCCTTTGATAACTATAATGATCTCATCTGCTGGATCTCCGTCCATTGCAATGAATGAATCGGGCGGAGCTAACGTCACTGCTGGTCCCTCTAGTTGAACAGACTTAATCAGTGACTGCAGTGCAGTACCTTCCCAACGCTTGAACACTGGAACCTTAATGGAAGACAGAATCAATCGTCAGAAATTTGACCAATTCAGTCAAACATCTGTGTCCTGTGTTCATAAATCAAAGATTCATATGCATACGGACTACACCTACGTACATGGGCGGATCCAGAACATTTTTTAGGGGGGGCTGAGAATCAAAAACATTATTTTTCAGTACTACAAAGGGTGTCGCCACTTCCTTTGCGCAACGGTTAGTACAGTACTAAGTAGGCCACCTCCTTATGTTTATCCCGCACACTGTGGGAATGGGAGTGCATTCTCCCCTCCCCTCCCCCTCTCTCTCTTTTTCTCTTTTTTTTTAAATTTATTTTTTTAACTATTTTAGGGGGCTACAGCCCTTAGCCCCCCTGGATCCGCCAATGACCTACACTCGCTGTATAATTACCTAGTCTGAGAAAATTGACGTTTTTTCACAAGTTCAATGTGACTCTTTTGCTGAAATGGTAGCGAATATTAAGATTTCAATCTTTTTCAAAACATACATCACAATTACCTTTTACTCTTAACAATTTCTTCAGTAATTTTATTCAAAGGTCCTATGAAATAGTAATTTTTCACACTACATTTTTGGGGCTTAATATATGGTTTTGTATTAATAAAACATAATACTTACTATTTTTATAAGTTTGTCATGAGTTATAACAATTTAATTTGTCCCCAAAATTTGTGTTGTCCCTTTTGATATCGCATTTCGTGACATAGACCTAGGCACCGAATGACAAAGGACATTGACAATGCACATTCCTGACCATTATGCTCTGGTAAGCTTCACTGCAGCCGTCCAAACAAATTCGTTGATATTTTGGATCTGATGGGAATCTGTGCAGACTGACACCATTCTTTAGAAGTGTTGCTGTAATCAGCAACAATACACCTTGGCGGCATAACAACAAAAACAGTTACATAAGTTTGCACGTTGTATCATTCATATGTATCGATCGATGCGCGCCAACAAACAGCATGTTCCTAGTTCTACATCACAAATTTGTCCCCTTTTAGGGGCGCGGGTTCATCCCAAATTTTAATTTTTAATTTTTTTAAAAATTGCATTTATAGGTTAATGTGTGCATATTTTATAGTTTACAATGGAAAAAAATTCTAATTCATAGGACCTTTAAAAAAGTGGATATATCCAAAGTTACCTCCTTCAGTACCGCTTCAGATATTTTTTGCATAAGTTCTGATTGGTTGACAGCGCCACTGGTATCCAGGTATCTCTTCTTTACATAATAGTCCATTAGGGTACAGGATACCACTTTGCCTTTCAACGCTGCTTTTAGGATGTCACTTTTTAGTAGCAACATTAAAACTCTGAAAGAAAAACGCATTTGTAGTAAATTATTTTCGAAAATAACGTTTATGAAAGTATAAACTCACTTAGTTTTTTACTAGGTAAAAACAATTTACAAATGAAACAAAAAATTACTGAAAAAGAAAGATTCACAAGGTATTTATATTTAACCCTCCTACTTTAGTGGCAATTAGCTATAGTGGTCAAAACCAGTCAACTGCCTGTTTTGACTGTTGACCCAAATGTGCACACAGGGGCATTTTTGACTGGTTTTTACTGTCATTTTGACCACCCTCAATAATACAAGACAATACTTTTACCAGTCAAAAATGGTCCACTCATTTTGACCTGTAAATGTAGTTACTACACGTAAGGTTTGACAGTGTTTGACTTTTAAGTGCACTAGATATACCTTGGCAAGTATATCAACATTTTGACTGATTTTGACCCTTGAAGTCACAGAAAGGTTAATAGGCTCATGCTATGGCTTACCTAGGGTTGGTTCAGTGAGGGGGGAGGGGCACTTGGGGTGCACCAGGGTTTTCAGGGGGAACTTGAACACTTTTCACAGGTTTTTCTTATGTATCCAAATTCTTAGCGGGGTGGGGCAGGCACAGGCCTCGAGTGGGGAGGACATACAAGTGGATATATGATTATCATTCAATTTTACCAGTCTTTTCATTCCAAAAATGGTAGTTATTGGTCTTACACTTTGACCCAAAGGCAAAAAAACAGCTCTAGAACACCGAGACACAAACATAGAATTGTATTTGGTAGTGGGCCTGGGTCTGCCTTTGGTCTAGAGGACAAAGCCCCCTGACCTCCTGTGGGTAGCAGGCCTGGGTCTCCCTTTGGTCTAGAGGACAAAGCCCCCTGACCTCCTGTGGGTAGCAGGCCTGGGTCTCCCTTTGGTCTAGAGGACAAAGCCCCCTGAACCTCCTGGATGTTTAATTTTGTAGGATTTACAGACTCTCCACATCCCTACAAACAAGAAACTAGAGGTTTGGACACAATACAGGCTACTTCTTTCTTTCCTTGGTGGCTACTTCTCTTCTTTCAAGAAAATATTGAGGCAAAGGGAGATTTGTAAAAAAATCCTGAAATCAGGAAAAATCCTGAGAAATCACAGGTCAGATTTGTTTTTCATATCCCATACTTTGCAGGTGTTTTGACCGTTGCCGTGCAGGGTACATCAAACAGAGTTGACACTTCTCCAAAGAGGTCACCCTTGGAGAGGTTCGCAATGATGGTGCCTGAAGACGATACAACCTCGACCTTTCCGTCGATGATGATGTAAATCCCTCTTGCTTTCTCACCTGGACAACAATAAATTAAACAAATTAATAATAAAATAAAAAAACAGACAGAAAAGAATATACCATGTTTACATTGGGAGTGACCTTGCGAGTACCACAGTGATTTCATGGCAGGCAGAAACTCTGCATGATTATATACGCAGTTTTTATCTTTTGTACTTTGATGTTGATCGACATGACATAAAGTTCTTTAAAATTACAGATGAATAAGTTTTGAGATGCTGTGTGTGGGGGGGGGGGGGTGTGGGGCCAGGCCATGGGCTGATTTCATGAAACGCTACATGTATTTAGACGTCATGTACATTGTAACAAGTCTTATTTTTGAACAATTTCACCAAACTCAAGATGTTTTTTATGGTGGTCAGTTTTATGGTCCGCCATTTTATGTTTATGCGTCTTGCTTTTGAGGAATATCAGATAACTCTTTACTCAAATCTGCAGACTCTTTACTGTTAGTTAACCCTCCTAATATTGCTGCACTTTAGTGGAAAGTTGCAGTAGAGGTCAAAACCAGTCAACTGCCTGTTTGACTGTTGACCCAAATGTGCACACAGGGGCATTTTTGACTGGTTTTTACTGTCATTTTGACCACCCTGAACAATACCAGACAATGCTTTTACCAGTCAAAAACGGTCGACTCATTTTGACCTGTAAATGCATGTACTTACTACACATAAGGTTTGACAGTGTTTGACTTTTAAGTGTACTAGATATACCTTAGTAAGTATTTCAACATTTTGACTGATTTTGACCCTTGTAGTAGTAGGAGGGTTAATAAAATAATGGTTGTAATGGGAAGTTTTAAACATGTAAATGCATTGAGCTTGCGACATTTTACATGAAATGGTTCGAAGAACATGACACAGCTGTGACAAGTCATAGGGTTATTAGATTCTTCGTATATCCTATGACTCGTCACAAGTAATGACGAGTTTCGGGAAATTTCCCTCAATGGTTACAGCTTCCCTCCACTGAGCCCCTCCCCTCAAATAACCTCATATGAAACCCTAGTGCAATGAAACTGTGCCTGCCTCATCAACAGTCCACACCCATTTTTAAGACTTTTTTTTCAAATTTGAATTTAACGTTTGACAAAATACCTTTAGTGAAAATAACATTTGGTTCCAGCAACTCAATCCGTTCAGAATTCTGTGCGGCTGTAATGACCATCTGTTCATCAATTAAACCATTCGGGAACGGTAGAGACGTCAGGCTTCTCTTCAGTAAATCATATACATGGTCTGGTAGACTGTGTCTTGTCTGAGGTGATTTCTTATTGGTGTTTGACGCACCTCCTCCCATTACGAAATGTTGATGATCACTGACTTACACATTTGAATCGCACAGCAAAATGCTACACGAAATTCTAAAGTTCCTATAATGAAAATTTAGGATTTTTTTTATCTTGGCTATTTAAAATTGTTATTATAACACACACAATTCATAAATTTCTGACTATAAGTTTTGTTATTCACAACAAAATCATTCCATGATAATTAGGTGGATAAAGCTGCAATTGTATGGCATTGCAAGTGCATATGACATAAAACACAATAAAGGGGGCCACTTTGCATCCGTCACGTTAGCAGTTTTTCCAATGGTTGTTATTTATTTTTCAGTACCTGAAACCGACCAAAAAGTGTTTCAACATGTGAATGGACATGCAGGCTTATACTAGAACTAATTTGAGTTGATTTATTTTATTTATTTATTTTTTTATTTATTTTTTTACCCTCAAATTTCCATAAAAATTGGACGGAAAAGTTACCTCACTTTTCCGTCCATTTGTTGATGGAAATTTTAGGGTAATTAAAAAAATAATAGTAATAATCAACTCAAATTATCTTTAGGATAAGCATGCATGTCTATTCAAATGTTGAAATTATTTTTGGGTGGTTTCAGATATTAAAAAAAAAATTACAACCATTAGAACAACTGCTAACGTGACGGTAGGAAAGTGGCCCCCTTTATTGTGTTTTATGTCATATGTTATTTCTAAGAGTGAAAGATGCAGTGTATATGTGTATGCTGTACATGTGCTGAGAACTCTATGGTACTAGTATGGCGTTGATCTAGCTGAAGACCTGAAATGATAATAAAAATGAGTTGTATTCTTGCAAAAAAAAATTGTACGTGACTGGACTCGAACTAGACCTTTTTATGGGCCTCATCATCAGACTCGACCTAAACGACTCGAGACTTGGATTTAAATGACTGGACACTTGGGACTCGGACTGTGACAATAGGTTTCAGACCTTAAAACTAAGTTTAGTAAATAGGTCCAGTGTTACTGATAGCATCCTCCATGTACCCTAATTGAATCACCTTAATTGAGGCTATATAATCATCTGGACAGTAACTTACACATGAAATTAGAAGTTCCGTGTTTCAGTTTGTTTTATGCAGTGAAAGGATTCTCTTGTAAAATGCTGAATCTCAATCTCATACACGTGGGCGTCTTGAGCGCCCATTTTTGAGATAATAATAATAATAATAATAATAATAATAATAATAATAATAATAATAATAATAATAATAATAATAATAATAATAATAATAATAATAATAATAATAATAATAATAATAATAATAATAATAATAATAATAATAATGTGGACTTACATAGCGCACGTATCCACGAAACTGGTGCTCAAGGCGCATTATATTATTACCCCTGCTCATCAGGCTCATAAATCATTCCTGAAACCATCTCAGCTCCCTGGGGAATATACAGCTCAATTGCTGCCATTTCGGCGCATAGGGCTAATCAAACACAACAACCACCTCTGCCCTCACAGGTACCCATTTACCCCTGGGTGGAGAGAAGCAATTATGGTAAAGTGTCTTACTCAAGGACACAAGCACCATGGTCGCGGTTGGGATTCGAACCCACATTCTGACGACTCAGCCATCAGAACACAAATCCGATGCACTAAGCCACTCGACCATGGCACTCCATGGCACAGAATTGTGGTCATAATAGCCCCATTCTAGGGCCAATGCACTGGAATCCCTTGTACCTTGGCCCTAGCCCTACATGTACAAAAATGGAGTGATTTATCTTTTTTTTCAACTTTTGATCTGATAATTATTACAACCTAAAACTAAGTAAATGGGTAACCTTGCCATAAAATCCATTATTCTGGTAGGCCTAGGCTATACCTCACTTTCATGAAATTTTTGAAACATTTTTTTTTAAATTAGAAAAAAAAGTTAATAAAATTTAAATTTCACCAAAATTACCGACCTCACATCAGTAAACTTTATGCCAAAAGCGTCTGCTTGGGCAAGCTAGCTTACCTAATCACAAGATTTTAGATTGTAGGCCCCCTAAATAGTAATAATAATTAGCTGATCAAAAGTTGAAAAATTGCTCCTATTTTGTACATGTGGGGCTAGGGCCAAGGATACGGAGGGAGTCCAGTGTATTGGCCCTAGAATGGGGCTAGAAGTAACCCATCTGACAACTCCCCAAGACATAAAAATAACATAGACTTACCCGTTGCGTTTATGCCATTTTTGGTTTCTGCGGGATCTACAGAACTTTTCATCAAAATAATAACAAATAAAAGTAATGGTCTTGTTACAAGAGCGCCCTCTATCCGTTGAAATTCGTTACTGGACGATTGAAAAATAACGGTCTCGTTATTATAGCGCCATCTGTTGAAAAAAAGTGGTATGACCAGGATTCGAACCTGGGTTATTGCGATCTAATGAGAAAAGTTTCCTTTTATCAATATATTAAATTATATAAAAATATAATAAATAAATATTAAAAAATAAATCATGTCATCATCAGGATTCGAAATTGGGCTACTGCGACCACAACGCAATAATGTCCTAACCACTACACGATCACAGCGTGATACAATGTAAGTACGTTTTATAAATAATTATATTAAATTATAAACACAATACAATAAATATAAATACTTAAAATAATCATGTCATGACCAGAATTCAACCCTAACGACTAGAGGACCACACAGCGGATAATAGAAATGTTTTCTTTTATCAATATAATTATTTAATGAGAACAAAATATCACAAGTTCATATCGAACAATATCAATGCCACGACTATGATTCGAACCTGGATTACGTTATTGCGACCACAACGCATTGTCCTAACCACTAGACTGTCACAGCGGGATACGCTGTTATTAAAAAATGTTCCTTTTTATAAATAATTATATTACTCTTTCTCTCCGGAATTAATTAGGTGTTTGTGCGACAGCGCGAACACCTCTTTGAAATTGTTCGTTTTTTAAGGTGTTCGCGTGCGACAGCGCGAACACCTCTTGAAATTGTTCGGTTTTTGATCTGAACTTTACTTCCGGTCCAAATTCAACACATTCTAACGCAAACTTGATAGGTGTTTTAAATATGTGATATTTTTATAATAAAAGATGATCCACCTTTGAAAAATATGATTGTGACATCATCGATGGTAATTTGACTGAAGTAATTTGACTTGCAAACACCTTGTGTTTGTACCAACAAACACTTGAGCTCTAGTGATATTTGTAATTCATCCAAAATTACATCCTTTTGTTTATTTGCTGATGATACAAGTTTAATTTATAACCATCACAATGTAGATAATGCAGTTGGTATTTTAAACACTGAGCTTGTTAAAATAAGTAACTGGCTCTTATCTAATAGACTTTCTATATTAATATGTCGAAATCCAACTTTATAGTCTTTTGTTCTAGACAACTCAAATATACGAGATCTGTTCCTCTCAGTATTAAAGGGTAATCAACTAAAGCAAGTTAAACCATGCACCAAATTCCTTGGCATTTATATTGATGAGAATCTCTCATGGAACTACCATGTTAATATCTTATGTAGTAAGATTTCTAAAAATGTTGGAATCATGAGCCGTTTGAAACATTTTCTACCAAAAAAGTTCTTTGTATACTCTTTTGTTTCTTCCTTATTTGAATTATGCAATTCTTACCTGGGGTAGATCCAGTACACTCTATAACAGGTTATTTATTCTACAAAAACGAGCAGTTCGCATTGTTAAAGATGGATCCCGTGATCATACAACTGGGTTATTGCGACAACTACGCAATGTCTTAACTACTAGAGGATCACAGCGAGATATTCTGTCATGAAAATGTTTTCTTTTATCGATATAATTATATTTAATAAGAACAAAATATCGCAAGTTAATATTGAACAATATCCATGCCATGACCAGTATTCGAACCTGGGTTATTGTGATCTAACGAGAAATGTTTCATTTTATCAATATTTTAAATTATATAACAACATAATAAATAAATATTTAAATAAAAATCATGCCATGACCAGGATTCGAACCTGAGTTATTGCAACCACAGCCCAATGTCCTAACCACTAGACGATCACAGCGGGACACTCTATCACGGAAATGTTTCCTTTTATACTGTAACCGGGGGAATATACAACCATGTCGGTTATTATTATGGACACAAAGTTAAAAGGAATTTCCTTATTGTAGTTGTACGTTTTGTATCTTGTTTGCTTAATATTAGTTATGTAGTGTTGTTATTGCCTTCTCGTGTTACATTTTGGAATGTTCAGTTCGAGTATAAAACGCGGTAAAGCTAGGGGATCTTGACACCACTGAGGGCTATAACACCTACGTCCTTGTCTAGCCCTGTGGCAATTTTTGGGGGGTTGCAGCGGGTACGGCGATTTAGAGCCTGGCTGGCACTTGCCAACGCGCTGCTGGTGACGGCGGTTGCGAAGGCGAACGTCTGTCCAGTGAGCCTTAATTAGGTGTTCGAGCTACAGCGCGAACAACTATTGTAATTGTTCCGTTTTTTTTTTTTTTTTTACTTCTCCTTCTTAACTCTTCTCTACATCGAAAGTGAAAGTTAACAATTTCACACAACCTTGAAACTTCACACATATAAAGACCTTATCATGTAGATGAATCTAGATGTTGTTACGTCAGAAGTTGTTACGTCATGATGACGTCATCAGGTATCAAAAATGACCATTTGCTATCGACTGTATATCAAAATATACTAAAGCTATGATGTTCATAATCTGGGATCTGATAGATCAAGGCTTAGGCAACATTTGAAAAGTTAACGTCAAAATCGTCTGACATTTGCTTCCGGTCGTACCGGAAGGTCAAAGTTTTGATTTGTTTTTTTTCTTCAAAATTACTTTTCTGGGCCAAAATCCCATTGACTTAACACACACCAGACACTCGTGGTTCTGGGGCCCATTTAGGCCATAATACGTGGGTCATTTTTGTGTTCGTTCGTGCATGGAGGAAGGAAACCTTCCTCCATGGTTCGCAACACAGAAGGGGATTACTTACTTTTTTCACTATATAAAGAAAATGCTATAGTAATGTCAAATTCACTTATCCCCAGATGTATTTTGTGCACATGGTCGAGAAAATGACGAAAAAATTACCGTAATTCATTGAAAAATCATGATAATACCCAATCCAAAATCTGTCCCAACTTCAAATCCAGTACGCACAATCTGTAAATACTAATTTCAAGTTGGGCCGTTATTCTGAGTTGGGCCACATTCCACATGTTGTCAACAAACAAGATGGCGGTACTCCCAACGTGTGACGATGTGGGGAGTAAAAGTCAACGTTTTTCAGACTTTTTGTGTGTGATGCACATAGTACCATCAACAAAAAGTAGGTTCATTGAATTTAGCAAGGATTCGTGGAGTAAATTTGTACGTTTTGGAACCAAATGGACAAAATTTGACTGCAGAGAAGGAGAAATTGCACGGAGTTCTGCTATCAATCTCGGTATTGATTTTCAAGATGAGCAAGAGTGTTTGAATGCACAACCCTACTCCATGTTGGGTATCGCTGACTGAGTGCTACAAACGTTTCTGTGACATCAGTAAGGTCCGGAGAAAGGAGGAAACAGCCCAGAAGTTGAAAGAAGTGAACAACACAGGTTAGATTTTGGTTTGTGATAATTTTTGGGAGGTGGGGTGGGAGTATTTAGGCCTTTTCAAAAAAATGAAAATGGAGCGAAGGGAAACAGGTTAATGAAATCAACTTGGCCCTGCACCTAGTACTCATATATTTCAGCAATCCTTTTTAAATTTTATGTTGAACATATCTATTCATTTTAAAGTTAGTTTGCTGCCCAGCCACGGGACGACCATAAATTGTTTTCAGTGAAATTTACCAAGTTTTACTTATATTACTATTAGGAAAGGGAAAAGCATATGGTAGAATTATTTTCAAAATATTTGGGGGGGATCTACTTCATGCAAAACATCCCCTGAAGCACTGCGGCAAGCGTGGAGTTGTTTCCTCCTGAATCACAAAGAAAACCTTTTTTTTCTAATTTTTTTAAAAAAGGTTTTGGTATGCACATAGTTAACTTGCTGTGCATACTTATT